>OZ012659.1:29172498-29772498 GCA_963942545.1 Oxycera nigricornis | reverse complement strand
CTTCCAGTATTTATAAATGATCTCCTCCACTTCTAGTTTTAAATGGAACACTATGGACCATTATTGCGTTCAAAGCGACATATTTTTCCATACGTTTCCAAATGACCTCCGGAACGTAATTTGCACAAAATCACGGATCAAAACAAGGTTGTTATCGATTTTGCAATAGTTGAATTTGCCACCCTGTTTGATAAAATTTGCCAATCAAATGCAGTGCTCCTAACAAGAGTGTGTCCACTGCAGACATGTAAAGTTTACCAGATCGAAAAAAATTCACCCGCATTGAAAATTGCCTCTATATCAGCTGCAGGATCTAGGGTCCAAGGTCTAAGTTCTTGTTTAGAACACTAAAACAATAATATCCTTCACCCAAGTACGATCACGTACAACTTACGTTACTCATTTCTAGGAAGCAGTTGAAAGGAAGCTACATAGAACGTCAACTAATTTTTGTGGTATGCAACCAACCCGCAGGTATGAGAAACCTCATTTTTCACAGGATCCGGATTTCGTCCTCTACCACGAGAACTCGTCAATAGGCTTTAATTCGAATATTTATTCACAGTTTCTAATATCACCTACCGATATCACAGAGCAAAGAGATTTGTAATTCTTAAGAATTATCCCTTGTCCATTTACTATAAGTTTGGGAAGGATTTTTTTATAAATACAGGTGGTGAGACATCAATTCAATTGCTGAGTATTTTTTCTTTTGTTTTTGAAATTAAGTCAACGATTCATTGTTTCTATTCAATTCACGTCCACGTCCACAAACGTTCATTATTACAGTTTATGACGGCCGTCTCTGACATCTATATTTTCATTTTGGTGGGAAATTGAATATCCGTGAAAATAATTTTCACATTAATATGAACTAATCTGCTTCAAATGAAAATGACTTAACTAAACCTGGAAGCTACATTTGTATATTTTATTTGCAAATTCATGAATAACTTAATTGCCTTCTGAATACATGTTTATGTACGTTATTCCGTTCGGAAGTCTCCCTAACTGCGACATGTCAATGACTACTGATTTTAGTTGATAAAAAAAGAACATATTTTGCAAGCAACTAAAAAATATTTTAATCGAGTTCTAAATAAAAATTATTTATTTATTTACAACATATTATTTAAAATTCTTGCAGAAGCGCGCATAAAGGGTTCACATGTAACCTTCTAGTGTCATGTTATTTTTGTTGTTGCTTTTTTCATCTTAAACATATCTAGGTGAGAGTAGTTTTGACGGAAAGAATGACAATTTATTAGATACATTTATTAATTAAATAACATAAAATATTACTCCAAAAATTAAGGCAATAGGCAAGTTGCGAAGTGATTTTAATAATAAAATAATGAGAATTCACTACTTTCCAAATAAGGCTGTAGCGTTTTGTTTCTTAACTCGTGTAAACAAAGTCGTATGGAATTCGTTGAGATGTCAATCGAAGCGTCTTTGCAATCTTAACAGCTGATTAGTTTTTGGTCTCAATTCGGTCAGGTGGTTTGCTATTGTGATATTTTGAAGGTCTTTTCTATCATGCGCTATATCTCGCGAACCAAACATAAGATTTGCATCGTTAAGGTGTCAATCGACGTGTATTAACATATGTGTTATTCTATTTAATTTTTAGAAGAAAAAAACACTTTAGCCGTTTTTTATTTGTTTAAAAAAAGTGCAAAACCTAATTTGCGAAACACAGTAATTAATCTTTTTAAAATTTATATACTCCAAACAGCTTTTGTAAAAAAACAGACAAAACTTTTCCTCATGATTACAAAAATATTAAATAAAAAATAAAAAATCATTAAAAGTCATCTTGATCTTGAAGATCATTTAAGTCATTCACTATATCTCGCGAACGAAATATGATATTTGCATCACTGAGGTGTCAATCAACCCGTATTTACAATTTTGTGATTTTTGTTAACTTGTTTTTTTAATTTAAAAAAAATTGCGAGAAATCGAGATTTTTCCAAAAAAAAAACAAATTTTTAACCTGATTTGCAACAACACCATCATAAATGTTTATACAATTTATAAGTTCTTATCAGCTTTGTAAAGAAACCGGCAATACTTTTTTCCTTGATTACAAAAAAAATTAAAAATTAAAAAATCATTCAAAAGTCATTATGTAAAAAAGGTTCATACGAATGATATTACCCGATAACTCTTTTCTAAAGACATTGTTGTTAATGCAATCAAAGTTTATTAATATTTGCATAATTTGAGCAGACTTTGAATAGTTTTCACAGTATTTTTAATGTTAATAAAAAAACTGCTTAAATTTAGAAAACCAAAAAAATCAATCAAATTTGCGTTTGTGGTAATCAACACTCTGAAGTCAATACTTTGCAAGAACATATGCTTTAAAAAGCTTTCATCAAATAAAAAATTGTAGTTTTTAGTAGTTTTTTTCTTTAGTGTTCGTACGATTTCAATTACTTCCTCCATCATCATCTGTAATACATTTTACTTTTTACATGCAATTGAACCTATTTTTGACTGCATATTCGATATTTTTCGAGACCAACTGAAAATAAACAAGCCGTGCGGTGCGACCCATGAGGTCCACACGGTCAACTTCCCAGTAATGTCTACATAGATATTAAAAATATTAAACACAATAATAGTTATGGAAATAATACTACTTCAAAAAATAAAAATGTACCTCTCATAAAAGTTATTGGAATGACTTAATATTAATCGTAACATCTACGAGAGCGGCAATTGATTACGTAAGGATTTTGGTGCCTTGGTTTGATTGATTATTCACGCGGATCAATCGGAGGGGGGCAGGTTTCAAAGCAGTTTTTTCATTAAAGTTATAACATGGTGCTGTGAAGACTATGGAAAATCTGGTCAAATTTTGCAAATATTAATAAACTTTGATTGACTATACAACAGTGTCTTTATAATAAGAGATTTAAAGTATAATGATTCGAATGAACCGTTTTTACATGGTGACTTTGAATGAGTTTTTATTTTTAATTTAATTTTTTTTTAATCATGAGAAAAGTTTTTGCTGGTTTCTCTTAAAAAAATTGATAAAAGTTTATAAACTCTATGAACATTTATTATTACGATGTCCAAATCAACTTAAAAATGAATTTTTTTATGAAAAAAACACATCTTTTCCAATTTTTTTTAAGAAAGTAGAAAAACCGCTTTAACGATTTTTTTAAAATATAAAAACATCATAAAAATGTTAATACGCGTCGATTGACACCTTAATGATTGAAAGATTATATATGGTTCTCGAGATATAATGAATGACGTAAATGACCTTGAACGTTAAATGATTTTTTTTTGTATTCATGAAAAAAACTTTTGCTGTTTTTTTTACAAGAACTATTTGGAGTATATAAATTATATAAACATTGATCACTTAGGTTTGAAAATCGGGTTAAAAATTTTGTGTTTTTGAAAAAAGATCTAATTTTTTGCACTTTTTTTTAAAAAACTAAAAAACGGCTAGTACGATTTTTAGAAAAATTTGATAGATTCATAAAATTGTTAATACGCGGCGATTAGCACCTTAACAATGAAAATCGCATGTTTGGTTCGTGAGTTATAGCGCATAAAATGGTTGACCTTCAAGGGGTGAAAACAGCAAACCCCCCCGATCGAAGTTTCCCAAAAACTAATCAGCTCTTAAGATTACAAAGACGCTTCGATTGACACCTTAACGAAGTCGATACGACTTTGTTTACGTGAGTTATGCTCGTAGAAAAACTGCCCGCGAACGCACATACGTACGTACGTACGTACGTACATATACACACACACACACATACTTCTTTCTAAAAGCACTTTATATATACTCTATAGACCTCAAAACGTAAAGAAAAGTTGAAAATTTCAATTTCGATTTTCGAGGCGATTACAAGAACTTCCCATATACTGGGAAGTTAAAAATACATAATAGTCTCATTGATTTAAAATCGTGAAAAAATACATATTCAATGGTTATGCCGAACTAAAGGGCAATTTTGAACACAACTATTCAAAACGGCCACCACGCGACAAAATCTATTCAATGGGCGAAATAACATAAACTGTATTCAATTTTGCTAGCGCTTTTTTGTCCTTCAAGCATCGATATGAAAATAACAAATAACGTAGAAAAGGCTTTGTAACCTGTGCTTCCAGTGAATATTCAATCAAACCAATCCACCCCCATCTTGAGAATTCAATGGACGTTCCCGTAGATGATATGATTGATATTAACACATTTCAATTACTATTATGAGTACCTCTCATTATTATTATATAAAGTAGTAGTATTTTCATAATTATTTTTGTGTTTAATATTTTTAATATTTATGTAGATATTACTGGGACATTATTACTGATGATGGGTCAATGTGTCAACGCTATTACATAGGCCATCTAGAATATGTGCGTTTGTAAATATGCAATCTTTCCATAATTTTTCATAGGCCTTAGGTATTACATCAATGCTTAAAAATGTGTCTTTCTTCTTTCAACATTAAATCGGTAGGCTTGAAGTATTGATCATTTGTTGTTTTAATTCCAAAAATTGTTCCCACGTTAACGCAGACTTTACTAGCGAGTGGTCATCAAAACAACCTGCACGCCAGTTTAAAACCGAAAACATTCACGAAATTGCTCATCGTTGTAACTGTACTGCAAACCCCAAAAAAAATTCATTTAACGAAAGAATCGAAATTCAAGATATTTTTTTAAGCTCCATGCAATTATAACATAACAAAATTTATAGTTGATAAGTAGAATGGAAACTGCATTTACTTCCATTCTGGGTTGGACCGTAGTATATTTCTCATCAGACATGGATTATTAAAAAACATGTCGCAAACCGCGAGAATTCTGTGTTAAAAGAATGGTAATCTTGAATGTTAAATGTTCTTTTAATTGTTTCAGCACTAAATGACAAACCATGACCAACATTCAAAGCAAACTTGCGCCAGTGTCAGTGACATGCATGGAATACGTTCATCCCTGGACGGACAGTTGCTGGCGTTCCACGGCCGGTCTACTAATACAAGGCACTTTACATAGTGCACGAATATACTCGGTGGTTTATTTGGCAAGTACCCTTGAAACATTTCCTTTTACGAATCAAATATGACGGGCGTTATTTTTTCTGGCTCATTTTCAGTTACAAATACATTTGTCGGTTAAAACGCCACCGAAGCTTTGACACAAATTTAATTTGAACCAATTCAATTTGTTCTCTATTTGCAGCTTTCGCTCTTGACTCGCGGACGCATTCCCACACGTCTTGACATCAAACGAACTATCCAAGGAATCATCCAGTCCACTGCATTCTTAACAACCAATGCTTTTTGTTTTACCATGTTCGCTTGCCTAATCCGTAATTGCATTGGCTCATATTATTTTGCAACAGCGGCATACGTCCCTGCCTTTTTGGCAAGCCTTTGTGCAATATATGTGGAGCGTCCGCAGCGAAGGATCCTACTTACCTTGTATGTGGCCAATGTTGCCTCGGAAACTGCTTGGCGGATGGCTGTCTCGCGGGGCATGGTCAAATCGCTTCCATACGGACAGGCTGTCATTTTCAGCATAAGTGCATCCATCCTGCTGTACTTCTACCGGCTCGGAATGCACCACCAACATAAGGACTCGCTGTTCAATATCTTCCGATTTGTGGTCGGTGGCGACGAGGCTGGGCGGCCCATTACCGAAGGGGATGAAACGGGCGCTGAAGCCATGGGGGTTGAATGCGTCGAAGGTGCAATAGGTGAAGGGGATCGTGTGGGCCGACGACAACGGCGTAATCATTACAGCGAGATTTCGTGGCTGATTCGAATTTACGTCCAATTATCCGATAAAATCAAATCACAGAGCAAACATAAATCGTGCCCGCACAATTACAGTTGTGTTCATTATTCCCTTACTGGCGGGTCGAAACTGTTTCTCGTTGGGTTCGGTCTGCAAGTGATTCTAAAGTTTGCCTTGCAACTAAAGAAAATAGTCCAAATGAAGTTGAGTCTGAAGAAGGTGATCCTTCATCGGGACACTCTAAAGCTGGGAATGTTCCTCGGGGGATTCTCGTTCTTATTTCGGGTAATAACGTTTGCCTTCCCCAAACGGACTGCACTTCTAAACGCTTTCATGTGCATGCTATTCTCTCTTTCAGTCAATCTCTTGTTCTTTGCGGCACATCACCGGCTTCGACCATCCACTGTTCGCTCTTCCTGCTGGACTTGTGGCCAGCTTGGCATTCACAAAGTATCCTGATACGACTGTTGCTCTCTACGTTGCATGGAAAATGCTGCAGGTAATTATCGATAAATGTGTCCTTTGGAAATTATGAAGAAAATCCTAGTCACTTCAGATTAACTAGTAAAATGTGTGTTTTTAGTGGAGTTCCCTTTCTAACTGTTCAAAGTTCAAAAAATGACGGTGAATATAGTTTTCTTTGATGTTTTACGAAGTAAAAGCAGTAAATGATCCGTTTTGAAATCACTCACTAATGCATTGTCACCAGGCAATGTATCATCTTTCGCGATTTTTAGTAGCGCAGTTTTGACCAGTTTTTTTAATTACAATGTGCTAGATTTTAAAACTTTTTCGCTGTCGAAAAGTGAAGTGTGTATTAGCTACTATCTTTAAACATTGTGTTGACGTCAGTATGCTCTTCATGAGTAGTAGATATGCTACGATTTTACGACTGCCTTCATATTTTAAACTTAGAATTGAATTCATGTGTTCAATAACACTACTTCTACGGCTACTGTTTTACTAAGTGGCTCACAGATCGCACTTGTAGTCAAAATATGCAGTTACCAATACCCAAATTGCTTCCAACAACCAGGCATCGCTCATAATTTCAATTACAGATTTGTTGGAACATTGGAGTCGACAAAGGGTGGCTGCCCAAAGTTCCCGGCTTCCAAACGTTCCTCTACTGCGCTAGTACAGCTCTACTCTTCCATGCCGGCATAATGGAGCCCCTAAACTTGCGAGAAAGCTACTGGAAATTTTTACATGGCATATCAGGAGCACGGTAAGCTAATTACATCGGCAGCTATTTTGGTGGCCCTCGTTCTCACACCCACGTTTGGAATGCGAGATAAAATCATGTTGTTATATATATTTGCAATCAGATTTATTCAGTTGTATATTTGCCTGATAACAAAATGTGACAAATTACAGATTGACTGTTATGAAACGCGAGGCGTTCGACGTTTGGGGCCTAGAAACGAGCAAAGCTGTTGCGCAAAAAATTAAAATGACGAACACGCACGCGACCAAAGTTCGATTTGCTTTTAGTTAATTTTGATTTAACTCAGGCAAAGGTGAATAGGCAATCTTAAATTTAGGTCAATGAAGCGCGGGGACAATATTTTTAATGGTTTTTCTAAAACGTTTTGTTTGTGTAAATGTCAGTTGTAGTTTTAAGAAAGGTTTGTTACTGAAATAAAAAATTAAGAATAATATGCGAGGTGACATTTGTATCATTTGTTAATCAGGATTGCAGGTCAGATCCAAATCTTGTCTGGTTTTGTCGGCTAAATTGTTTTTGTCTATCTAAGCAAGAAGAATTTTTTACTTTTCGGTGTATAGCGAAGTTTTTGTGATCTGTTCGTAAATCGAAATAGAAATTTTCTACAAATTTCCATGTTTTAGGGTTTCGAATGTACTTGTGTTCGTTGCGTTATCCCTTTCTCAAAAGGATTCCCTCGAAGTAAAAGACGTAGCTTGTCGAGGCATCAATTGAAGTGTATTAACGAATTATAAACGTAGTCGAATACCTGATTTTTCTTTATAGTAAAGTCAGATGAAACTGCTTCATTTTTCGTCTTTATCATCGGCGAATCTCGTGTGTTTATGGTCATTACAAAGCAATGTTAAACTGATACATGATGAGACATGTTAAGGGGTTATTCTACCTATAGCCCGGAAAAAGTGACCTTTTTTCAAACTGCTATATAAACAAAACTACAACGGATATCGGTTTGAAATTTCGTATACTTATTTATTGAAGTCTGAACATTATATTTATATATATAAAAAATTATGAAAAGAAAATGGCGGCTGCCAAGCCCCACGTTGAAGTGGAGGTAAATCAAAAAAAGTTTTGCGCCTGGTAAAATTCTGGCAAAAATATTCATCTACAATCATACGAAAGAAAACAAGTTATTAGTTCAGAGTATAAACTACTGGACTAACCTCACTTTATGTCAAAAAAATTTTTTTGTGCCATTTGGCACAAGTTTGAAAAAAAGTGTCGATTTTCGACATTTTTTCAATTAAATAATGTTATACCATCAGTGGCGGCTCGTGGGAGTTAAGTATGGTGGGGCTACTGGTACGAATTTTTCTATCACCAATATAAGTTTTTATGTGAGTTTCCACTCCACCCAAGAGGTGCCACATGTGGAGCGTTAAGCGATTTTAAATGATCAGTTTCTCCAAAAGTAGATTCGCTGGCAATCAAAGATATATTCCTATTATCGTGTTTTGAATAACATTTAAAGCTTTAATAAAAGTTGAGTGCACTCTGAATAAAAAAAAATGTTTAAAAACATTTGAATTCTTGCAACGAAACAACTTTTAGGCCTGTCGCACTTTTCAAAATAAATAATTTCTCTACTAAAATAAATGCAACAAAAACAACAATAACAATCGAAAAAACTAGTAATAAATAAATTCAACTAAAGCAACAATAACTAGAGCAAAAACCATCAATAAATAAATTCAGCAAAAACAGTTTTACATTGTATATAGTTCTTCAATCAACATCAACAACAAAATCAATTTCTTTTATCTAGACGTTTTATTTGTATAAATATTCAGCACGTCGATTTTTTTATAGAGCAAACAAGTCAATCACCCTTTCATTCATTTTGGGTATTTCTTTAATGAATTTATTACAAACAGAGAGTACTGCAAGCGAAGACGAACAAAGGTTATTATCTTCAAAAAAAAACTGTAAAGCTGAACAATGGAAGACATATTTTGAAACATTTCGTTCGAATAGCGTAATATTAATATTAATTATATTTTCTATCGAATTCATATTTTGAAAATACCGAGAAAAAAATTTACTAAAATTGAAATTCAAACTTCTAGCAAGTTTTAACACATGCAAGGAAAATCTTGTTAATTATTTATTTAATCAAAATCATAAATACCATAACCTGAAAAGCCCTTTTCTGAAACAAACTTTAAGCACTACAAAACTTTAAAAAATACCAAACACTACGAAGGCATACTAAGTACTAATACCATGCACTACACTGATGAGACTACTTTTGCATTAACAGTCATCACCTTCACCTCCTTCGGTCCGTCGTAAAAAAATGTTGCTCATGCCTGCTCAAAAATATTATTCAGACCATGCCAAGACTAAACGTTGTCGAAGCACTGAACGGGCTGCACATGATTAATCTGCGAATCCTGGCTGATAGAAGGTACCTTCTTCTTGCTCTAAAGTCTGAGCTTCGTTAAATTTTTTTGTGACATATTTGTACTTAGAAACTATCTAATACATATGGTACCGTTATTTTCGAGCAGATGTTCGAGTGCTTCAAGGCCGCTTAAGCTACACAAATTTTCGAAATACCGAGAGGAGCCAAAAGTGCTACAGAATCAAAACAAAGAAAGAAATTTAAACAGTTATTCTTGAGATACTTCTCATTCAAAATATCCAAAATAAAAAAAAAATTATAAGTAGAATAGCCCCTTAATTGTTCCTTCAGGTATTGTGTGTTAACGTGTTCACATCGTAGACTATCGAAGAGTTTTTGCACACCATATCGTGGACACAGTAGGAAACTCGCTGACTCCATAAACCAAGTTTCGAGAAAAATGGACCGGAATTTCCGATTCCCATCCAAGCATTTTGCTTTTGTGGAGTTAACGGATTGCGCTACTCTATCACAATGTGAAAGTCTCTTTTTTGGATTGGTTATCCTTCTATAGAACCCCTTGAACAACATAGTGAGACCAATTCTTTGTTTTGACCCAAAAGTGAAGTTAGCGAAGTTTTCTTCTACGTCCAAGATATGTTCAAAAAGACATGTTACAATGAAGCTTTGAATCTACATAACTTTTCAGAAATAACAGGTTATAAATGTTTGTAGTTTTGTTTATAAGGTTACTATTCTACTATTGGTAAGCTGTGCAGTAAATTATGCTTTTTTGGATGTGTTAACAATTGTATTCCAGAGACGAACCATTTAGGCACTTCCACTTCTTATACATATTTCTACATGGCTGAACTTTCAAAATCAATTCATATATTTTGAAAATGGTGGGTGTACCATTATTCCATCGGAAACTGGTTCTGACTGAGTTGTTTCACGGCGGACAACCTATCGTATTCTGTTTTCTTATGTAAAACACCGGAAATAATTGCTTTTAGTTTAACATATAAGACCAACTTGTATCGGGGAAACCTAAAAATTTGAAAAAAAAACATTTGCTTGAAATGAGCTCAAACTTTTACGATATTGTTTAACGATAAAATTGTTGTTTTTAAATATTTTCACAGAATTGTAGGCTCATATCGAAGAAAGCTATGCTATCTAAGACTATGTTAAATTTCAATATGCCCGATCCATTAGTTTTAAAGTTGTCTTGTACAATTTCAACCCCAACTGAGATCAGTAATGTTCACATTCTCTAACTTTGGAATGATTGTGAATTTCTTTCTAACACTGGAGAATGACACTCTACACATTTTAAATAAACAACTTATTAAAATCTTCAAAAATGCATGTCTGAAAGTTGGAAATGGATCTTCTCCCTTCCTTTTATTTTGGTCTAATTTAGGTGATATAGTGTACGATTTCTTTTGTTTAAGTCTCAAGAAATCAGCACGATTGTATTGAAAAATGTTGAAAAAAATCGTTTGACAATCCCCGAATAAAACCCTATTTTCTTCCCCCCTAACTGTCGAGAACAAATCCTAAATCTAGGATAAAAGCCTGGAATCATAATAATCTGGGAATCAGCGCAGCTGCAATAAAAAATGTAGAAAAAAAATCGTACGCAAATCCTTAAAGAAACCCCTAAATCCCCTTTTACTTTCCTTCTAGCTGTTGAGAATCCTAAATCTAGAATGAAAACACTGACCTGGCATTACTGATATGGATAGACGAGAAATTACAGCAGTTGTTACGGTAGGCAGAGGAAAGCTGGAAACTATTCTTACTATCATGACTAGAGAAGTAGCATGTACTTCCAATGAAGAATGAAATCCGTAAATATTAAATTGCGCACTGCACAATACGAAGTTCATTTCAAGTAAAAATGTATCAAAATCTCGCTCCAAAAATGGGAACGCTGCTATCCACAATACATTTGGAACTAGATCAGATTGCATTTACTGGAAGCAAAATTTCCACACAAAAGGAGCAACCGGGTTTTACTTCCTCTAACAAGAAAACTATTTTTTGTCAAAATATTTCAATGTAGTCGTCGTTTCGTTCAAGTTTTACTGAAATATTGTTTTAATTCATCCAGATATGATTGTCACAACGCTAGACGACCATTTGAAAAATCATCTCATTCATCGAAACCACCCTCCAAAAATCGTTGTTTCTGAATACGATTAAAAATTCACATTACAGCAAATCGCATTGTATGTACATATATGTAAAATTCCAATGAAGCAAATCAATTTATATTCATGGCTATTTGTTTTAATATCAGCATCAGCCGTTTGCATACAAATAAAATCACTGAATAAATTTACGAATGACCCAAAACAAACATCGATTCAAAGCCACTGGTTGGAAATTAATTTCATTCTGTTTTATAGGCCATTGTCGAGTATCAACTGCATACATACATGCATGAATAAGTGAATGTGAAAAAAGGATTCACATTCCTCTGTGTGGCTCGTAAATTCGGAAAGTATTTTTTCCGTTTTGCGAAATGGGTTCCAGTTGGAAAGTTCAATTGAATCAGTTCGCTCAATAAATCATCGAGAGCTGTCGTCCGGTTCGGCGTTAGTGGGGCGACATTGTAAACACCACCTCGGGGATGAATGACTAGGAGAATATAGGTGATATCCTTAGTAGTCGGTGTCGATGTTACCACCTTGGATATTTTAACCAGTTTCAATTTAGATCTTAATTCGCCTCGAAAAAGAGACGTTGAACTGCTGGCGAAGGGTATAAGATGAATACTTCTTCAGCAGGGACATTTCTTCAACCTTGTTTAGTTTAGTTTATTTTAAAAATTTATAAACACCAAGGACTGAGATAGTTCCAACCGTGGATATAATGAATCTTCGAAAAAAGCACGACCAGAAACCCTCCTCCTAACGATAAGCAGCACATGTACATACACCAACATATGATGACCCTCAGGCCAAGGGATGAACACTGAAATTGAAACTTTTTACGTTTCTTTATTGCGAAAATTGAAAATCATGTACATAGGTGAAGACTAGCACAATTCAATGAATGGCCGGTGGCTCCATAGAGAACCCATTTAAACTTTGCCTTGGATAGCTTCGTGGCGACTAGGATGATGGGTTGCTCTGCCTGCTAGCAGGACAATAAGTGAAAATCAACCCAAAAAAAATTCCAATTTTTCGACAGTCAATAGAATTCATCGTTACCGGTCATTAGCTGCACATGCGACGTGTTAGATGACCAACCGCCCCTTCCCAGATGGCCTCCGGGCTAATGAAGTTGCTGCATCACTTCAACGACAAGGATTACATAATGATTTATTGCAGCTGAAGTATGATGAATAGTTTTTAGGAGATTGAAAATCGATTTCCCGAAGGAATGAAAATTTTGGAGTAGAGCTCGTGTTCGCTTACTGCCTGTTAGCTGGGAAAATATGAATATATTGGTTTCTAGTGATTAAGCAAAATTTTGCTCAGACTAGAAACAAATGACGCGATCAACAAAACTCGGAAATGAAAATTTTTGATAAACATTTCTGCGTTGTCTTTAGAAAATTGCATTCGCCTGTATAGGCTATTTAAAAAACTATTTACACTGCCACGAAACTACATCGATTTCGCATCATTTGCTATCTTGACCATTATCGGGTTCAAAAGCACATTTCCACATTCCAAATTAGCTCGGGAACGTAGTTTGGACAAAACCACAGATCAAAACAAGCTAGAAATTGATGTTGACATTAGAAATAGACAGCAATGCGCCTAATAAGAGTTTTTCCACTGCAAGAAAAATACATGGAATTCAAACAAATACACATGCAAAGAACTGCTTCAAATTTTAATATCATATTTTAATCTTGTTTTAGGTTTTCAAAGAAAATAAAGACATTCATGAGATTATCTTCATTCATAAGAGCTTTTGTAAATAATAAGGCATGCATATTTTGAGAGCACAACTATTCAATCTGACAAATGAAATCATTTCAATATTACCCAAAAAATACATATTTATGATTGACGCATTTCGAAATGCCTGGGCCCGTTTTCATTGTTTGTGAGATGCAAATCATCAACAGTTGCAGCCTGAAGCTATGGATGCCCAAATATTTATGAAAGTTCTTATGAATGAAGATAATCTCAGGACTGTAATTGCTTCCCTTGAAAACTAAAGGAAAAGTCGATGAAAATATAATTGAAGCAGTCCTTTGCATACACGCTTGTTTGTTGTTGTTTTTCTTACAGTGAGAAAATTCTTGTTAGTAGCACCGAATTTGTTCGACTTACGATGTTAAACGGTGTGGTGAATTCGAAAATACTAATGAGCGACATCTATTGCAGGTGTAAGCTTTGATTACTAGCTTGTTTTGATACATGGTTTTGCCCAAACTACGTTTCAAATATAATCCACAAAAGTATGGGATATGTGTAGTTTTGAACCCGGCTATGGTCAAAACTACGAATGGTGTCAAAATTCTGTCGTTTCGTGGCAGTGTAAATAGGCTATAAACGGTCCAAGGCATTTAGAAATGCACCAATCATAAACACGTCGAGGCAATATAACGAAACTATCAGCATACTTATCCTACAAATTTTTTTTGCGAACTTTTAAAGGACTCGATGTAAATTTGATTTTAATATGCATTTTTAAACAAAATAGATTGGCTATGATGAAGTTCTATGGACTATCTGAACAGAGGTGCCGGCAAAGTGAAGCATCATATCCAGCAGTTTAGCTAGGCATTCTCTCCGTTGCTGCAATTTAAACGCACCAGCACTTCCAACTCAACGCGCACCGTACGCAACCATAACCATTTTATCTCTGACAAAGTCCTGATCGTTTCGAAAATGGGTCACAATTTACCCTGAACGCCTGATGGCATTGCAGTTTTAGTGTCAACTGCGGTGGTTACACCATTATATCGTGTCTGCGTGTCCTTGTCGGTGTTCCTACTAGCAAACTGACAGAAAAATGGAAATTCCAAGAACGCAGTGTCTGTTGGGCTTGTAGTGCAGACGGAACTGATGTCTCCATGAATGCAGGAGTGAGTCTTGATTGTTTGAAAACTTACATCCTTGCGATGAACATAGCACCATTCATTCTGTTCCTGTTGCTTTGAAAGAAATATCGCTTGTGTTCATTTTCAATTGCAATCAAGCAAAACTAGAATATTCAGAAGATAGAAAACCACGGCTGCTAAGTGTCCTAAATTTAATTCTAATGACCCTTGGAACTATCTTATGAACAGTTGTTCATCGGTATTACTCCTGAATTGAACGAGCTGTGATTTCTTCAGATTCTCAGGGCGCATATCTGGTGAAAGCCATTCTCGAGCAAGGAGTGTAGTTTTTCCTGTACAAAACAAGCTCACCGTGCATACGAGCAGATTCTGCTGGATGACATTCCGCTAACATTCTACACCATTTCAAATTTATGCATAGTGAAATGTATGCAAACCAGTTTATGGAGCTCCAGCGACTTCCCTTCGTCGCTGTCATTTTCATCCGCACCCTTGTTCCTGGTGTTGCACTGGTGTTGTTCGTCCTTTTTTGCCGTTGCACTTACTCTTCTTTCATAAATTTAACATTTTCTGGGTGACAAATTTGACACGAGCATGACGTCAATTTATTTTGCATTTCATTTAATTTGTTTACATGTGTTTTGCACTGCACGAAAGGGATGTTTACAACTTGTCGAGTCCTTTTAGGCAGCGAACGCTATTCACTGTCCGGTGTGCAGTTTAGCGCCTCTGCGACGCCACAATTATTTCATTGAAGTCGATTAAATGTGTTATGCGGACCAACCCATTGGCTAGTGATGAGCAAGTGGGAGTGTGATTTTGTGGAAGCATTTAGCTTTTGATTCGTAGCAGTGGACGATTCGTCCTTGCAACGATAATGAGGTGAAATAAATTATTTAAAATGGACGTGAATTGGAAACGAGCGTAAATTGGAAAAGGATTAACAAATGAGCCGAAGACAAGAGTGGAGAAATGTCTTCAACTCCGAATGATATACTGCAGTAACCAACTTATGGTCTACCAAATCCAGTTGTAATAAACTTCCAAAGAAGCCATGAATCAAAACTCAATTATATCTCACAAATGTCGCAATTCCAACGATTGGATTCAGAATTTTCTGTACATTGTCTTTCCAAAAGCTGCAGCTTGTACTTCACTACATTATGACAAAGATTGGATGATTTGATGCCTCAGCACCTTTTTTTTGCTATGCATTCAGGACGTTTAATTTCAAATTATGCACATCAATAATCATTTAAAAATACGCCTTAAGAAATTGCTGAATTTGGTACACCTTTTTGACATGAAATTGCATTATTGTCATTCGTACTTAGATGAAAATCTAGCCCCAAATTTTGTAGTTGAGCCATTCCTTTTATTTATTACCTATTGGTTTTCGTCTTCAATAATTATTTTTAAAAATTATTATATTTTATTACATCTTTGATTATTTAATTGAAGCTCGCTTCAATCCAAATGAAAATACTATCATACTACGGAGCAATAGACTCACGTCAAAGAAATTAAACCTTGCTTTTCCGATTCCCTGCTTCAAGTCAGTCATTCCCAGTGGCGGCTCTACCTTTGTGACTAGTGTGGCCCAGCCCTACCACTTATTGATAAACCTATATCAGTGCAAATATAATAAAATATTATTATAGATTTCAATATAGTTTTCATAATTTAATTTCATTTCAAAATATAATGTAGCATTTTTTTCGCCCATGCTGTAGTTTACTTTCACATAGTCTTCTTGCCACGCACTGTAGAACAATTTGTTTTTCTCTTCGACTCGCTTCGTTGTGCATGCACCGAGTAAAAGCTGAGAGTAAAATTCAAACTTATTTTCTCTTTGACAATTTTCCACCTTTACCACGATGAAAGGGCTACATTGATTTAGCCCCGAAGAAGAGTATTTCGATTTGAATGGCTGTGTGAATTCTATGCTGAAGCGGCGTGAGTGTGCGTGTTTGAAATAACATGTGTATACATTGTGGACGGGCTAATCATATGCAGCCCGTTCAGTGCTTCGACAACGTTTAGTCTTGGCATGGTCTGGATAATACCTTTGAGCAGGCATGAGCAACATTTTTTTACGACGGACCGAAGGGGGTGAAGGTGAGGCCTGTTAATGCAAAAGTAGTCTCATCAGTGTAGTGCATGGTATTAGTACTTAGTATGCCTTCGTAGTGTTTGGTATTTTTTAAAGTTTTGTAGTGTTTAAAGTTTGTTTCAGAAAAGGGCTTTTAGGTTATGGTATTTATGATTTTGATTAAATAAATATTTAAAAAAAAATTCCTTGCATGTGTTAAAACTTGCTAGAAGTTTGAATTTCGATTTTAGTAAAAAAATTTCGGTATTTTCAAAATATGAATTCGGTAGGAAATTTAATTTTCAACCCGTTTTGTTCGCATTTTTTTGAAGAAAATTTTTTTAATTAAGCGCTTCTAATTGTAAATTAAGCAGCAGCTGCGACAAAAGGCAACTTCGAAACTTTTCTACTGATTGGTTCAGTAAGAAACCTTGGCTTATCGCCTGTGAGGTTAGAAATTCCCTATTTTGTTTTTATTGCCTTTTGTTTGGAGGCGAAGCGATTTGGACGAGCAATGGTTTTCGCGACATGCAACATTTGGCCGAGAGAAATTAAAAAACATGGAACAAATTCACGCCATTTACAGAATGCATTAAATTTCCAAACATTTGATAAAATCAATATTGTGTCGCAACTCGATAATGCTCATGCAGCTTCCATTACTCTTCACAAAGAAACTGTGAAAAAAATCGAAGTAGATTAATAGACATTTTAAAATTTTGTGGCAATCATAATTTAAGCTTGCTTGCCAGCGAATCTACTTTTGGGGAAACCGATCACTTAAAATCATTTAACGCTCCGCATGTAGTACCTCTTGGGTGGAGTAGAAACTCACACAAGAACATATATTGGTGATAGAAAAATTCGTACCAGTAGCCCCACCATACTTAACTCCCACGAGCCGCCACTGGTCATTCCAAGCCGGGATGCCTGAATCACGAAAGGAGTGAGGTACAGGAATCGATCGATACCTACACTGTTGGATCAAAAAAGAAGGGAAAGGTTGACTGTGTTGTTTTTGTGGAACAAATAGGCCTGAAACTATCCTACCGATTTTCGGACTACTGCAACATTTTCCAGACAAAGGTCATTGCAATATACAAGGCAGTAGACTGGCTAAGGAACCAGAAAATTTCTATAAGATATTTAAACATCCTCTATCCAATCAATATTTAAAGTGTACAACTCGGCCGAAATTGAAACGGAATATCGTATTGGACCAAACGAGATGTCGCTTCATTCTGAAGTGAACCTATACTGGGTACTCGGACATAGAAGTATACAGGGAATTGCGAACTACAGTGCTTCAGGATTATACACTATCACGCCAGGTTGGACATTCTCTAGCTTCCATAAAGCTAGGATTCAAGCAGCATTACACAGAGACTACAAATAGGGTCCGGCTACTGGAAGGAACCTGTAGAACAACCAAGCAAACTTGGCTCGCACTGAGTTCCAACCGCACCAAGCAGCCCCTTAAGATTAGCCATGAAACATTAAGTGCCATCATATCCGTACTGACGAGACACTGTTTAATTGGCAGACGTGCAGAAAGATTGGGCGTTACATTCAACGACAGTCGGCTTCATAAGGGAATCCAATTGGACCTTATCATCACATAGCTAGGTTCTAGTGTCGTCCTGATCTTAATGTGGTATCATGATGGGCCCGTCGTGACCTAAGTGAGCCATCTTTTGGGAAAAGAGGTCTGTCACTACAGCCAACAAAGTGGAAGGAAGTACTTATTTTTCTAGAAGTAGTCAACGTCAATTTATTAATACCTACAACAAACATTACAATATTTATATAATTACGGATCAATAAATAACGAAACAGAAAAGAGAACAACTCAATCTTACGAATAAAGTACTGAGCTGTGGCATATCAAGAAATCTATGAAAACAGATTTTTGAACGAGACTGTAAATACAATTATTATGGAGTTGAGTTTAGACAGTTGAGATTAAGAATTGGAATATCAAAAGATAGTTTGATGATGATGATTTTGAAGAGGAGGATGGAACATCAAAAGATAGTTCTAGTTTTAAGCATACAAATACTAACGAGTTTGACTTAGGAGTTGTGCAGAGTCGAATTGAAAGAAAGTAAAAGAGGATTGTCTTCCAAACGTATATAACGTATAACCAATATGTTTCAAGACAAAGTAAGAATAAGAAATAATTATTAGTTTCATTGATTTAAAATTGTGAAAAAATTCAAATTGGAGTTATGGCAATTTTGAACGCAACTATTCAAAACGGCCACCACGCGATGAAATCTCTTCAGTGGGCGTAATAAAAAAAACTGCATTCATTTTTGCTAGCGTTCTTTTGTGCTTCAAGCGTTGATATGAAAAAAACATACAAAATAGAAAGGGCTTTGTAACCTGTCCCCCTTCCGATTGATCCGCGTGAATATTGAATCAACACCTCATCCACCAAAATCCTCATGTAACTTTTATGAGAGGTACATTATTATTATTTAAAGTAGTATTATTTTCATAATTATTATTGTGTTTATTATTTTTAATATTTATGTAGATATTACTGGGAAGTTGACCGTGTGGACCTCAAGGGTCGAGCCTCATGGCTGGTTTTAAATACACCTTCAGTATTAGATGCAATCAATTTAGAATAAGAATTTCGAAAAATCCCTGCAGTCGACTCAAAACGTTGATTGATAGATGACAATAGCTAGAATTTTCTTCGACCATCTATTGAGTGCAGTGCAATGTATTTTTGATTTCATATTAAATCTCATATTTCCAAACAATATTTACAAAATATGATCCAAAACAGGGTTCAAGCAAATATAAAATAAATAAAATAAACTCCAAATATATTTTGATTGCTTCTTGAACGCAGACTGCTAACATTACATATACTCAATTTCGTATATTCGTATTAAACCAAAACGATTTGTTGCCTATGTACCGCATTCCAGGAATATAAAAAGGATTTTGTCGTCTCTAGACGTGTTTTACGACTCTCATATAATAAACATACACACTAAGAGCGCAAATAATAATTTCAAGCACATATTCCCTGTGTTTCAATGTGATCATAAGTACTGAAAATGTTCATAAATTTAACATAAAAAAGACCTAATTTAATTGTCCATAAAATATATATAAAAACAAATAAATTGATCGTCTAACGAAGTAAGTGTGATAAAATTTGAAGAATTTTTGGACCTTTGAGATCAAAATCCAACGTAAAAGATGGCAAATTGTTTTAAAATTCACAAAAAAATACAGAACGCGGCTGTTGACGCGTGAATTTAAAAATACTACATTTATAATATTTTTGTATCATCCTTTAAGAACGAAATGGAAACCAGATAACAACTTAAAATCAAAACAGTGTACAGTTCCTTTCCAGTAAATTTTTCTGAAGTTCATTTACCATTAATAGGTTTTTTCATTATTGATGCATCATTGCCTTTAGGACTGTAAATCAATTCTGGTTTACTCATACTTTTGAGTATATGGTATCCTTTTTCTAATAGCTGGAAAAAGTCCAGCTGATTGAAGGGTTTTTTCTAATCAGGTTCTACCTGTATTTAGACCAATTATCCGGAACATGAGAAAATATCCTATAAACTACCTTGAATGAAACCCTATTAAATTAGTAAACTGGGGTCCCTAATGTGAACTGACGACGATAAAGTGGTAAATCATAGCGTTATGGCCAACCCATGCTCTTTATTATTTGACCGCAACATAATCAGAATCTAAGTGTCATAAAAATTATATATCATCGCACCATCACCCTCTATGGAACTGCTCATTTTGTCTGCAGGCCTAAAGTACGTTACTCTTAAAATTAGGTTCTTCCTGCAGCTTACTCAACACTATTATCCTTTCCGGTCTCAATATAAAGACAGCCGCGTAGAGAAAAACATGTTCCACATTCAGCTATAATCGTTGCCGGGGTAGAAAATTAGTGTTTATTTTTCTTGGGGCTTTTGGTGCAATTTTTCACCCACAGTGTATCGCGTACCAGCAGCGAAAATTATCAGGACTTCCATTAGGAGATAACCGAAACAAACGACACTGCCAAGCACATCGTGCAATTGTAGCGCAGACTTAGTAGCCAAAGATATTGCAGGATATTTTGGAGCTGGCATTTTTATCATTTCCACGTACGGCCATTAGTTTTAAGTACGTGATTCCGTCATGTTTCGCAACAATAGTTTAAGGACACGCTGCAAAGACTGAATAACTTAATGGTTTCTCTATCTAAATGCCTTTTAACTAAGGCCTGCAGCCAATGGTGGGGGTGGATCCAGGACGACAAAGAGCTTTAAATGTTGATGGCGTGCGTTGCTATGAAATAGGGTAATTTTATTCTTGAAAAATTCAAGAGGCTTTATGATGAGTCCCAAAAGCAATCTGAGTCAATGATGCTTTCTGAGTAACATAAAAGACGAAATGATATATCGCGCAGAAGGGATATATTATACTAAAAAGTCTATGCGAAACATATTTGATGGTTGATGGTTTTGTTCTGGTTTTATTTTGCATTTCCTTGCTAAACAGATTCACACCACAAACACATTATGCACATCGAAAACGGCAACACAGGACCTAAATCTTAGGTGCAGTTTTTTCATAGAAAAGCTAAGAATCCACCTTACTTTGCTTCTAAAGTCTAAAAGTGCTTGAAATTAACAAAACATTTCTAAATGCAATTTGATGAATTTACTTATAGACGTTTACCGAATCAAATTTATTTATAATTAAAAAACCATGAAAAAATCAACAAGAAACAAAATGAAATTGAAGTCAAATAATTTACATATATGGATAGATTTAGTAGCATGTAGCGTGGTAAAAAGGAAATACGTACGTGTATATATGAAAATAAACTTAAAAGAGTAACATTGGACCTAAAAGTTACACCAAATAATTCATAAAATCTAGGAGTGTGATTCTGCGAATTAATTTTAGTTTTAAAAATAGAATATCCATTAGATAAATAAATATTCTTTTTATCAATATGAAAAATGATTAAACTAAAAATAGTAATAACTATTTCACTATTGACATTAAGGAGTACTCTTCATCTCTTGGAATGTGAAATAGATACTTTCCACCTGGGAACTTTGATGCAAGATGAGTTTTAATTCAAAAGTACCATAACTTCAAATTTTTCTTGATTTTCATTCAATTCATTCTACAAAGTGTGAACAAATCGTAAGGATTTTTTGAACCTTCTGAGCATAATGTATCAAAAAATAGCTATCATAGCAAGTAAATTGTTTATAAATGCGGTTTGAAAATGCAATTTCAAAGGAGCATTTCGTATAAGAATTTTCAATCGATATTTACGGAATCCGCAGAGCAAAGCTCTACGATGCATTATCATTAAAACAAATAGAACAATCCGAATATCACAAAATCTGAACGTTCTCGAAACAAAGCAAACAACTAACTTCAAAGAGCAAACATAACAACAAATAATCGTCCATAGAGCCATGCAAATTACGCGTTCCCGAAATATCCGTTTTGAAATATGTAACTCGTCTAGTTCATGAGGGATTTGGCCACAGGCTATGGCATATCAGTTGGACGTCAGACCGAAATATGAGCCAAATCTGGGATAAATCTTCTAGGACTTCTCGTCCTTTGTTCATGGTCATGGGGTGTTGCAGCCTCTACACCGACAATATGTGCTGATGGCATGAACTGTGAAGCAAAACAGACCCGGAGTGGCTCGGCCTAAAAGGATCCAGGAAGCCGAAATGAAATTTATACATTCTATTCTATTTGATTCACGAAATTGTTGCAATATTCCAAATATTGTTGGACAAGATATGAAAATCAAGATAATTCGTCGACTGGGAGGTCTGCTTAAGATGTTTGCTCAATGTGAATTTTGCCATAATGAAAGGTATTCCGATGTGGTCTATGAAGAAATATCTAATGAAGATGTTGGACATTTTCTATAAGTCACTAGAAAGTTGCCTGTACGATGAATATAGTTCAATATTCTATTGTTGCGGACCATAAAGAATAGCTTCCAAAATGATCTAGGCTTCATGATATGTCACATTGATAACTACTGGCAAAGATTTTTTCTATTAAATGCTTTGCAATTGATTTAAAAATGTGTGATTATTTTGTATCTAACTGGCACTTTTGATCTTAGTATTTTCAAGCATACCTGTAGGATCAATACAAAAAGTACATTAAACATCGTGTGATTGGAACAATGATACAGCTACTAAGTCAATCAACAAAATATATGTGAGAATGTTTTTCAAAAGCTGCAGTGTTGGATTGAAAGTCAATTAAGAACCAAAAATTGTTAAACGATTGCGAAGGGAAATTTTACATTAAAATAATCACTTAGAATACAAGTACCATCATTAAAATTATTTACCCAAATCGTCCAAGTAATAGCCCAAAATATTCATATCGTCACAATTTAGTTTGTATTATCTCTCGGACAGTTACACATAAAACGTTTTAGTCCAGCCTAGAAATTTTTGTGGTTTAATTTTCATGCATGCATGCTAATTTTCGCAAGTTTTTAACTTCCCAGTATATGGGAAGTTCTTGTAATCGCCTTGAAAATCGAAATTGAAATTTTCAACATTTCTTTACGTTTTGAGGTCTATAGAGTATATATAAAGTGTTTTTAGAAAAGGAGATGTATGTGTGTGTGTACGTATGTACGTACGTACGTACGTTCGTGGACACTTTTTTCTACGAGCATAGCTCACGTAAACAAAGTCGTATCGACTTTGTTGAGGAATCAATCGAAGCGTCTTTGCAATCTTAAAAGCTGATTAGTTTTTGGGATACTTCGGTCGGGGGGGTTTGTTGTTTTGCCCGTTTGAAGGTCATTTCTGTCATGCGTTATCTCTCGCGAACCAAACATAGGATTTGCATGACTAAGTTGTCAATCGACGCGTATTAACATTTTTGTAAACCTATCAAATTTTGGAAAAAATCGTTGAAGCGGTTTTTTAATTTAAGAAAAAAAGTTCAAAAAATTAGGTTTTATTTAATAAACAATAAATTTTTAACCTGATTTACGGAAGAC
Organism: Oxycera nigricornis; assembly: GCA_963942545.1. Lineage (NCBI taxonomy): Eukaryota > Metazoa > Arthropoda > Insecta > Diptera > Stratiomyidae > Oxycera > Oxycera nigricornis. The sequence goes on along the minus strand of OZ012659.1, from coordinate 29,748,958 downwards.
AGTATTCAATTTTTATAAAATTTACATACTCTAAGCAGTGCTTGTGAAAACAACATCAAAACTTTTTCTCACGATTACGTAAAAAATTAAATAAAAAATCATTACCAGTCATCATGATCTTCAAGGTCATTTCTTCCATTCACTATATCTCACGAACCAGATATAATATTAGCATCATTAAGGTGTCAATCGATGTGTTTTAACATGTTTTTGATTATTTTAACATTAGAAAAATCCGTTTCAGCAGTTTTTTTTAATTTAATAGAAGAAAATGCGAAAACTCAGGGGTTTTTCATAAAAAATAATTTTTTAACCTGATTTGCACAACACAGTAATAAATGTTTATAAAATTTATACATTCCTATCAGTTTTTGAAGAGAAACCAACAAAACTTTTTTCATGATTCTGAAAAAAATTCAATAAAAAACAAGTCGTGAGGTGCGACCCATGAGGTCCACACGGTCAACTTCCCAGTAATATCTACATATGTTGATACGCGTCGATTGAAACCTTGTTCAAAATAATCGCATGTTTGGTTCGTGAGATATAGCGCAAAACATGGTTGACCTTCAAGGGGTGAAAACAGCAAACCCCCCCGACCGAAGTTTCCCAAAAACTAATCAGCTCTTATGATTGCAAAGACGCTTCGATTGACACCTTAACGAAGTCGATACGACTTTGTTTACGTGAGTTATGCTCGTAGAAAAACTGCCTGCGAACACACGTACGTACGTACATACACACACACACACACATACATACTTCTTTCTAAAAACACTTTATATATACTCTATAGACCTCAAAACGTAAAGAAAAGTTGAAAAATTTCAATTTCGATTTTCGAGGCGATTACAAGAACTTCCCATATACTGGGAAGTTAATAAAAAATCATTCGAAGTTACCATATGAAAAGGGTTCTTCCGAATGATATTATCTTATATCTTTTATTCTAAAGACTTTGTTGCATGAGCAAATTTTTAATAGTTTTTGCAGTCTCTCAATTAAAATAAGCGGCTTAAATTTTGAAAACCATCAAAATTTCAATTAAATTTTGCATTTGTGGTAATTAATCATCATCACCCATCCACTAAAAGCCTTGCGTAATCCTTGGATGCTCCCGTAGATGATATGATTAATATTAACTCATTCCTGTTACTGCTATGAATACCTCACATTATTATTATTATTTAAAGTCGTACGTTTTTCAAAATTATTATTGATTTTAATATTTTTAATGTTTATTTAAATATTACTGGGAAGTTGACCGTGTGGACCTCAAGGGTCGCACTTCGCGGCTTGTTTTAAAAGTTTTCAGTTTTTTCGGATACTAATTGATGCAAATGTGCGAGTGTTTTGATATGAAAAATTGAGCGATTTGATCTATTTCAACAATCGCTATTTAGATTTGTCAAATTATAAGATCACATTTTTTTCCTCAAAAATATTGGTAGATGAACGTTGGGGTTACTGTTATCAATTTTATGAAATGAAATACACTCGGAACGATATCTCCACAATTCCATTGAAAAAATAAGTTCGAAAGACCGGATTTTTCACTGAGTTTTCATTTTATATTTTTCGAATCCATACTAGACTTTTCTTTCAATTAATTTTTAATCATATGAGTTGACTGAATAATAAATATTTAAGTCAAATAAAAGTTAAATTTTACATCAAATTCAACTTAATCCAGTTTCACAACTTCTTAGCCAAATTCATAAATAAGAACTTAAAACACATAGTGTATCATAGATTATTGTCGGAACAAGAGCTTGTACAGAATTGGATGGTGATGGCTGAAGTAGTTTACACACGATATAATAAACACGTAAAGATTTTCAACAAAACTCAGAGCAATGCGTGGATGATTATGCTAGTTTGTTGCTCCCGCAGATTCCTTCTTTTCTCGACTATCATTTTCAATTGGTAGTTTCAGCAGTTTTCTGCCTTACTGGTTACGAAGTTAAAGTAATGTATGAGGTAAAGTCACAAAAGTTGATGGTTTTTATTTCTATTGTATGTAATTTGAGCATTTGAGCCTCGTGTGATGAGAGTTAGACAAATACTGTTAACCAACGATCCATGATCGCGAACGCATCAAATAGAGCTGACCTGCCAACAGTCACCGAACCTCTTGTTTTCTAGAGATCAATCGAGCGTGTATCTATGACAGGAAACGTTCCTTGAGTCTCTCCAGGACTGAACGCCTATAAGGTAATAGGACATACGTTTTGTTCAGATCAAACTTCGTCGTTAAAGCTTTCTTAAATGATAACGAATTTCGCCTAACGTGGGGCCAATGTGATGTAGCAGACTTGATGTTTTTCATAAAAACAAACCATTACAAAATATAAGCGAAATTGTTAATAATTTTTAATTTTTGGAATACTCCATCTTTGCTCTTCGGCCAGTTATCTGCGAGTATCAAATTTTAAAAGCTAACAGTTTCAGTGATGGCACAGAATCTTTATGCCAAATTTAAGAGAGATGTTTGCTTCATATTCACTCAACAGCAATCGTGATGAAGATAGTGCTTATATAATGGAGGTACTAGCAACCCTTTCTGTCACGATCTTATGTCACGAATCCTCAACTCGCTCTTCGTATCTTCAAGAAGTTAAGGCTGAATTTGAAATGATAAGCCATTGATGATGATCACGATGAGTCCACTGTAGGTAATAGGTTGAGAATAGAATATAGTCAGAAAATATCACACCACTTTCATTTACTAAATCTGATGACAGCCTTGTTCACCCAAAAGCATATTCTTGGCATGGCTGTGAGAATTATCTGTTCGATTTCCAACCGCAATCAAAACTCCAGCAAAGATACCATGGATACGCCAAACGCACTGCAGAAATGTGAGCTCATATAAACAGCATGAAATATTGGAGTATCTGAAAGACACCATCAACTACGACGAAAATTCCAACAAAAGTTGCGGCGAAAATTTTCATCGTCAAATCATTAAAACACTTTGCAACAATTTCCCGAGTAATTTGTAAGTTGTGATAGGATTTGATCGACTTGAAACCGACATGCCTGCAAGAAACTTTTTTAATTAATTAAGTTGAGCACTCTGTGGCAATTTGCGAATTATATGAGGTAGCTACCACTGAGCTGTGCGGCATGATTGGGCAAAAGTGTTGGCGCGGAATGCTTCTAAACAGCTATGTAAGTGCAAGGAATGTTTGACGAAGCTTGAAATGTTTCCGCAAGGATTCCCATTTGGAACGATGCGACACTGGGGATGAAAACGAAAAAGTTGTGGAGAGAAAGTGATGAGGGCAGCATTTTAAAGTGACCGTCGACTTCGGTTGATGGTGTCTTTCGATAATGGCTGTTGCTGGAAAATAGGAAGGATCAATGTGAAAGGAAAGCAGTTACAAGGCAATGAATTGAACAACGGATTTGTATGGCGACTCGTTTTAATGGATTGCGGGAAAGTTAAACTTCTAACATGGATAGCAAGTCGTCGAAATCCATTTGAAAAAAAAACTCACGAATTTCATGGGAACATGTTAATATAACTGGAAACGGTTTCATTTTCGTGTAAACTTAGTTAAATTCATCATTCGATTTTACAATTCTATTTTTACAACCATTAACGATTTCAACCTTTTCCATATGGACGTAAATTTCTAGCAAGCATTCAGTTTCATTTCATTTATCTCACTTGTATCTATTGAAGAACCACTGGAATATCTTTCACGAGCAATCTAATACCGGCTACCTAGCAATATCTACTGAAAAATAGAAAGCTACCGATTTATTTTCTGGTACTTTTGAATCGAACATTTTTAGTAGCTAAACAGGAACAGAATCGCCAGCAACGCGAAACGTTTCAATTGCCATGTTTCGGCAAGTAGGAAGTTAAGCTGTTGAAAACATAATAATAAGTTTGATAAATATGAAAATTGCTTGAAAATGGCATCTAAAAAAAGTACTCAGGCTGCTGTGAAGTTTACTGAATATTTCTGTATAATCAGGATAAAATGTGATGTTGTTTCGCAATCAAAATTAATTTATTGGTGCGTGAACCATTCGAACGATGATGAGAAAGAAAATTATCTCACTGTGATGAACATGTTGAAACGCTACTTGAAATTGTATTTCAACCTACTACCAAAAGTTTATGTTTTCTCTCGCGAAACGTTTGCTTTATTTCCATGAAATAAGTATCTTAATTCAGGAACTTGATAGTCCCACTTTCCGCATAACATCGTGTTTTCGCATCCCACGGGAGTCAATGTACATTATGTGTAAAAGCCAATGGATCCATGTTTTCCGATACATTACAAACATTCAATGGAGCACCACATCGTCACATGTTAATGACCACCCTCTGATCAACCCTCTTGACAAATTGTGGTGGTGCCTAAACAGCCTCACGAATTCAGTTAAACATTAATTGGACCAAATGGCCATCGGATGTTTGCTACGCCAAAATACAAGAATGGCAAATCAATTGAACCGATTGGGAGAACGTTTTCGACGTGGATGCCATTCGCAAGATTTATTCATCTCATTAGTCAATGGTTAGCCGGATACCCGACGCTAGAAGGCCACATGCTCCGGCATTTTGATGGGGCCAGGACACCTTACCATTAACCATCCACTATCTGTTGCTCCTGCAAGAACGGTAGCAGTTTATCATTGCAAATAAGCAAATGTGTTGGGTATGACTCGGAGCTGATCGAAAGGGAGCTATCATATAAAAGGGTAAATTTTCGAAACTTGTAGACAAGGGTCGTGGGCAGAAGAGGGGATCCAAACAAATAATCAGCTCGAAAAGTTGAGGTATTGAGTTCTTTTGCGACGGAAATTTCTTTCATCTCGTTGTTAAGAAGTCAGGCTAGTCAGAATTTGCAGTGGTAGACTCGACCAGTCGTTAGGAATATTCGAAAACTTTTAAAACTTCAAGATATTCGAGATTCTGGAATCACAAAAAATAAATTCAGGCTTGAAACCAATTTTATGAATATTTTCTAACACTCCATTTGTTACATGTTTTCCACCTTTCAAGTAGTGGACAATTTTTGGATTCGCAAAATTTCAAAAATGATAATTGTAAATGAATATTTTGAGAATTTGAATATTTTAAACGCTCGAAAAAAGGGCCTATGGAACAAACTTTAGTTTTTAAGTATGAGCTAGTGAAGTCTTTTCCAAATGAATTTATATCTTTATATCCTATTTGAAGTATAGATACTAAAGATACTGTATTGTTAGCCGATATTTGGTGTTTCTTTACGAAGTCTATGGAATTTATTCAACACAAAATGTACTCGAGTTTCTAAATGAGCTTTTATTTGGCTAACATTCCCGCCTTTTGAAATTCTTAAAAGAGTTAGCATTAACTGTTTTAAAATTGTTGAAACACTCATTTTCCAATGCAGCATTGTTTTTTTGTCACTAATTCAGTTTATTGGAACATGTCGAGTTTTAGAAATGACTGATTCAATTATTTTCTTCTTGGTGGTAGTTTCCACAAGACAGCGAAATGGAATATCGTTGCCATGTACTGTAGAAATTTCTCTTCTCAACATGCAGCACTTTAGGGACAAATGGCACATTTAATATGAACATATGTTTTAACCCTTTTTTTATTTATAATTTGAGCGTCTACAAAATAACCGAACTTTTTGAATCAAAACATGGTCATTCAACTTTCAAATTGCAGCTGCTCTAAAGCGTATGCAAGAAGCAATTCAATTTTAATTTTCAAAATGCAAAATTATGAGCAAAAATAACGTCCAGTCAATTTTCCTTTAGGTACCAGAACTATCTCAACAAAAAACTTTTCCAAAACTGGCTGCTTAAAGCGGCTTCGGTGATATTCATACATCATCATCATCAATGGCGCACCAGCCCAAATCGAGCCTTGGCCTCCCGAAGAGACTGCCTCCAACTGTCTCGGTCCAGCGACCGCGTCCTCCAATCAGCGAATCCCAGCAAGAATTCGCTGTCGTTGTCAACTGCATCCTCCCATCGTTTGCGTGGTTTTCCTGGTGGGCGGCTTCCTGTTGCTCGGCCTTTCATGGAGCGCTTGGGAATTCGCCTGTCATCCATACGCTCCACATAGCCAGCCCACTGAAGTCGTAGCAGTTTCGTCAGAATCGATACCGGTGGCTCGTCATAAAGAGCGTACAACTCATGGTTGTACCGGATTCGCCAGTCCGGTCCGTCCTTCACGGGCCCCAGAATACGTCTCAAAATGCGGCGAGAGCACCGAGAGAACTGAAAAATATATTTTATTGGCTAGACCAATTCGCCGTTCAATTTCGTCCTTTTCATTCCCGTCTTTGGCGAGGTTGACACCAAGATAAATAAAAGAGTTAACGCTTTCCACACTGTAGTTAGTTAGCGTCATGTTTTGTCTATTTGGCGTCTTTTCCTGGGTCCTTGACTGGGTCATATATTTGGTCTTGTTCACATTGACCCTTAGGCCGACTTGCCTAGCCGCTGACTCCAGCTCAGTAAACGCTTCTTTGGCACGAGATAGAGATCGGGCCATGACGTTGATGTCATCGGCGTACGCTACTATTTGAGTAGACTTAAAGAGTAGCGTTCCCGCATTGTCTACTGTAATCTTCCTGATGACATACTCTAGGGCCAAATTGAAGAGTATGGGGGCGAGGCCATCACCCTGTTTAAGACCTGAGCTGGTGTCGAAGCTTTGAGTCAGATCGCCTTGACATCTGACTTTAGATCGTGTGTCGGTCGTCGTTAGTCTGGTCATTCGTATTAGTTTGATAGGTATCCCAAAATCAAGCATTATTTTATATAGTATATTTCGATCTATACTATCGTATGCTTGTTGGAAGTCTACGAAGACCTGGTGCTCGTCAATATTGTATTCCCAGCACTTTTCCAGCACCTGTTTTAGTGAAAATAGTTGATCTATCGTCGACATACCGGATCTGAATCCGCCTTGGTATTCGCCAATTATTGTGGAAGTGTACTGTGTCAATCTTTTATTAATAATTTTGGTCAGGATCTTGTAGGACGTACACAGCAGTGAGATGCCTCTGTAGTTGTCACATCTAAGCTTATCTCCTTTCTTATGTATGGGACATATGATGGCCGTCCGCCAAGCATCAGGTAATTTTTCATCGACCCATGCCTTGGAGATGATCTGGTGGAGGCGGTGTGTTAGTATTGGTCCACCTTTTTGAAGGAGATCTGCTGGTAAATTGTCGATTCCGGGTGCTTTATTTGGTTTTTGCTGTTGTATGGCTGCTTGCACCTCTTCAATAGATGGTATTGACGAAGATGGACTTCATAGGTCAGCATCTTCAGGAATCGTTATTGGCAGGGATGTAGTTACTGATGGTGGATTTAGTAGCTCAGAAAAATATTCAGTCCACCTGTGATTGATGTCGTCTGGATCGCTTAAAATATTTCCCTGCTTGTCTCTACATAGGCTTGATTGCGGCTTGTAGCCTTGTCTAAGTCGCTTCAATGCTGCATAAGCGTCCCGTGTGTCGTTTCTGCACATATCGTCATTGATCCTTTGGATAGTCTGGTTGTTATAGGTTCTACGCTTGCGTCTGACTATTTTTTTAGCTAACCGTCTTAGCTCGTCATATTTTTGCTTCTTGGCTCTTGTCGGTCTTTCAATGTATTGTAAATAGGCTTCTTTTTTACTTTTGAGAGCATCTTCACATTCTTTGTCGAACCAATCGTTTCTTTTCGACGTCGTTTGTCTTCCTACGGTTTCTTCCGCTATTGATGTTACGCCTTCTTTATACATGACTTTGTGATTATTTAATAATTCGCGTATTTTTAATCCTGCAGATGAACTTGCTTCTAATTCAGAGTCGAGTATTCCGAAGCAGATTCAACAGTTAATAGAACTTGCCCAAATTGTATAACCTGAATATTTTTTCTAAGGATTCATGTTATCGTTAACGACCTTTTGTTTCATATTGGTCACAGTACTTTTTTGGATTTGAAGTCAAAGACGAATGAATACTCCCGGGTTTTTTCCTTCTAATTGTTAAGAAAATTAAAGTATTTATATTAGTATATATTATATATTATAGTATATTTTCTTAAAATTAGTTCATTGAATGCTTGCTCGATTTTTTGCTGGCCAAAATCTATTTCATTTTTTTTTACTTACGGCACACTCGAAAATAGCACAACGACTTTTAACTTACAATGGAATAATGTTTATAAAAAAAATATTTTCGATATGTATAAAAGAGGTGGGAGTAGATAAGGGAGAAGATGAAGTAAACATCGAACTAGAAAAAATAGTAGTTCTAAATGAAAAGAAGTAGCACTGTAGTACATGAAACTGAGCAGTAGTAAAAAACTACTTTAGTAGAACGAACGACAGCACTGCACTTAAATGTTGTATGACATTGAATATTTTCTATGTGTTTCGTGATAGTGTAAAAGGACTCTGAAGAACAATCGTTATTGTCCTTTGTTTTTCATCGCTTTGAGAAGTCCGAGGCAGGATACAAAACAGCATCAAATTTCCATATATGGATTAAGTCTTAGGATACCCTGTTCCGATGCCGATTGCCGACACATGTTTCGCAATGTGTACCATGCTTAACGCCTGAAGAGGTCACACAATTTTTCCTCGTCTGTTAATATAACGATTATTATTCTGGTAGCTCTTAACTAAGCTTCAACGAGGAATCTTGTCGGTTTACTGTCGGGTCATGTGGATTTCAGTTAACACGCAAGAAGAACCGAGCTTTTTGCAACCTATGTCGCGGCTGCGGCGACGAAGAGGAGACAGATTTACTTGAATACCTATTGTGTCAATGTCCGGTTCATTTGAATGGACAGGCTCCTGAATTTCTTTAGTAAATCAGGATAGTCCATAGAATGAATTTGAAGGTTTTCACGTGTACAGGACACAATGCACCAAAAACGGTATAAGAAAATTTGAAGCCATTTGGCTGAGCACCCTTATAACCTAGTTTTACGTTATATAACGATACATTCTCTCATGTAGATTCTACATTCATCTGTTAGTTTGCGACCTTAGCGATATTTTATAAAAAAAAAGTTAAATAATATCAAATATTTCCATGGGTAGAATTAGAAAAAAATTTATGCATTGCAAACAATAAACTGCAGCACATTTGTCACCTGTAAAATTTACACCACATTTTACATAATCCGAATTCACATATCAATATCATAAAGTGCTGCAGGCAATTCGTATGTTCCTCATACACCCAAATATATAATTTGATTACCGGTTGTCACAAGGCTTGATTAATTTATCCCGCAGAATTAAATCTAAGCCAATACATTAGATAGTCACCGGTAGGAAGTTGACTAAAATCCTCTGGGTAAATATTTATTCAGCTCAACCTTGCATCAGATTGGAACGATCCGAGCCTGCAGCCAGGAATGAATCAATAACATGTGACTAATATGATATTTTCACGGGATTCCTAGCTATATTTCCTTGTCGCTGCTTAGCTGCCCACCATGCCTTCATGTCTACAATTATGAACCGAAATTTGGAACACGTTAACCCTTTATGCTTTTATTATAGAACTTCCAGAGAAATAAAGATTGATATGGAAATTTAAGCATAATTTTTATTTAGAAACCGGAGTGTTAGATGTTTAGCGATGTACCTTTTTTGATGTACACCAAATCAATAAGCCGCGTTTTCTAGTATCATAATATTAATGAGTTTAATGCAATCCTTATGCTTATCGTGGAAAAAAGGGTTTAAAATGTAATGTGCATTTGAGTGCTCCACATATTCCCAGTTTTTAAATCCAACCAATAATTTGTGTGGCAGTTTAAGTTCTAAACTGAACGTGAATTCATAATGTTTTTCATCTTCGTTGAATCCTTAAATACTGTTCTCAAATTTCATGGCTTGAACTTAATTATGTTACACTAGAGATTTATCGGTGCTGCAAAATAAATATTGGTCTGTTTCTTCATTCTTCGGCAACATTTCTGAGTTTCCCGGGAAACATGTTCGCATTATAGAATTTAGTCACGAAGACCACTCTCTGAATTTTTTTAAATGCATACTTCATTCAATCGTTTAAATGTTCTCTTATTCTTTTAAAATTATGAATTTAATTCATTCAGTCTGCTGTATAATGATCGATTTGACGAAAAAAATCTTCTAAATTTTAAATCAAAGACAAAAAATGCGTAATAACAAAAGAAAAAAAGAAAAGAAAACATTCTAGATTGGACTATTCTCATAATTGGTTGAGCATGATTTCTTTAAACATAATGTGATTTTTCTTAGTGCATTCGCGAAGAAGAAAATAGATTTTATCGGCCATTCAAACAAATTTGTATCTATTATGAAATATCCGTAAATTTTGTTCTTTCGATCAACACTACAAACTAGACAATTTTGGTTGCAGCACTGCTTTGCCTAAGCTTTTATCATCCGTTTGATCTTTTTTTCATTTTCTTTCTGGAACTGGCTTTTACCAGTATCCAATCTAGGCTTGGCAAAAAATGTAAGTTGGATTAGAACCTCCTAGTCTAGTCGATAACATTGTTTACTAGTTGTGCTTTTTGGTTAGCAACTTACTAACACTATAATTGCACATTGATGGGGGTTCTTAGCTTCCAAATTTTATGAATGGTTCATCGTTTTAAAAGGAAAGTGTGGTTTCGGGATGACGAATGGCTTCCTTTTCAGGTGCTGTCATATGCCAATTCGCCATCAGACAGCAATTCGCCATTCGTCATCCCGAAACCACACTTTCCATTTAAAAAATGTAAATAAAACTGTTTCGGAAAATGTCGAAAATAATTAAATCTTTTCATTTTTAACTCAATCAACTGTAACTTTCCAACGTCGCTAACTACCATCCAACCCTATACTAAAACACTGTCGTCATGCTTAAAGGGAGTGGGAACCAAACTCGCCTCAACCGTATCTTTAACTGGAATCTCTACCTGTATTTATTCAGTTTTCTCTAAAGCCTCTTGACACAATAAATATAAGATTTTTACAGTTCGTGAGGGACACTGCCTTGACATTAAAGGTTGGGAAAATTTCTTTAAAGTTGTTAATTGTGATATTGTAGCAGTTTAAACGATAAAATTTTATTTTGACTTTTTTTCAACTTTGGACTTTTTTCTCGGTAATATATTCAAAAACTGGCAAGAATATTTGATTTAATAGAACTGTTTCATATCTGCCAAAAAACTCTAAGCAAATTAGTTAATCTGATCGCGCAAAAATGACTACTTTATCTAAAAAAACACGATTTTAAAGATGAGACAAAATCGGGGCTATTCATATTTCCCGTTTTAAATCAAGTAAAATAACATTTTATCATCCCAAAAGAGTTAAATGAAGTTGGGTTTCTTTGAAATTTTGTCCACTGAAACAAGCTAATCTTCTTTACGCTATTTTTTTAAACTTTTTTTCTACTTTTTCCAATTTTTGAGAGATTAGAGCACAGCTTTCAAATTCGGTACTATAAAAAATTCTCCGGTGATGTGGACTTAAAAGAGTTTTTATCTGTGGTTGAAACTAGACCATATGAGCCAGATTTTAAAGAAAAAAAGATTTTTAAGTAATAGTTTTCAATGAATGGTAAAATTTTTTTCTATTATAATCCTTTCTGATATAAATACAAAAATAAAATTTCGTTGGTTTTTTTCTCTGTTGCAGTGGTTGGAAATTTTCCTGCAGCCTGCAGAAAAGTTGATAAAAAAATTAAATCTTTTTTTCGCCACGAAAACAAAATAGTTTTTTGGCACTTCTAGTTGTCTGGTAAAAGTTTCGGAGATATCTTAGTATGCAGAATAACCTTAAAAAATTAATACAATAAAAATAGACTTTTCTCTTTTTTTGCTTCTTATTTTGTTAAACAAAAGATTGTAAGTTTCCTTTATTCGGTTTTGCTTCTCGCACTCTTAAAACTATTTTCCGACCTTTTATGCCAAAAATGCAAAATTTACTACAATCCAAAAAAAAAATCATTGCTTCAAAACTCGACTGGTTTATTTATATATTCATTGGAGAAATCTATACGCTTCTTTTAGTTAATTTTTGAAGTGAACTGTTTCCTTCTGACCATCATCCCGTGATATTCATCCTTTTTAACTTCCCAGTATATGGCGAATTCTTCCAATCGCCTCGAAAATCGAAATTGAAATTTTCTACATATCTTTACGTTATGAGGTCTTTTGAGTATATTTGAAGTGTTTTTAGAAAGAAGTGTGTATGTGGGTGTGTGTTTGTACGTACGTGCGTTCGTGGACACTTTTTTCTACGAGCATAACTCACGTAAACAAAGTTGTATCGACTTCGTTGTCAATCGAAGCGGCTTTGCAATTTTAAGAGCTGATTAGTTTCTGTGGAAACTTCGGTCGGGGGGGTTTGTAGTTTTACCCCTATGAAGGTCATTTCTGTCATGCGCTATATCTCGCGAACAAAGCATACGATTTGCATCGTTGAGGTGTTAATGGACGCGTATTAATATTTTTGTGAATCTGTCGGATTTTTAAAAAAATCGTTGGAGCCGTTTTTTAATTTAAGAAAAAAAGTGCAAAAAATTAGGTTTTTAATAAACAATACATTTTTAGCCTGATTTGCACAACACAGTAATGAGTGTTTTAAAAATTAGAAAATTCTGATCAATTTTTGAAGAGAAACCATCAAACGTTGCATTCCTTCATAACAAAATCCAATCATATGAACAACCATTTTATCGACTATTTATCAAACCGAAACTTTTTATGTGATTTTTTATTAAGAAACTCAACTCCTTGGAATGGATCACTTACTATCAAAATGCGATTTAATGTTCTGTTTTCTAAGGTTTTCGTGGAAAAAGTCAGTCAATCACGATTGTTTCGATTTATTATAAAATCATTGGTAGTTTAGGTAAATTGTTCAATATTTCGTACGCATGTTATCAATACAATCTGAACTATTTCAACCTAGTAATCTGCAGCACTATACACTTACTATATTCAAATGAATGCCTTTTTAGTAAACTTTTCTTGCGTGTTCATTTTTATGTTTTAATCCCTGTGGAAATATATGCTTCTTCTGATTTGTTCACAACGTGACCACGATTCCATGACGTATTGTTTTCCTGGCCACTCTTAGCATAGTCAAATAATTGTGAAAAAAAATTATTTTCATTTATATATCCTGTATTTATTCTTTTAAATTCTTATCGTTTCAATAGCATTTGCAACAGAAATCAATGAAAAAAATATGGAGTAAGGATACTTCCAATTACATTAATGCTGCTGATCATGGGTTGCAAAAGTCTGCATTAACTCTATTTTCTGCCAATGCATTTAAAGCACATTTGGGACAGAATAGGGTTAAAGATTGTGCAGCACAAAATAGAGATGAACATCCTTGTACGAAATTTCCGAAAATATCTCACTAATTGATTTGACACACAGTGCTGGGTTTTAGTGTTGTGTATTCATGGCGTTACCCACAGATTTCCAGGTATCATGTGAAGAATTTAAACTGCCGGAGGGTGTCTAGCATAATTCGATAACATGTCGGCACAGCCAGCAAGGATGAAAGCTATGTTTATTCGCTTCTTGATAATGTGTACTACAAGCAAACATTAAGTATTCGCGCAAGGAAGAATGATTGTCATCAAGCTGATCATTATCGCAAATGTGCTACCATGGTTAGCTGCACAAATTGTCCTTATTATCCTCTAACGCGGAACGAGGATGTTTATTATTTGTGTCGCTCGAACGATGATGTCGAGCAAATGATAAAGGAATTTTCCAAAAATTTACTTTGTATGATGTTTGTTTGGCTTTTATTGGGGGTGGTTCTTGAGTTTGTCAAATTCAAAAGGAGATTTGAGCTGATACCGTGAGATTTATTCGTGCGAGCAACAAATTATGGGCTTCAATTAATGATAAATTTTCTGGAATTGGAATACGATTACTGAAAAATGTTGATGTTATTTCACATATTAAGTTGTTCGTCAGTTGGACAGACATTTCAAACACTTTACTTCAACTAAATTTTGATTTCAAAAAGGTAGGGTAAACAATAGCTTAAGATTTTCGAATATGTCTGCATGTGATTCGTAGAAATCCAAGGGAAATAAATTTTATCATCTTTTCTCTGCGATATTAACTTAAAAATATTATGCAAAACAGTAAAACCAAAATATGAACGCGTATGCACAAGAAATATATCTTTAACAAAAGTTAAATTGAACTTCACATTAGCGAGCGTTCAAATTTACACGTCTGAAAACATCGTTTCACGTAGTTTATATATATTTGAACCATACAAATAATGCCATTCAACTCAATCATTAGCAACAGGAAGGTAAATTAAACATCAAATAAATATGAACAATACCTTCAACTTTAAAAATAAACCAACTTTCACATCTTTAATGAGGATTTTTTATCCAAATCCGAATTTCCATAGAATGGCAGCAACTTTAAGAAACCAAAACAGTGACATGGAGTATTACAGGACTTAAGAAAATTTTTGGACTTTTGGAACTACGTTATGCTGATTTTGAAGTTTTTTTTTTATGGAGACGGATATGAGATGGTGGATCACAAAATCATCAAAGCAATTTGATTGGCAGTGAACAAGTGCAACAAGGCAATCTACCAAAAGTAGTGCTTCAGGAGGAATGCTGAGCGACATAAGGCAAGAACCAATGGAAAGAAGGCATAAAATAGACAATAATACTACCCAAATACTGGATAAATCGTGATAAACAAAAAGGAACGAAGAATGATTCCAGTCTATAATTCCTTTGGAATGGAATTGATCTGATACAAAAAAATCTACGAGGGGAGGTCAAAAAGTTCGCGGAATGGAAGGGTTTGTGATGGTGTAGATTTTTATACAGGAAGTTACTAATTAAGTGACTCATTTTCAGTATAAATAAGTAATTTGAACCTAATCGAGTTTTTAAGTTCAACGAGCGAACAAGTCATTCCAGAATAAATTAGCCGGTATGGAGAAAATGGAATATCATGCCGCAATAAGTTTCCTCACTCAACAAGGAGAGACACCTCAGATAATTTTTATAGAGATGTTAACTGTTTACGAGTCCTCTTTTCCTGGCATAACCATGGTGTATAAATGGTATCGCCTTTTCAAGCAAGGAAGAAATTGGATTGAAGCCGACCCTGGACCCGTACTGCCGGTTGAGGCTACCACACAAACAATCATCGAGACAGTTAACATGGTTGTATTGGAAGATGCCCCCGTTAAAAAAGAGTTTTCAGCAATGGCTGGAGTATCAGAATACATCCTTTTACACATCCTACATCAACATCTTAAGATGAAAACCGTCAGTGCTAAAACCCGAGCGTGTCGAATGTTCCCACGAGTTTTTGAATCCCTATCAAGAGCTGAAGGATAATGTTATGGATCGGATTGTAACTGGTGACGAAACTTAGGTTCACCATTATGAAGTCTAGTCAAAGTAGGAGTTGATGCAGTAGCATGAAAAAGCCACACCCCTTCCCAAAACCTATAAAGAATAAGACCAGAACTACTGGAAGGAAAGCAAAAATGGATATAAAATATACCCAAATACACGAGAAATCGTAGTAAACAATAAGAAATGAAGAATGATTGCAAAATATAATGCAAATGAAACTGATCTAATTAAAAAAATATTCAGATACATTGACGGAATGTAGAGGTGCAGAATGCCGTCTGGTGGGAGGAGACCTCAACGATTAAATTGGAAGAATGGGCGATGATAAGAACTTCGATAAAAAAATTAAAGGAGCATGAAATTTTCCAGGTATAGTGTCGGATAACAAAGGGAAGAAATGGGTTTAATATGCGGGAAAAATGGCTTGAAACTTTTGAATGGAAAAAAGAAACGAAGGGGTTATTTGGGTGAGACAAATAATGATTACACTTGAAATGGAAATAAAGCATGTAACATTGGGATATAGTTCACGCTGGAATGAGGAAGGCTTTGAGTTGTATAGAAACTGATTAGAAGTGAGAACATGATTACTTTGGCAGAAAGAATTGAATACACACAAGACTGGAGTGAGTTAATCAACAAGATGATTAAAAGTGTTGCAACCTAGAAAATGAATACTAATGCTAGTTCAGGCGAAATACAGAATGCTGGAAACTCAGGATGAAAACGGAAGATGTGCAGACTGACTAACAGACAAACCCAACTACAAAAAAGCTTAAATAAACTACAAAGAAACGAAGAAAATAAAGAATATGAACCACGCATAGAGCTATATAAACATACTAAGGAGGAAAAGTTAAAACACAACAGCAGGAGATTAAGAAAGACACTTTATGAAACATCTAGAAGAAACCAAAGGTAACCAAGCGAAACAACACTGTGAAAAAAACATTAGCATAAAGTGATCTCCGAGGAAAAAATGAGTTTATCGCTAAAAAAACAAAAAATAAGAAAGTAGCAGGAAAAGATGGCATGAAATTGATAGCTTTTAAAATGCCAAATTAAATAACAAAGAACAAACTGCTACAATGGTACAACGAGATACTCCTAACGAAGAAAATACCAACCGACTGGAGTAAGAGGGTGATTTGGCGAATTCGGAAGAAGGTGATCAAGATATAAGCGGAGAAATTTGGTGGAATTGTTAATCTAAACGCTGGATCCAAACGTTTTGGAACGATAATAGAAGCGAAGCTTCATCAAAAGCCAACAAAAGCATATCCATGCGGAGTCGCAGGCAGGTTTCAAAAGAGAAAAATTTACGATCGGTAACATATATCTAGGATACGATACCCGGATAGCGTAATGTTAGACCTGTCTCCTTGAATAAATATACGCACATTCAAAGTTATTTACTTTTCCACTAGATAACACGTTGTTTGGATATCTGCAATTCAAAAAAATCTTTCACTGGGTAGATGGACTCTCTCACAGATGCAATAAGCTGAGCCATCAGTTGTTCAAGCCTAAGGAGTCAGAAAAAGCAATCGAGAATCAGAAGAAGTTGTAGTAAACATTGATCCATTATAAATAAATTTTTGTAATACACAACTAGTACAAAAGGTTAATTTAGGTATGCCCTGAACTACATTATAAAAAGAAGACTCAAAAAGAAAAATTAGGGAAGATGGTGAAGAAAAAAAGGATTAGCACAGAAATAATTGAAGCAACTAAAAAGATCACGTATTTTGAGATGGAGAGCAGACAATTTTACACCGAGAAAGGACTACGACGTACGAAGTGACAATAATAAAAATGAAATATAGTGGAGTAGTCATCGAAGAAACCAAAATGTGTACCCTAGTCTATGTCGATGATTTGATACAAGAAAGAAAATCAGAAATCAATGCAAAGATATCTGAAAAAGCTAGCTCTATTACTGAATCAAGAGAAATAAAAGATGATCACTTTCAGAAGAGATGGAAGATCGACCAAAAAAGATTTGAAATGGAAAGACAGACACAAAGAAGAAGGTTAACAACAACAACATTTGAGTTTTGTTTTCAGCAGCAATAGAAAACATTTATAAATATAAAGGAGTCGATGACGACAACCAACCAAAAAATGGGGACTAGTGTCGAGCATAGATGAAGAAAATTCACAAACGAATACAAAATATGAAGACAAATGTTGAAAATGAAAAAGAAATTGAATTTTGTATGCCATCCAAATTTTTCGAATTTAAAAACTACGAACCCTTAAAAATAATCCAGAGGAATTAGGTTCTAGAACTCAAGACTAGTACGAGAAACGGCATAATAAAGATCAGCTTTGGAAAAAGAATACAAAATTCGAAACAAAACAATTAAAGGAATGCAAAAGAAATGGAGAAATGGAGAGGAGGCAATGCGGCCAAAGGTTGTAATTCGGAGAAAGGACAATGAACATAATTGATAGACAGGAAAGGTAATGGACAAATAAATTGAAAAATTGAGATATGTAATAGAGACAGCAGATTCGGTGTGGAAGACTAAGCGCAAATTATAAAATGATATGATCTCTAGCGCCACCTAGGTATTTCAAGAAAGGAGTTGGAATAAATGTTTGCTTAGATTTGGATGCAAGGACTACGAATGGAAAAAATCTGAGGAAATAATTTGGTGAGAAGTTAAGGATGCAATAGAATACTGGCTGAAATACTGTAAAAGTCACAAAATGAGTGTAAAAGAACGCAAATAGGATAGAACAGACGGCAGACAAAGTTTGAAATGACTGAACAATTTAAAAAAAAGTATCTAAATGGGTGCAAGAAAGGGAATAAAACGTAAAACGAAAAGGCTAAAAAAATGTAAAGTGAACGTCTGTTGTTAATTAGGGCCTGTTTTTCCTTTTCTACTTAAAAATGATATTTTTAATATTGAAATGGAATTGAAATCAGACTCGGAGCGATCGTCAATAAAGATTATTATTATTAACATTTAAACATTTTTCTTCACATAATGCTAATGTCTGATGGTTAGTTCTCCGTCCTTATGACCCGAACTCATATGAGTATGAAGTGCAGCTATTTTAAACTTAAATCGATTTTATGCCCTTTAAACCTCATTTGCTTTAACGAGCTAAGAATATCGTGGCCGTTGACTTTGGATGGTTGGGTAAGTCGATATCTTGTGTAAACAGGAGAAGGCTTCTTCATAACGAACGGCAATAAAGATCGCAAGAAAGGATTTTTATGACATAGTAGTCGTGTTGCATTCAGTCAAGGGTGAAATACTTATATGTTGATATTTTATGGTTACGATTGGCTGCTAAACCTCTTAACGACAACTTGGGGGGAATAGGTGATAAATTGGTGTTCTCTTGCGCTTGGGATGATTATTCTTTGTCAGGGATATGTTGTTAGGTTGGAAAATTAAAGTACAAGGCTGGCCAAGCTTTAAAACGTCGTTCACTTTGTGAGCAGAAGCATTGCGAATAATCATTGAAATATGTCACATGGCAATAAAACCACTAGTTTACGACACATTATATTAGATTAGAATGGCCGTTATAAATGTACGAAAGTTTCATATTTTATAAGAATGTTAACCTTTACATTGAGATTTGTGTCTGTTCGTTGGAAAATAAGAAGTACTGGTATAAAACTTGTGCACTTTTTTAAATCAATTATCTAATAAAAGTTCTGAAGATATCATTCCTTAAAATTCATTATTGATGTAAATTGAAACTAAAAAAAATACAACTTCTGTAGTGATCGAATGCATTAATAAACTGTTAATGAACTTATTTTTATAATGATCAATGATTGACCAGAAGCAGATGTTCAAAAATTGTTCTTCTATATATCTTAGATTTCTATTTTGTACAAATAGGTCAGAATACAGTGCCGAAGGTGGTTATCAGTTAAATTTTAATATCAGTTAATATCAGTTAATTAACAGTTAATTAAATTAAAATCATTAGACGTGATACTAAAGAAACCAGTAGAAAGTTTTAAGTTACATATTAATTCTCTTCTTCAACATTCCTTCAATGAACGTGATGTAATTCAGTATTTCTATATCATTTCTTCATCATTGTGAAAAATAACTTAAATCCAAATTTTTCTTTATTGCATTTAAAGCTGATAACGAGAAAGCTAATAAAATTTGTTATCACCTTGAAAAGGCGTAGTTTTCGCAAAAAAACTAAAATAAAGCAATTAGTCGGCAAGTGGAATTATCATATCTTAACAACCGCTGCCCGGCCGCCGCGGCAGTGCCGTCCCCACGGCAATAACGAAAGATACACACTTGAAGATAAAAGATAAAACTGAGCTGAGTGATTATGGAAAATCTTATGAAAGCAAATGCCAACGAAATAAAAAGCATTCTCGTCAAGTCCTTTCGATTCAACGTCTTTGTAAATTTGACGTGAAGGATGGTGGGCTTTGTGCTTCGTGGCGAGCACTTTGAAAGGAAAGTTGGATGGAAGAGTCAAAAGCCTTGTACGTATGCCGGATCATTCCAGTCCAATGGCTGCTTGGCTGCTGCCGATGCAATTCATCTGGGAAAACTTCCAATTTCGAAAACTCATCAAGCGAATTTGTGAAACGTTATAGCAATCTGCATTTTTCATGTAATTTTGTTCTCGTTATGTTGTTGGTCGCTGTAAATGAAATATTCAGCTAAGAAAAAAAATAATAGGAAAATTTCATCTTCAGCTAAGCATCGTGAAAAAATTATACGCTTATAGAAGTGAGGCTTTACCAACTGGATGAAAAACTCCTCCATCCCTTTGAAAAGTATTCTGAATTTTGAGAAAATTGAAATTGCTTCCTCAATTAAAACAGTTCAAAAGACCAAATATAATTAATTAATTTAAGCAGTAATCACAGAAGAACAATAATGCAAAAGCGATAAAGTAAAGGTTGAAGGAAATGAATAATGTGGGCATTCAGAATTGTAGCTGTTCTACCAGAAATGCGTAGTGCTCAATTTTATGGGAGTTTTGAGTCGAAAGCTTTTCCAAACACGACTTTGTGGTAGTAACAACTAACATATGTATTCCATTCTTTCATTTTCTTTATCTTTATTTGTTTAACCTTGTAGATATATTGTGAAGCAAGTTCTTCTAAAAAAAAGTTTTTTATATCTTCAACATAGCTTTCACTACTTTCTGTGCTTGGTTCGCAACTCTGCTAACAAATTTAGCATAGTTTTCATACGAAATGCGGGTTTTTCGTTTCCAGAACTTGAATCATCAAAGCGGTCATGCTGTCTTGTGCATGATGGAGGACATCATCTAATGAAGACTTGAAGATTAATATGCGTACATGTTCGGAAGGAGATAAGTTTATATATGAAAGCTACAGAAGCTGCTGAAGAATATAGCTGAAAAAATACTGACAACGTACACAATTGAAACAAGCCGCGAGGTGCGACCCTTGAGGTCCACACGGTCAACTTCCCAGTAATATCTACATAAACATCAACAACTTTACAACAATGAGAGGTATTCATAGCAGTAATAGGAATGAGTTAATATGAATCATAACCAGCAGGTGGACCACAAAGTGTGGCTTGGGAGTGAACCCTTCTAAGACGGAGCTTGTCCTCTTTACAAGGAAGCGTAAAATTCGAGACTTTAGGCCGCCCACACTTAATGGCGAAAGTCTTACGCTCTCCAATCAGGTGAGGTACTTAGGGGTCGTGCAAGATCATAAGCTTACCTGTAGGGCAAATCTGGAAGAGAGAGTGAGGAAGGCTACAGTAGCCTTTTTCACGTGTAAGGCGCTCTTTGGGCCTAAGTGGGGACTCAAACCACGGGTGGTACACTGGATGTACACAGCTATAGTCAGGCCAATTCTGACCTATGGGGCTATGGTGTGGTGGGAGGCGCTGAGCAAGAAATGTAACCTGGCTCAACTCACTAAGATCCAAAGAGTGGCGTGCTTGGGGATAACGGGTGCTTTGCGTACTACTCCCACAGCTGCATTAGAGATCATCTTGGATCTTCTGCCATTAGATCTGCAATGCAAGGAGGCGGCAGCCGCCAGTGCTGTGCGTCTGAAGGGTGGAGGCTTCTGGAGGGAAAGGCCCTATGGGCACTCCACAGTACTGAAAAGTCTTTGTGGGAAGCAATGTTATGTCAACATGGACTATAGAGTGCCAACACTGGACTTTGGAACAAATTTCTTGACCGTCGTCCCCTCAAGAGAAGAGTGGGAGAGCGGGGGGCTAGCCGGCAAAGGAACTGTGTCAGTGTACACGGATGGCTCGAAAACGAGCACGGGCACGGGAGCAGGAATCTTTTCTGAGTACTGGGGCCTTAGTATATCGTTTGAGCTCCCCGTGCACTGCACAGTTGTGCAGTCGGAAATAATGGCAATCTTGAGAGCTGCAAAAGAAGTTAACAAGAGAGGGGAGGTCGATAAAGACATCACTTTCTTTGTGGACAGCAAAGCAGCCATAAGGATGCTAGAATCAGTCTTAGTGTCTTCCAAATTAGTTGAAACCTGCAGGTCGGAACTGGGGAGGATCTTTCAAAAGAACAGTTTAAAACTGTGTTGGGTTCCTGGGCACAGCGAAGTGCACGGAAATGTAAAAGCGGATCAGCTCGCTAGGGAGGGATCCCGTGAGGCGCAACTGCATGAGAAAGTGGGGGTAGGGGTCTCAATGAAAGTTCTTAGGCAGGATATAAAGGTATCAGCCTACGAGCTAGCATTGAGGCGCTGGAGAAATTTAGGCACATGCTGTACCGCTAGACAGATGTGGCCAAATTATAACAAAAAGCGCACTCTGGGCTTGTTATCCCTAGACAGAGGTGCAATAAGAAACCTTGTGGGTATACTGACGGGTCATGTGGCTTTCGGTGAACATGCAAAAAGAATCGGGCTCCCAGCGAACGACCTGTGTCGAAGCTGCGGTGATGAAGAGGAGACAGAATCTGTAGAGCATCTTCTCTGCAGTTGTCCGGCTCTAGCGAATAATAGAAAAAAACACTTAGGTGCTTTCTTTTGCGTGAAGCTGACTGAGCTTAGTGTTATGAGAATGGACCAGTTCCTGGATTTCCTCAAGGAATCGAGGTGGTTCATGGAATAATATGGTAGTTTTTCCATGTCTTCAGGGCACAATGGGCCAACGGGGCCTAATTGAAGCGGAAGCCGTGCGGCTTAGCACCCTTCAGCCTACCTACCTAATATGAATCATATCGTCTACGGGAGGGTCCATTGATTACGTAAGGTTTTTGGTCGATGAATATTCACGCGGATCAATTGGTGGGGGCCTTTTTGATCTTGAAAATTTTTGTTGGTTTTCAAAATTTAAGCAGTTTTTTTTAATTAACAGACTATAAAAACTATTGAAAATCTGCTCAAATTATGCAAATATCTTAAAACTTTGATTGAATTTACAACAATTTTTTTAGAATAAAAGATATAAAGTAATAGCACTCGTATGAACCCTCTTTACATGGTAACTTTGAATGATTTTTTTATTTTTAATTTAGTTTTTTCATAATCATGGAATAAAATTTTGCCGGTTTCTCTCCAAAAACTGATAAGAATGTATACATTTTATAAACTGGACCACTGTGCTGTGCAAATCAAGTTAAAAAATATTTTCTATGAAAAAAACCATGATTTTTCGCATTTTCTTCTATTAAATTAAAAAAACGGCTAAAACGAATTTTTATAATGTTAAAAACTTCACAAAGATGTTAATACACGTCAACTGACACCTTAATGATGCAAATATTATATCTGGATCGTGAGATATAGTGAATGATAAAAATGACCTTGAAAATCATGATGACTTTTAATGATTTTTTATTTTTAATTTATTAACTTCCCAGTATATGGGAAGTTCTTGTAATCGCCTCGAAAATCGAAATTGAAATTTTCAACTTTTCTTTACGTTTTGAGGTCTATAGAGTATATATAAAGTGTTTTTAGAAAGAAGTATGTATGTGTGTGTGTGTGTGTGTGTATGTACGTACGTACGTACGTGCGTTCGCGGGCTGTTTTTCTACGAGCATAACTCACGTAAACAAAGTCGTATCGACTTCGTTGAGGTGTCAATCGAAGCGTCTTTGCAATCATAAAAGCTGATTAGTTTTTGGGATACTTCGGTTGAGGGGGTTTGCTGTTTTCACCCCTTGAAGGTCAACCATGTTATGCTCTATATCTCACGAACCAAACATGCGATTTTCATCATTAAGGTGCCAATCGACGCGTATTAACATTTATGTGATTCTATCAAATTTTTAAAAAAATCGTTGGATCCGTTTTTTAATTTTTTAAAAAAAGTGCAAAAAATTAGGTTTTTTTTCAAAAACACAAAATTTTTAACCTGATTTTCAAACCTAAGTAATCAATGTTTATATTATTTATATACTCCAAATAGTTTTTGTGAAAAAATCAGCAAAATTTTTTTTCATGTTCACAAAAAAAATTAAATAAAAAATAAAAAATCATTAAACGTTCAAGGTCATTTACGTCATTCATTATATCTCGAGAACCAAATATAATCTTTCCATCATTAAGGTGTCAATCGACGCGTATCAACATTTTTATGATGTTTTTATATATTAAAAAAATTGCTAAAGCGTTTTTTACGATTTATTAATTTTTTTTTAGAAAAGTAGTGTTTTTTTCATAAAAAATTCCATTTTTAACCTGATTTGCACATCGTAATAATAAATGTTTGTAAAATATATAAAATTTTATCAATTTTTGTAGAGAAACCAACAAAAACTTGTCTCATGATTACACAAAAAATTAAATTAAAAATAAAAAATCATTCAAAGTCACCATGTAAAAAGGGTTCATTCGAATCATTATACCTTAAATCTCTTATTCTAAAGACATTGTTGTAAATTCAATCAAAGTTTATTAATATTTGCAAAATTTGAGCAGATTTCCAATAGTCTTCACAGCACCATGTTTTAAATTTAATGAAAAAACTGCTTTGAAACCTGCCCCCCTCCGATTGATCCGCGTGAATAATCAATCAAACCAATGCACCAAAATCCTTACGTAATCAATTGACGCTCCCGTAGATGTTACGATTAATATTAAATCATTCCAATAATTTTTATGAGAGGTACATTTTTATTATTTGAAGTAGTATTATTTCCATAGCATTTTTAATATCTATGTAGATATTACTGGGAAGTTGACCGTGTGGACCTCATGGGTCGCACCTCACGGCTTGTTTTTTTACGTAATCATGAGGAAAAGTTTTGATGTTGTTTTTGCGAGCATTGTTTGGAGTACATAAATTTTATAAACATTGATTACTAAAACTTGACAATAAGGTTAAAAATTTATTGTTTTTGAAAAAAACCTAATTTTTTGCTCTTTTTTTTAAAAAATTTGAAAACCGCGCCAAGAATTTTTTTGAAAATTTGATAGATTCACACAAACGTTAATACGCGCCGATTGACATCTGGCTGAAAAAAATCGTATGTTTGGTTCGCGAGATATAGCGCATGACAGAAATGACCTTCAAACGGGCAAAACAGCAAAACCCCTCGACCGCAGTTTTTCAAAAACTAATCAGCTCTTAATATTTTAAAGACGCTTCGATTGAAACCTTAACGAAGTCGATACGACTTTGTTTACGTGAGTTATGCTCTTGGAAAGACTGTCCGCGAACTCACGTACGTACGTGCGTACACACACACACACACACATACATACTTCTTTCTAAAAACACTTAAAATATACTCTTAAGACCTCAAAACGTAAAGATATGTTGAAAATTTCAATTTCGATTTTCGAGTCGGTTACAAGAAATTCCCATATACTGGGAAGTTAATAATTGACATATAGGAACGTTGATATAGATTTGGTGAATCAAAAACACATGAGGTATTCTCAGTGCACGATGAATACTACGACTGCAACATTGAAGTGAAATAGTTCTTGGTAGAAATCCAGGTTGCGTAGATACTAGGTAAGGATCGGAACTAGTCTATACAAAATAACGTTTGGAATACTTTCCAAACTAGCCCGAATGACTTAAAAACGATGACCAACTTAGTATCTTCAATCAAAATTCAAGGTAAGTAGACTCGAAGCTTCAAAAACGACTCGAGTTTTAATTATATATAATAATAATTGAATATGCTTGCAACTTTACTGTTTTAGTTTGCCTACATGAAAACGTATACTCATTATATTAATATTAGTGATGCCTCGATACGCCTTTTGCCAATACGATACCGATACCGATATTCTTATAAAAATATCGGCGATAACAATACCGATACGCTTATTGAATCCAAAAATGTAGGTAAAATAAATAAAGCACAAGTCAGGTTAATTTTTTTATTTAATATAAAAAATATAGACGGATTGAGATTAGTTTTAGTTGGTTTTAATAATTAAAATTAACATTGATAAAAATTTTGTTTAAAAAACAAAATATTCTTAAGTTTTGCGGAGAACGGCGATTTCGCAAGGCTGTTTGAATAAGCCCTGCAGTGTAAAATAATCTCTCAGATGCGACAGAGCTTATTTGGAAGGCTAACATCTAGAAAAGAAATCAT
This sequence comes from Oxycera nigricornis, assembly GCA_963942545.1. Lineage (NCBI taxonomy): Eukaryota > Metazoa > Arthropoda > Insecta > Diptera > Stratiomyidae > Oxycera > Oxycera nigricornis. The sequence goes on along the minus strand of OZ012659.1, from coordinate 29,723,045 downwards.
TGATGTTATTGATCGTCTGGAAAAACACACCGTGGAGAGGAGGAGGAGAAGGATATCGCAGATATACTGGTTACTCTAGCGAATTATATTTTAATAAAATTTATAAGGACAGAGCGCCTGAGGATGGATCCGATTAACGCCGCATCAAATTTTTACAATGGGCTACCTCAAACAATAAGAAAAGCACGTAACATAATATCGTTTAAAATCATGCTACGTAACTGAAAACTCAATTCAATAATTAAGAACGCTAAGATTTATTCTACAAATGTGGAACAAAATTGGATATATTGAACCCAGAATAAAAATTTGTTGAGATACTGGTACTATCCTTTATACCGATGTACATCATCTGGGAAGTACTAATTAAATGAATAAGCATTCAGGAAATACATTGCACACGGACAGTGCAAGCAGTGAGTGATGGAGTGAGAGGTTTTCAGAGGAGGCGGAGATGGTTTAAGTCGGTGAAAATCCGACATATCCAGGAGCAGAAGCAAATCGGTATCTTTTGAAGATTTACACCTACCAACGACGAAAGAAAAGTACGTCCGCGCCATTTTTAAGTTTGGGCATAAGACGTCATTGCGCCAGAAAACGAACGGATATAAGGAGACCTTAGGTATCTCTCGACTTCTTCTTTGAGAGAATTACAGTTCAGAGTAGACAGAGGCTCATCTTCCTCGGATTCTTTAACTTTTTCACAAACGCTCCAAAGCCCACCACTCGTAGGCATCTCAGAACTTACAGTTACAGTACTAGATGTAGGTGTAACCGTGTTTGACATAGTTTCGGAATGCAGTGCTACATTAAGATCAAGTAAGTGAACAAGATGCTTTTTTGCCGTATTAATAGTAGATTGTAATTGAAATATTCGTGATTTGTAACGAGGATCAAGCATTGTGGCTAAGAAATATGTTTCTTCATTTTCCAAACCATCAAATTTTTCATTAAGAGCCGATACCATGTCAGCCGCTTTTTTTCGATTGCGATGAATTCTCGTTTTCTGTCGACGGACTTCTTATGTTTTCCAATAATTTGTGTTTTGAAGTTGACATGACTACCATTTAGATTTACTTTATTTGACTTACACGACTAGTTATAAATGATATTCACACAAAAACTAATTACGATATGTAATTCTTAATTTTATTTACATAGACAAATACTACGTGTGACAACAGTCAACCTAGCGAAACAAGAGACTGAATAAAGCGCGGGGATTCTCCGAGCATAGTTAATTTGAGACTTGTTTGAAACGAAATAGACGACTCAACACGGTCGTTTACATTACATCATTTTTAAAGCGCGAAATTTCAAACGTATCGTAGAATCAGTCATAAAAATATCGCCGATACCGATATATCGGCAAACCCGAAGTATCGCCGATATATCGATGTCGGATGCATCCCTGATTAATATCATTTTGTGATCAATTCTGCTCGCTAAAGAGACTTTCGGAAACCCCAAGTTGTGGATTAATAAAAGCAAGACCAAATTCATCATCCAAATAGAAAAAAGGTGCTAGACAGACGAAATTTAACACTGTTCAACTGAAAATCTGGAAAAGTCAACTCAAATATCTTAGTATTCATCTCATTGAGTACGACAGTTAACAACGAGGTGAAACGAAGTATTATTAGGATCAAGGATCAGTGCAGGGAACGATGTTCGAACAAAGTGCTCAAAAACAATAAGTTTGTGGTTCCCAAAAACAACAACATTGTTTAAAAAAATTACAGCCACATTCACACTGCCTTTTAATTAACGCCGCATGCCATACCGCGTTGATGCAATTTCAGGAGAATATGAAGGATGAGGAGTTTTCCCGACCGAATTCTGCCAGTGGTTTTGTTTGCTTCATGTGGTGTGGAGTTGCTTTGTTGAAACAACATACGCTTTGTGTTGCCTAAAGATGGAAGTGAACATGAAATTTCTCTCTTCTAAACATTAAAATGCGTATAATTTCATTTAACGTTAAACTTTTCAATTTTTCAGTTACTCATTCTGTATTACACTATTTTGATCCCACCAAAAACGTTGCATTTCCTTCTTTTGATGAAGAACTGCTTTTACTGTGTACGTCGGAGTATATTCAGTACATATGTACTGAATATACTCCGACGTACACAGTAAAAGCATGTTTATATAAACATCAGATCTTTTTTTATATCCTTTTTATAAACAATTCATTTTTTATCTGCAGTAACAAAGTGGCGCAAAAACGGCTCCATTTCATGATGAGCGAAATTCGAAGAGTATATGGAAATCCTACCAATTTGACTTTTCTTGCTTTATTCATAAGGCATCCAAACAGATCGTTTGTGAACAAATCCAAATCTTTTAATGCTATCCAAATCAGTTGTCTGATGAATTTCAAGCTGAAGCTGATGAAGGCAATATTCACGTAAGTTAATGTGGGATTTGTCCTGATTATACTTCGAACCTTTTCATTATTGACATCTGATAGCCTGCCTGATCTGGGTTAACCTTTTGTAGATATGTCATCAAAACTTGCTTTTTGTAAAGTATCTTTTACACGTTCGTATGAAGGGTTCGATAAGCCTGCAGTATAAATCGATCTCTCACACATTTATTTGATTTTTCTTATTGTAAGTGACAGTATACAATGTCTTCACTCATTTCAACCATAGAATTTTTTTGAACAGCCCATAGAAAAGTTATTGTCCATAACAATAGCTGCGGGCATAAAATATTTTATGAAATGTATTTTTTTGACTTTAAAACAAAAAAGAAGAACAGTTCCTGGAAAACGTTCGGTGAACGCAGATAATAGAAGAGACCATGTTGCATTCTTTACCCTTAGAAGCTCTTCTTTTTGTAATAAAATAATATTTCATCGTCATCAGCAACAATGGCGCTGCACTTGAGCTGACCATAGTCCTTCAGAGTGTTACTTTACACACAATTTGTTTAACATAGGCCCTAGTTTTATCTATATAAAGTTGCCCATCTTTGATTAAAAGAATCATAAACTTCTTTCCATTTCACCATTTGAGGATGTAATTCGATTTTCCCAGTAAGAAATATGAAAACCACCCACGCTCATCATTGGCTGTTTTATAAGGGCTTTGGTTAAAAAAATATAAATCCAAACTAAACAAGCCGCGAGGTGCGACCCTTGAGGTCCACACGGTCAACTTCCCAGTAATATCTACATAAACATCAACAACATTAAACACAATAATAATTTTGAAAATACTACTACTTTAAGTAATAACAATGAGAGGTATTCATAGCAGTAACAGGAATGAGTTAATATGAATCATATCGTCTACGGGAGGGTCCATTGATTACGTAAGGTTTTTGGTCGATGAGGACATATTGAATATTCACGCGGATCAATCAATCAATCAAATTTTGTATATGCAGTCAAAAATAGGTTCAATTGCATGTAAAAAATAAAATGTATTTCAAATGATGATGGTTATTGAAATCTTACGATGACTAAAGAATGAGTCTACTAAAAACTACAATTTTTAATTCGATGAAAGCTTTTCAAAGCATATGATCTTGCAAAGTATTGACTACAAAACATTTTACCATTCAAAGCGTTGATAGAAATTTAAGCATATTTTTTAATTAAAAGACTAAATCTGCTCAAATTATGCAAATATTTTAAAACTTTGCATGAATTTACAATAATTTTGTTAGAATAAAAGATATAAAGTAATATCATTCGTATGAACCCTTTTTACAAGGTAACTGAATGATTTTTTATTTTTAATTTAGTTTTTCTTCATTATCATGGAAACAAGTTTTGCCGGTTTCTCTTCAAAAACTGATAAGAATGTATAAATTTTATAAACTGGTATCACTGTGCTGTGCAAATCAAGTTAAAAAAATATTTTTTATGAAAAAAACCATAATTTTTCGTATTTTCTTCTATTAAATTAAAAAAAACCGCAGGAACGAATTTTGATCATGTTAAAAACTTCACAAAGATGTTAATATACGTCAACTGACACCATAATGATGCAAATATGATATCTGGTTCGTGAGATATAGTAAATGATAAAAAAGACCTTGAAAATCATGATGACTTTTAATGATTTTTTATTTTGTATTGAATTTTTTACGTAATCATGAGAAAAAAATTTGATGTTGTTTTTACAAAAATTGTTTGAAGTATATAAATTATATACACATTGGTTACTTCGGCTTGACAATAAGGTTAAAAATTTATTGTTTATGAAAAAAAGCCCAATTTTTTGCAGTTTTTTTTTAAAAATTAAAAACGGCTCCAAGAATTTTTTTAAAAACGTGATAGAATCACACAAACGTAAATACGCGTCGATTGACACCTTGATCAAGGAAATCGTATGTTTGGTTCACGAGATATAACGCATGACAGAAATGACCTTCAAACGGGCAAAACAGCAAACCCCCCCGACCGAAGTTTCCCAAAAAATAATCAGCTCTTAAGATTGCAAAGACGCTTTGATTGACACCTTAACAAATTCGATAGAACGTTGTTTACGTGAGTTATTCTCGTAGAAAAAAGTGTCCACGAACGTACAGACGTACATACGTACACACACACATACGTCTCCCTTTCTAAAAACACATTATATATACTCTATAGACGTCAAAACGTAAAGAAATGTTGAAAATTTCAATTTCGATTTTCGAGGCGATTACAAGAACTTCCCATATACTGGGAAGTTAATTATACTTTAAATATTTGTTCTTTCATGAAATAGTGATTCTGTGTTGCATTTGAGTGAAATCTTTTGACAAATTTTACTCTCAGCAGCTAGGTAAATTTAATTTTAAGCAAAAATTAATCGCAAAAACCACATATAAAAATTTTTCAACAATATTTCAAAGCTGCCGAAGAATATTTCCATAAACAAACGATCTGACAATTCTAAAGTAGGCTTTAACTTTTCGGAAACAAAGCCTTTTTGGTTTTGACTCTATTATCCTGTATACATTATGTCTCATTTTCTAGTCCCATAAAAAATATGGCTCAGAATTCAAAAATTAACTTGAACGAATTTCAATTGAAAATTTTCATTTTTCGCTTCAAAGACTATTAAATACCCAAGCATATCATAAAATCATACCAGCCGCCATCAATGCCTTCGAGACAACAAATAAAAGCACAACGATTTGTCGCAAAACACTTCCCAAGAATCCTGACTTCAACTCATGGCTTCATGCAAAAATTAATAAATCCAACTTTTTACGCCACAACCGCTACAAGCGCAGATGCTTTTTATGAAAGTTTTTCTTAATATGCAGATTAATTTCAGGATCAAAAGCAAATTTTAATGAAGCCATGTGTTGTACTCTGCGCGCGGTTAGCGAAGGTAAGGTATGCTTTGCTCCTTCGGTAGCGACTGAAAGTTAGGTTACATTACCTGGAGGTGATGCGAAAGAAGGCAGTTCCTTCCAAGTATCGCTGACAGTCAAGTGAAAAACAACGAAGCTAATTGTTGAAATTGCTCTTGGAATACGAGACTAAGGGGCTTAGTAACAGGAAGCCATAGCAAAAGATGCGAATAAAACGAGCTTGTGTATGTATGTTTACATTACTTCAAAAGTGAACAAAATTTTTGTCATAAAATAAATTCAACCGAAACACATTTTTAAAATGTTTTATTTCCATCATAAAGACACACACAGATTTCTTTTAGTAAGCTTTTAATTGTTAAAGATAGAATAATCATTCATTTTGCAAGATGTAGCTTCCACTGTTAATGTGTAAATAAAAAATGTACGTTCTGTTATCATTCATAGATTCGTAATTGTTAGTCAAAAATATGGCATTCTGTTAAGGGGTTATACCTATGTGAACGCTAAAAAAACAACCCTTTTTTCAAGATTTTTTTTTCAAGGATTTTGAAAAAAAGCTCTTATAAATAATATATCAATATAAAGGGCAACTTTTCGGAAGTGCAAACAAATTTTTTTATTTTAAATTTAATACAAAATGGTCGCTGTAGTGCACGTCAAAGTCACTAGTATTTACAAAAGACGTTCCGCGGTCGGACAAGTTTCTCAGCCCCATCTGCATCTGGAACAATAAATTTTTTTTTCTTAAACTCCATGAGTTTTGCTAGTGAAGTACACACGATAATATTTTAATATCGATTTTTCGCAAAATGGCGACCATTTAACAAAAAAATTGCATTTTCGACCCAAAAAAATGACTTCAATTGTTTATAACTTTTTTTAAACAAAACAAATCGCTAAAATCGTGTGTACTTCACTAGATAATCATATCAAGAAGCTACAGTTATAACGACAAGTCATTCGCATGAAAACGAAAAGAGTTTCGTTTCCGGCATATTTCAAAAATACACTTTCGAGATAAACGCTTTTGAAGTTTCAAAACCTTATGAAGTTGTGAAATTTCAAAATTTTACTATATACAAATTTTTTAATCTTTACTCTGCTATCCCAGCACCATACAGTCGGCCTTCCAAGACCGTGGATTTCTTCTCCTATCCTTTCTTGATGCTAAAAGGCCGCGTCTCGCCTCTTTTACAACGTCGGAAATTGACCGTTCAGCAGCATTTATTCGATCGGCGTCTGTTTCTAAGCAGAAATTGTAAAAATTAGGTCCTGCAGTCAATCGGGATTTGTGTTGAGACATTCCCTTATGTTTGTTAACCCTCATTCTGCAGTCCATTTGTTTTTGAGTGTGGTTCGTGCTATCCTGGAATATGCCTCCCAAATTTGGTCCCCTTATTTTGAGTCCCATATTTACCTTGTGGAATCTGTCCAGCGTAAATTTACCCGCTTACTCCTTTTTAAATTTAAAATACCTAATATGTCTTATGAAGAACGCCTTTCACTATTTAAGATACCATCTTTAGCATCGCGGTGGACATACCTGGATCAATGCTTTCTATACAAGCTGTGTCATAATTATATAGATGTGAACATCGATAATCTAATTTCCTTGCGACAATCCACTAGACCCTCTCGATCAACCAATATATTTGTTTTACCTTTCGCTCGGACGGATGTCTATTTTAATTCTCCTGTACTCCGTTTACCGAGGGCCCATGATCGACTCAAGCTTGGACCTTTTCCTTCCAGTCTCGTAGCTTATAAGCGAATTTTAAATAATATTTTGTTAAATTAAGTACTTATTTCATCCATACACTCTGTATTTTATTTTGCCACATTTTATAACTGGATTTTTCTGTTAAATGTACTGACATTAAATAAAAAAAAAATCCTGATGAGTCTCAAACGAATGGCGATTAGGCGAACGCCTGTTGCTGATCTTGCTGCGCTTCTGCGATGAACTACTTGCTTTACTGCCTTTACGGCCACTGTACAGTTTACTACTCATTTCTAACACTTTTTTATACAAAACAACAGTAAAAATATCAATCAAAACATAGTACTTTAACCTCAAATGCAGCGTGTAGTCGATCGAGTAAACAGAAGCTCTCCTAGCGTCGTTTACGAAGGAACGTGCCCTATACAGTGTATATTAATTACTATATAGTATAAAGCGAGCAAATTTTACGTTTTTCGAGCATTGGAGTTGCTTCAGAAAATTGATTCTCAAAAATTTTCTGAAGTATATTAGTATTTGGACCTTTTTGATTTCAATTTTAGGGATGTGTTGGCATACTTTTAGCCAATAAAAAAAAATTGAAAAAAAATATTCACATAGGTATAACCCCTTAAAATAGTTTGGTTTGAGGTTCCATAAAGTTCGTTATGTAAACATTTAGTTCTTCTGGAGTTTGAGATAAACCATATCCAGGAACTCTTGGCACGCATAGTAAGAAAGAGTTCAAATTGAATAATCTGATTGAATCTGCAGAGTATATGAATGAATTTCCGCAACACTACAGAATGTTAGAATAGATAGGTATTATTGAAACTATTTGCTTCCTTGGGAAAAACTATTTAATATTCAAAATCTTTCAGAAATTTAACCTTACGGTTCCAAGACTAAGACTATTTTATTGTATAGCTGATCTGCAGCCCTAATAAATATAGGGTGAGAAAACTGTAAGTTGGACCATTTTGTCGGAACAATGATCATCCAATTTCAAAGCGTCTAATATCATTCATAGAAATTAATAACCTACTTAATCATTAATCATATTTGGTTCTAGGGCACATTATTCATGATTCTGTTGACATACCTTTCAAAAGAGTTTAATGACACAATCTTTGCTTAGTTTTAAAGCGTCAGCTAATGCCCGAGCAATTAACTTGGGTAATGATATTGGGAGTACATTATGCCGTACCTGCTTTCATATAATTGCTGTATCACAAATAGTTTAAATTCAAAAGAAACTTATAAAGGTCTCTTAGAATTCCTAGGCTGGAGCTACAAAATGGCACAGCAGAATAACAAAGCAAATTTTTTCCTGAGTGACATCATTGCCATTACTGTGGCAATGAGAATTTTATTTATTTTCCACTACTATTTTACAACGCAACTGAATATCGTTAGGAAATTTTAAGAAATTATTCAATTGTTTTACGACTCTTAATTCAAGTTGGAGTAATATTCTTAAATTATAGTTTTAGAGCCTGTTTTATGATTCACTATCTAGTTTTTGGATTTTCTGGCTCGTTTATGAATTGTAGCTCATCTGGTTTTGAAATCGGCTGGCAGTTGTTCTGGATTTTCATATTTTGTAGGTTGAAATTTGTTTCAAAGGCAAAAATATGATGAAAATTGAAATATACATTATTTTGTTGATTGGTGCCGTCACCATTCACGCTACAAGTGGTAAGTTAAAATTTTCTAATATTGTTCATGTTTCTATTAAATATAAACGATAGTGTTTCTGGTGAAAAAAACTATTTCTTTCTCAAACTTGACAACCGCTGAACAACCTCGCAAAAACGCAAGGTTGTTAAAAAATGCACCTCGAAATTGACTAATTTGTTTGATTTGAATCAGAAGGTACTTTATTTTTACAAAATTCAATAAAGTTTTGGAACAAACTTACAATTTTATAAAAGTGAGTCAAAAATCCCCATCAGTTTAAATCATCCTTGAAATAATTGTAAAAGAGAAGATTTTAATACCTTGTTCAGGATGTGAAGAAATGTGTAAAATGATTTCGCTCAATCAAAAAGGTTGATTTAAAACTTTGTTTTGAATACCAATGAAAATATTATTTGAATCGAGATTTTGGTGAAACTCAATTGGCTTCCAAAAATAAACTGTTTTGACAATGTCTACTGTTATGAAACCATGAATGTACGTTTTAAATTTTATTTCATTTTCAAAAACGGAAGAAACCCCATCACCAATGGAAAGGTCATCAAAATTCGCGTCGATGTCAAACTCTTCCTCGGATTCATCGTCCTACTCATACGATTCCTACGATTCGCAATCCAGCTCAAACGAAATGACTTCAAAGGAGTACTATGGAAGTGATTCGGACAGTAGAGAATTGAATGACAAAAATGTAAAAATATACTGGCAGGTCATTAAGGGTAATTTGATTTAAAAAAACATATCCTTGCACAGCTTTTACACAATCAGGACCCTTAAAGCCACTTGATAATAAAATGAAGTTCTTTGCAAAAATTAAATTTAAACTAAAAATTCTGTTTGTATCGCTTTGCATTCAATTTGGGGATTGAACTCAATCTTTAAAAATATTTGAAATTTTTTGCTTTTAAAAAGTTTCTTGAAATTAATTAACTAGCGCTGCATATAAAAATGTGAGATGCGTTTCGAAATGAAATGCAATAGAAACTGCGATGATTAAACAAGGTTATGTATTTTTGTTTGCTATTATGCTTTTATTAAAACTACAATGTAATAAATCATAAGAAAAATTGATATACATATGTACATTGTGCTCATTTCAAATTAATAAAATAAATTAACCATAAAATTATAATTCTTCTTAGAAAAATTGGAATACTTGTTTCGTTTAGGGTTCCAAAACTTTCCCTATGAAGTTTTCACATCAACTTGTGTGCTCCCAATTGGAATCTGAATCCTGGACGCTTCAAATATGTATGTATCCGAAGGGCAAAATATTTGCTAAAATAGTTTAGGGTATTCCTGTCGGTTCTTTTATAGTGAGATCCTATAGTTGCTTTTTTTTCAGGAAATGTATTCATAAGTAAATCATTCACAGTTTAGTCTTCCCAAGTCGAATACAAAATTCTCTGTATATCACGGACAACCAGACATTTGGCGACAAAGATCAATTAGAAATTTATTTGACCGGTATTTTCAACATTTCCGATAATGGTTCTTTTTAAAAATTTCAATGGTATTTTCTTTGAAAGTTCTTTGGCGAAAGGTCTCCCCTGCAAATTTGATAGTTTTTGAAGCTCCAAAAATGGGAAATCTTTTCCAGAATTCTCTTATTATTTTTTCAATTTTTGTAAAGATATTTTGCAATCTTAAGTATGATCCGCTGCAAAAGTTAAAGCAGTACGAAATTTGCTTTCAATTTTGAACACTTTCCTGAAGTATTTTTTTTAAACCCATTTTTTGTGAAAATTGCTCAGCTAAACAATGAATTTTTTTTGAATTATTATTAACTTCCCAGTATATGGGAAGTTCTTGTAATCGCCTCGAAAATCGAAATTGAAATTTTCAACTTTTCTTTACGTTTTGAGGTCTATAGAGTATATATAAAGTGTTTTTAGAAAGAAGTATGTGTGTATGTGTGTGTGTATGTACGTACGTACGTATGTGCGTTCGCGGGAAGTTTTTCTACGAGCATAACTCACGTAAACAAAGTCGTATCAACTTCGTTAAGGTGTGAATCAAAGCGTCTTTGCAAACTTAAGAGCTGATTAGTTTTTGGGACACTTCGGTCGGGGGGGGTTTGCTGTTTTCACCCCTTGAAGGTCAACCCTGTCATGCGCTATATCTCGCGAACCAAACATGCAATTTTTATCATTATAGTGACAATCGACGCGTATTGACATTTACGTGATTATGTAAAATTTTTAAAAAATCGTTGGAGCGGTTTTTTAATTTCTTGAAAAAAAGTGCTAAAAATTGGTTGTTTTTTTTCAAAAACATCAAATTTTTAACTTGATTTTAGACACGCAGTAATAAATGTTTATATAATTTATATACTTCAAACAGTTTTTGTGAAAAAACTACCAAATTTTTTTTTCATGATTACAAAAAAAAATTAAATAAAAAATAAAAAATCATTAAAAGTCATCATGTCCTTCATGGTCATTTATGTCATTCATTTTATCTCGAGCACCAAATATAATCTTTGCATCATTAAGAAATCAATCAACGCGTATTAACATTTTAACGATGTTTTTAAATTTTCAAAAAATCTTTAAAGCCATTTTTTTTATTTAATAAAAAAATATTGACAATTAGTGTTTTTTTCATAAAATAATTAATTAATAGTTAATAAAATTAACATCGTAATAATAAATGTTTATAAAATTTATAAACTTTCATCAATTTCTGTAGAGACTAGCAAAATATTTTCTCATGATTTCAAAACAAATTGAATAAAAAATAAAAAAAATCATTCAAAGTCAGCATGTAAAAAGGGTTCATACGAATTTTTATACCTTAAATCTCTTATTCTAAAGACATTGTTGTAAAGTCAATCAAATTTAATATTATTTGCATAATTTGCGGAGATTTTTAATACTGTTCACAGAACCGTGTTTTAACTTTAATGAAAAAACTGCTTAAATTTTGAAAACCAATACAAATCAAATCAAATTTGCAATTGTGATAATCAACGTTTTGAATGGTAAAATGTTTTGTAGTCAACACTTTTTGAGATCATATGCTTTGAAAAGCTTTCATCAAATAAAAAAATGTAGTTTTTAGGAGGTTTGATCTTTAGTATTCGTAAAATTTCAGTTACTTCCGTCATCATTTGTAATACATATATTTTACTTTTTACATGCAATTGAACCTATTTTTGACTGCATAATCAATGTTTCTCAAAATCAACAGAAAATAAGAAATAATTATTAGTTTCATTGATGTAAAATCGTGAAAAAATACAAATTCAGTGATTATGCCGAAGTGCTAGCAGTTTTGACCGCACCTATTCAAAATTGCTACCACGCGACAAAATCTCTTCAGTTGTCGTAATAACAAAAACTGCATTCATTTTTGCTAGCGCTGTTTTGTCCTTCATGCATCGATATGAAAATAACAAATAACGTAGAAAAGGCTTTGTAACCTGTCCCCTCTCCAATTGATCCACGTGAATATCAAATCAAACCAATCCACGAAAAACTTTACGTAATCAATTGACGCTCGCGTAGATGTTACGATTAATATTAAGTCATTCCAATAACTTTTATGAGAAGTACATTTTTATTATTTGAAGTAGTAGTATTTCCATAATTATTATTGTGTTTAATATTTTTAATATTAATGTAAATATTACTGGGAAGTTGTACGTGTGGACCTCAAGGGTCGCACCCCACGGCTTGTTCTATATTATTGTCCCGGTTGTACTTTGATCCACTATATATATATATACATATATATATATATATATATATACATATACATATACATATACATATACATATACATATACATATACATATACATATACATATATATATATATATATATATATATATATATATATATATATATATAGTGGATCAAAGTAAAACCCGGACACTTAAATATTTATTCTTTATGTCTATCTAAAAACAAAAGCAAATTTATTTATATAAATTCTTTCAAATTAAATTTGAAAAATTACGAAAACTGATATCAAATTGAAACAGTAACTTTATTGGTAGTCCTTTACTTGCTCTAACAGCTTGTTATGTGCTTGGCATCGAGTAAACTTTTCACAATAAGTAGGGTCAATCCTTTCTCATTCGTATGTCAACGCGTCCTTCAAGTCTTTTGCATTAAATATTGTGTGGTTTTTCAATTTCTGTTTCAGATGTTCGATGACATTTAAGTCTGGAGATTGAGGAGATGGGTCAAGAACATGTGGGCAATTATAAAGTAACCTCATTCGAACATTTACACCTTTATGTTTAATGTCGTTATCCTGATAAAAGCTGAAGCAATCGGCTATCACTTAATTTGTTGACAATATTCCTAACATTTTTCTTCAGAATCTGTAGTCAATAAAATGCAGATATATAAAAAAAAAGTTGCCGTCACGGCCCCATAAAACGTTATGGGGGTCTCCCATTAAAAAAATGGATATTTTGCCTATTTCCAGAGATCATATGAAACCGTAAAATTGATCTGGGAAGTGAATTTTAGACTTGTTTAGAAACCGAAAAAATTAAAAAAATATACTTTTCTTTTTACAAAATAAATAAAAAATTAATAAATAGAAAATATAAAAAAATAATGAAAAAAGTTAATGAATGTCAGTTTTGCCATAATTGCCATCTAAATACGGCTAACACTTTGGACACATGTTGTAAGGTTTTCCACTCAGTCTAGTTGCTATATCTGATTGGATTAACTGTGATGTAAGTACTGCATCCTACGCAGATCTATCAGGCGATGAAATTGTGAAGAACGTTACTAATAATGTGCAAAGCCGTGACGGAGGTTCTGATGAAAATTTAGGATGCCAGCTGAAGATAAATACAACACTGTTAACAAAAACTGCTTACGATACTCTGACGAATTTGTTTCAAGACTATATAGGCAACAAAATTTCGGTACAGGATCCACTTCAAACTTATATGATAAGAGACAAAACACTATTTCTAATTTGCTTCGGACAGAGTGTATCTACGGTTGAAGTTTCATAACTAAGATATTATAATATATATAATCTATTGTTATAAATGAAATACATACTTACATTGCAATTTGTCAAAGAAAACTTGTTTTCTTTATGTTTCACACTCAATTAACCGGGAAAATCGTTTATCTGGGTATAGCTGGATCCCAACCTTCCCAAATAATCGAAAGTTGACTGTATATCCTTTCGAGTGAGTAAGTTTGATATCCCATGGTTCTTTATTATGTCATTACTGTGCCATCTATTATATGTCCACTAGAAGGATGGATACTTCAGTCACAAAATGCGTAGAAAAGATAAAGATCTGCATAAGTGGCTGCTTTTTCGTATCACTCGCATAAAATTCAAACAATATTCCAAACAAGTGTGAGTAGAGAATGTTTATCTAGTTTTAGAAATATGTGATTCAAATTTTATGTATTGCAGGAAAATCTCTACTAGACGCTTAGAGCCGCAGCGCGTAATAATAAAGACGGGCCATGGCTCTCTTTTTTCATTTGCTACATATGTATGTAGCTTCAAATCTAGTCGAAGCTAAGGCAAAGTTTTGTCTGTCATGACTTTACTAGTATCTAGCTGTTACTTGGTCACAGGATATTATATTGGTAAAAACATCAACCACAGATTTATTTTCTCTTTGGTATAGTTCTTCTGATTATGTGTTTATCTGCAGCTGGCAAACCTCCCCGAAGTAAAAAGTATACCACGGACGCTTCGTCTCATTCTCTTTTCTGACCACAAAATCAACCGTAGTTTCTTTTATAACATTAAGTCCTAAATCTTGATGGAAATCTCAAAGATCTTTCTCGTTACGATTATTAACTTACCTTAGTCATTTCGAAAAAAAAGTATGCTCCTACCAAGTCTTTTTACGAGCTCCTGAACCATCCCGGCAAATACTTCCGTATTGCGAAACAGGCATTTTTCACCCATCATTTTACAGGGGAGACTGCACGAAGTAAAGTTTTATTCAGTTTAACCGATAGGACATTTTTAGCAAGTGAAGAACTTACTCGAGCTTCATTCTTTGCCTTCCGTTTTCTTTAAAAAAAAAACCCGAAATTTGTTTTCCGGACACACAAGCTACCACTTTTAGGAAAAGCCAGTTACCTTTCCATGCAGTTCATCTCCGACGGCTTTGTAATTGATTGCGTCAAGCGTCTTTAAACCACAACGAAGAACGAACTGTTACTTTTTGAAGTTAAATAATTGTGTTTTAGTTTGTAGCTCGCCAATGTCGGCAAAAAAATGAGCGCATTATGAAAACGTATATTTTTGCATATGGGGAGGAATTAATTAAAGTTTATAAACTTTTTTCATTTTACTTAGAAAACTTTCATGTGAGAACGAAATCAAATCATATTGTAAAGTTTAAAATTTATTAAATTTGTTTTTGAAATGTTTTTTTGATGTTTGAAATAAATAATTTCTAAAAGCACACTGCAACGGATTTGAATCAAATTGCGGAAAAGTGAGCGTTAGCGGGATTGTGTGTCGTTGACTTGATTTCAATTTAAAAATGAAATTATTAACATAAAACTTAACGAACTGCAACTATTTTTGGGTAGTAGCAGCAGTTTCAAGACGTTTCTGCAGCCATGAAAACGTGTTTAAATACTACCAATTAGATTGGAAGAAAATTCTATTTTTAAAATGGTTTGAATTATTTTCGAAACAATGGAAGTTGAAATATCAAAAAGTGTTCGCCAAAATATTTACATGAGTATAAATAATTACCTCGCTTCCTGATATTTTTGATCGGAACAAATGCTGCGTTGGGGTTTTTGGGGCATAAGCATAACTGAAACGAAATCGTGTTGATTTCGTGAGATCCTATGGGGATTTGCAGGCATATAACGAAACCCAGGAAGTATAGTTATTCCGATTAGGCGTTTAATTACGCCTGGCAAAAAGTAAAAGGGTTGCCGAAAACGCTTCGTGTTGATCTCTTTTCTGACCACAAAATCAATCTTAGTTGAAGGTATCCTTCTTCTGACTTTGGCGAGGATACTTAATTAGGTGTAATTGTAGGGAGTGAAGTTTAATTTCCAGATCGTGTTTTTTTAAACTTTCCAGTATATGGGAAGTTGATGTAGTCGTCTCGAAAATCGAAATTGAAATTTTCTTTCTTTCGAATATATTTAAAGTATTTTTAGAAAGTAGGATGTATGGAAGGATAACTAGTTTATATTTAAACTATGGGTTACACAGCCTGGGAAAGTGTCCAATATTGCCAATATTAATGTAAACACAGTCAACACGATTAAGAGATCCTACAAAACCAATGAGTTGAAATTATCACCGCCAAAAAAAAGATGCCGTGAATTTTTTTCACACACGATGCCCTAAGAAAGTGTTTGAAGCCAATACATTTATTTCGTTAAGTGTATCAAAAGGCAAACTTGCTGACAAAGGTACCAACGTAAGTAAGTCCAAATGATAGCTCATTGAGGGGTTATTCTATTCAAGACGGTTCAAAAAATCAATTTGTTTTTTTTTCGAATATTTTCGTTCTAAACAATATTAAAAATGTGCATGTGAAAGTTTTTTCGGCAATGAAGAATACTTTTAAAGTTTTACGGCCATTGTGTGAAAGCTGTATCATTTGTAATATCGTGCTTAGTGGTTCCTCATCTCGTTCCTTTAAAAGCGATTATTTTCGAATGATGGACATCATAACAAAAAAAACTGTTTCTATTGTGCTTCAATTTCCAGAACTTACTCTACTTACTATTGTACGAATCACAGTTTTCCTCAAAAGATTTCGTTTTAATATTTTATTAATGTTATTATTTTTTATAAAACTGGACTCAAAAACGTCATTTGGTAGCAAAAGTAGCGCAAATGTGTTAATAACTAATGCTTTTCATTTTTGTGCGACTGTGACAAGTGTACGATGAAACAACAAAGTTTTATTTTCTGTTTCAGATTTTTCAAAGTAGCAAAATCGTGTCCATAATGGTGCAACATTTTACTGCAGACTTAACTTCCATTACAACATTCATCAACATTTTCATAAAATCCAAAATGATTTATGTTAGCTCACTTTTTTTCTTATATACATATATAGCCTATTTAGTTGGCCGTAACTCCGGCAAAGGAAACACTTCAAAATATTGAACGGTTTTTTCGCAACATTAATTTGAAATATTTATCTTTTCGGTCGCTCGACAAGGATTCCCCTTTATTGATTTATTATGTACATTTGTAATTTTATCATCGGTTAAATATAACGTCACTCAAAAGTCGTAAGTCGACAGTTGCATTTTTTAAATTTTCATACGTGTTCCAAGTTAGTGTCTAAATTAGTGTTCTATTCAGCAACATAGTGCTGAAGGTAGGATAAATATATTTATTGGATCAAATCATAAGCACACTATCAGATTTTTAACTCTCCTGAAAAAAATCAATTTTTAGATTTAAGGGGTTATACCCACCAGTGGCGAGGCGTTCATATAAGCCGATTCCCATCGGCTTCCCTTTCCAAGTATGTTCCAAAAATGTCTAACACTTCAGTTTTATAAGGGAATTAAGTGTTTATTTACTTGCATGCATCACTGTAAACATGCAAAATCGTTCCACTTGATCTCAGTGTTTATTCCATCACACTCCATTCTCTTCATTCTACACATCCTCATAGTTCCAAAATAGCCAGCAAAGCGATCAACATCTGTAAGAGTTGCAGCAAAGCTTTCCGAGTCTCGAATTCATCAATAATTTAAGGTGTCGTGGGCATTCAACTCCCGTTTGTTGGAATGGCAACTCGGTTTTCGTCAATAGAATATGGAAACAAATCAAAAAGCCGGTAGCGTTCCCGTCTTGCGAATCAGCTGAGAAAAGAAAATCACCGAAAACTCCCAATTATAAATACATACTGTTGCAATAGTCTATATGTCTATACCTTGATTGTTGTAGCAGAAAATTCATTACTGAAATCGATATATTTATACGAAATCAAATTCTTTAATTTCGTATTTGCTTAATATATACATTCCTTGCCAATAAGGTCAAAAACGATTCACATAACATAAAAATATAAATATTTCATAACTGATCGTAATTTAAAATGTATGCAATAGAAAGAATGATTACGGTAGTATTTCTCTATATGCTGATAATATACTGCTTTGTCTGTTAAATTTCCATGTCTTTCAAATAGTAAGCGGCTTACCCACAGTAATTTTTCACCCCTCGCCACTGATACCCACTTAGAAGGCCGAAAAAAGACGTTTTGTTATAAAGTTTTTTTTAGGAGTTATTTTATTTTACAAAAAAAAAAGGATTGATACATTTAGTGGCAACATCTAAGTTCATAATAGCAATAGTGATTTGTAAAAATATTGATTTATGTGCTCCTGCAGACGATCTCCTGAAGGTCTTCCAAAAAAAGGTGTTCGGTGGTGGCCACGATTTCTCCACTATAGTTCATTTGAAATCAAAAAACCAAAAAGATTCTTTTAGCGGACAAATAAAACTAAGTATTGATCGAAGGAATAATCGAAATTTTTATTTTTGACAAAATGGCGGCATTGTAAAGAAAAAATCGAATTTTCGACCAAAATTGCCACGTAAAATTATTTAAAAAAATAGAAATAATTATCCGAAATCTTATCCCTTCGATTAATACCTGAAAAATATATCTGAAATGGATGCTTTAAAAAGTCAAAGTGATCAGTTGAGCAGTTTTTAGAAATCTTGGACTTGGAAAACATAGTTTTGAGAAAAACGCGTTTCGGACGAAGTTTACACATAGATCTTTTTTTTACTTGCATTGTGTCATCTATTCCAGGTCCATAAGATGGACGCTCTGCATCATCAACAGCTTCTTATACTTCGAGTTGATGTTGTCAATCATACCTAGGAATACAAAGAAAGAAAAGAGCAGGAACAATACAGACTCCGGTCTGTTCGCCGCTAACTTTCTAACAGTCCGAGACGCGTTACCTCGTATATCTAATAAGCGAATATGCGACAAATACTTGTCGGATCGATTTGAAATTTTCAGAGAATATTATCAGTTAAATATACATTCCGAAAATGCAACAAAAAAATAGATTTTTTGAAAATTACGACTGGGTATAACCCCTTAAGACCTTTTGCACTTTGAGTAACGATATAATATCTTAATAATGGCTACTTGAATTTTTTTGTTAAAAATTTGTCTCGATTGATAAAAAGATTTTCATTTGAAAGAAGCATTTTTCATTTGTGAAAATGTATAATTCATTTAGGAAAATTTCTAACTCATTTGCGTCAATGTTTAATTCATTTGAGAAAAGGTTTTTTGTTTGGAAATTTCATCCGTTTTAGACAATGGACGTTGAATATACATTATTGGAGTAAAACAAAAGCACTATAATGATTGATAATGGCAAAAAAGTGTAAATTTCGAAAGAAAATTGGAAAAAAATGTTGTATTTTAAAATTTCAAATAAAATTTTATCACTCCCTACTTCCCACCTTCTTGCGTAGGTAGAGAATCACCACACGATATTTGAATCTAATAAAATAAAAATGTTATACACTGATCGGTTCAGCATCATTAACGACGCTATCCTGTTTGCGTAGTTACTAAGCTATTTTACATTTTTATTAATTTCATCATTTTCATAAGAATATTCCTGCGTTGATTATTTCAGCACTAATTGAACGCAGTATTTAAAAGTCTTGACTTGACGCTCAAATTAAAATTTTAGACAGATATGTATCCAACATTGTTCAAAATAAGTGCAATTCACTGAATGAAACCTTTCACTTATGAATACATACGTTACAGCACATTTTGAATAAGAACGAAAGGAGCATATTTTTTCTACGACATTCAGCCATTCTTTCTGGGGTTTTCATGCACAAATCACTTCCATTACAAGCAGGGTTGCGAGTTGATCAACACTTGATAGTCATTTACAACGTACATCGAACATTCAAACAAACAAATGGACAAAAGTGCATTGAAAACAGTTCTTTTCTTCGTCATAAATTGCATTCTAACAATCACGTCATTATACCCATAATGTTCGTCCTGACAGTCGTTGCTTGATGTCGTTCTGCATATAATGCAGGCGCCTTGGTCGCCACTTGACGTAATGATGTGAAAACGTAGGTGAAATTATTCAGAATATTGTTGGCGAAAAGGCTACATTTCCATGCGAAATGTTTCCCTTAGAATTTTCGCAATCAAATCATACGACGACGACATGTGTGTTGTTGCTGGGGTTGGTTTCAAACATGGGAACATCGAATAGGCTGTTTGTTGAATGGACCAAGTAGAAATACTGCAAACATTTGAATTTGCTTTGCATTTAGCACTTAACAATAAATTCCAGGGATAAAGTAAGAAATTATATTGACTAAAATTATTTTCATTGAATTTTTCATTTTCCCACTTATCACTCTTCCAAAATAATTCTTAAGATTTCTCTTTTCAGAATATCGAAAGTGCTTGATTCCAGTCAAGCCCTATCACCCTGCGTTTCAAATGTAATTTCACCCATCCTTCTCCAGAGAAAGACTGTTTTGAACATCCCTTTCCTTTCAATGTAATGAAAATGTAATATCAAAAGGGGACCAATCCCACTTTTACTAAAAAGTGTCATCACCCAAGCAATTGCAAACGGAAATATCTTGCCCTTGAGCCTCAACATCATGGCAGCAAGAGGTGATGAACTTTGTATTGAAATATTTGTGCAATTGAATCACTTGTAGGCACTTTCACATTTATTGAAATGGGGAGCTGAACAAATCCCCTAAGGGATACGTTTTAAATCAAAAGTAAAGTGTACACTATATGATTTTTGTATGAACCGCCTTGAGAACCAGTCCTGAAGTTTGTTCAGCAAATTTGAGTAGATCCAGCAGATTATAGTGTCTCGGAATCTAATGAACACCTTTGTCTGATTATCGATAGTCATCGAAAAGACTATTATACTTCGTTGGGCTCCAATCGACTTCAAGCAGTTTAAACGTTTCAATACCAAAGGGCTATCCGCTTTAACGTCGAATCATCGTTGGGATTTCTATTGAAATGCATCCATCTCCAAAGCCTAAGAGTCAGTGGTGCACAAACATGGCTTGAGATGAAAGGATTCATTTCAATCAGATATTAATTTCGGTTTACGTTTGGTTGCAAATCAATGATTTTATTTATTGAATAAACTGTAATGTAAAAATTACAGTGACATCTTTCTTTGACTCCAAACAGGAGATATAAAAGAGTAAAAAATTTCTGACGAAACCTCACCTCAAGGCAAAATTTATGCCATAATCCTTTGATCTTTGACCACTTGTGCTGTGAGAACAGTAATAAATACATTTTTTTAGTAGGAATAAAATATTTTGAAAATAGTAAAAATATAGCAATAAAGCATTTTAAGGAATAACTTGCTCTTTACAATCCTTGCGAGAGCATAGATTTATCTAGCACGCTGTAGAAGCTATGTGCGCCCCGTGAAAAGCCTTTTCTGTGATTTTGAAAAGCCCTATCTAATTCACAATTGGAAAAATAGACGAAGAAAGTCTCCGAATTTCAATCATGTACCAAAAAAAGAGAATAAAATTTTTTCGACCAGTAAAACTATATTGTGAGCGATTTCTCTTGAGATCACATTAGCAATGGATCATCAGGATGCATAATATATATAATATTTCGTAAAATATATTTCCGACCATGATGGTTTGTTAAATACTATGCATTGAATATCATAGAAAGTCAAGGAATGAAGAAAAATTGTTTCTTCTTGAATTTTTTTTGTATAAAACTATTTACAAATCGACAAAAACACATCCCGAAAGTAAACATAAAAATGCAAAAGTTTTGAGCATTTGACAGAACGTTCTTTTGTTTAGATACTATTGTACCTGGGTTTGTCATACTTTTGCTGCTATACTGTTGCAATTTTTCTTCTAACCACAATAAAAAAGGTGAACTTTCACTGCACCTGAAAAACAGCATTCAAACAAATCTATTAGTAGATGAAACACTCATGGATCGTTGAACTTTATCGTTCTGAAAGCCGAGTCTAAAGATTTTCAATAAGTCCTTTGTCCGATAAAGCTGTTCAATAAAAATGAGCTTGCTGGCTGAATGGTGCATCGTCTCATCCTGCTATTCCTTATACCAGAGACTCTCTTAAAATTATGGTTGCCACGTAACATGAATGAAATGACGCGACTGCTTTCGTCCTGCCTCTACGTGTCCTTGCATTTTTTTCTACGCTGCACACTGTCTTTGAAATAATTCTTTCCTGGTAGTTTGCCTGTGTAAAAAATGCATGTAAAATGCAAACACGGAACGACACTGTAAGGTCTTGATCTTTGCTTTTGTTTTCCAACTCAGTTAATGATTGCTGCGAGCTCTATTGAATGTTGGCATCTGTTCAATGACAAAAGGATAAAAATGGAAATTAATATTAAAGGAGTTACAACAGTGTCTAGACTGAAAAAGTTTGAGTAAAGTTGGACTTATTATAAAGGATGACGAAAGTGCTGTTGGAGTGAATATTAAGTGGGGACTTTCATTTGACGATGATCATTAGTGATAAAGATAATCATCGAAGGATAATAAATGAATCGTAGTTGTTTTGAAAAATTTCAAACCCGTCCTTAGATACTTGATTTCACATATGGCTGATACCAGCCAGTATGTTGTATAGAAAACCCTATTGTATCCATAAGCCCTTAAAGGACTGAAGATTAACACTGCATGATTACGATTACAAAATTAATTTTGGTTATATATTTAAACAGCATAAAAGGGACCTCATAACAAAAGTTTTAAATTTAGTAAATAAAATAAAGTTTTACATTGACACTATCATATTATTAATTTTTTCATGTTCTCGAAAAAAAGGATGAATACTAAAGCCTACAGTACCTTTAATTTTTACGAAATAACTTTCAAAACTAGAGCTAAGTTTTTTGTGAAAATTAAACGAGAAGCGGCTTTGCGTAAGTATTCACTCTTTTTTCGTTTTATGGAGTTTTGCGTGACGGAACAATTTCACACAGAAGATACCACAGAAAATGGCGTTAAATCAGATTCAGATTTGGAGAATTTATAAAAATAACTTGCAATTATTTTAGTTTGTACTCATTGCAAGCTTTCAAACAACTTCTAGAACTTATTCATCTGCTAATAATGCAAACTTATTCCGTTTTCTATGCAAGATTGCCATTCCATTCAAAGTTATCATAACATTCCATTAAGTTTCATAAAATTTTCCTCAGACTTGTTTTGTACAGACCGTGCCCTTGGCACATTCTCAAAACAAAAACAGTTCCTATACATTCTCCAATTATTTCAAATTCCATCTCATATTCTCTAGGGTAGTTCCTCGTAATATTTTCATCATGCGTGCGGGAAAAACATTATTTTCCCCCGAACCCATTGAAATGTGTATTTATTTCACCAACACATCAACTTTATCAGCTCGACGTTGCTATTGAGCCATTGAAAAGCATTGGGCGTACACAAACTCGGAACATCACGAAAAATGTAGTACACCTTGTGGATTTTCTATTCCTTTGCATGTCGTATTCAAAATAGGTAATCACATTCCGATGCCATCAAATCAATTTTGGCAGTTTACGTGACCTGAATGAGTTGACGGTGACTAAATAATGGGGTAGCAGAAGATAGGGTTGGCAAGAATGGCCAATGGTGGTACTTTCTTCAAAACTATGAATGGCCTGTATTTGTCTCTATTCGACCATTGCCGTTATCTAATGATGTAGTGAAAAAACTAATGAAGCTCGTAAAGTTTAAGAATGTGAAAATATTTCATATCCGATTTCTTAAAATAAGCTTCATCTCAAGAAGTTGTTTACATCAGTGCATAAAAAATTGAAAAGGATCGCACTCTTGAGAGAATGTTATAACTAAATAATCGCTGAAAATATCAGGAACGATGCCATTTTTTTGTTGTTTTGAAAAAGCTTTCATTAAACAAAAATTCATTTATCTCGAGACATAACTAATCCTGTTGACAGTAACGAATGCTTTATCATTCTACGGTCCCTTTAGTACCTTTTGACTACAAATACATTTCTTTACGTTTTCCCTATTTCCTCGCACCAACTCTCCACCAAAAGACTGCCACCCTTGATGGTAACATTCTTCTTCTCAAAACGGTGACGACTATTATTACTGTTTCAACACACATTTTCGTATCAACATCCATAGCAACCACATCAGCAGATATTTGGACAGAAATAACAATAGCAAGGTGTATCGAAAATGATCCTAATAAAGACAATTATGATGATTTGAAACAATAATCAAGAAAACAATTCCCAGAAAATAATCGAAAATAAACTCATCAATAGACTCAATTCCAATAACTATGAACAAACACTTGAAGGTGGATTGCGAAGGCTGCAGGACCAATCTTTGTATCTACGTCTATATTTGTGCTATTGTTTCAGAGACCATCGCCCGTAATATCCTCCTCCACAGGGATATTATTTAAATCCTCGTCAGTCGACCAGGATTGTTGCTAGCTTGACTCCGAATCGATATAATCATATGCTAAAAAGGCATTTGGGGATTCAGATGAAAAGCTTATGTAACATTTCATTGTCTTTGCATATAGTCCTCTGTTAACCCAAACAGCTTTTGTTAGATCTTCAATAAAAACTACGAAGATATTTGCGGTAACGTTATTGGGGTTTGACAATCGTAAGGACTCAGTCACCCGGGGTGCGGGGTTGTCTAAAATACTAGGTGAACGGGTGGAGTTGTTTACACGATGTCCTTTGCCTGCATTAAGTACAAGGCAGGCAAGCATTGTTGGCAGGAGATCCAAGTTGAGTGGTTATTGCGAGGACAAAGTTTTCCGACAATAAAGTACATTATTAGAAAGCGGCCGCGTTAATTAACTAATAAGTAGAACATGGGTTGTACATCATGTTGGTAGTCATGTTTGTGAGGCTTTGGGTTGAAATTAACTCTGATGACAGCATTTATGCGGTGAGTTTAAGATTTATTTCATGAGTTGCAGAACGTTGAGGATGTATGAGTAAGCTGATATATTGAAAGAAACTTAGATGTGTTATCGTTTGAGTAGCGGTAATGCATGTTTGTAGGTGTAAGTTATTGCTTTTATATGAAAATGATAGGAAATATGGAAACAGTAATCATCTTTCCATGGCACGAGAATTTCTTAAGTGGATGTTGTTACCTCTGTAGACCCAGTTTTAAGCTCTTATCTGAAAAGTCTTTTCTTGCACCGAGATACAAACTGTTGAAAGCTTAAAATACATACCGAACCTAAATTTAATGTTTTGAATATGCTGTTGACGATTCATTATTTAAGTTGTTTACTAGAAAAATTTCTGGTTGCATAGTGTTTCCATGCAACTTTGTGCTGGTGAATTTTCAGTAATGAATAGATCCTCGTTATAGTCTGTACAATTTTCTTCGACTGGCCAACAACAAAGCTGTTGCAGCAGTAGTAAACTGTACAATTTGTTGGTTGCGCTGCTATGTACCATTTTTAGTCTGAATTTTTACAGAATCTCGACGTTATATCCAGAATTGCCATTGCTTGCAAAGTCTTTATATATGTGAAAAACTACATTTATAACATTCACTTCTCGAATTAAGTATTTCTAAATACAATTGACACTTTTCTGCCGCTTCGGATGTACAACCTCCTAACAACGGATCCAGGATTTGTTAAACTATCGATAAAAAACTGGATAATACAATATCCCAATATAATACACAAAGTGAGCTTCTCTCACCCTCAAATTTTTCAGTAAAATAGGTAATATTCCTTACAATGGCAACTTAATAATATGCTACAGCTGCAATATTATTGTTTTGCACCTTGTGACTGTACGTACTCAGTATTTGGTAAGTTGCATCCATAATATAATGAAATTATTATGTACGTAGTATATGGAAATGTTTTTTCCGCCAGAGTTTTATAACACGTAAAGCCACAGCTCCAAAAATTCAAACAAACAATGAAGAACATAATTAAAAACTTGCAAGTAAATTTTTTGGACATTATTTTTACGTTGCACTACATATTTTGTGCAGAACTTCCATCTGTGCAAAGTCAATCACCATAGGAAAAGATGTAGATTTACACATAACACCCAACAAATTTACATGCCTTCAAAGAACGGGAAGTATATGATGCATCTTGAACTTCCAGCAAAGCAAGAAACACATATCCTTTGAATCATTGAAATGAGTTCAGTAAATAAAATTGTGTTTACTTATAACAGCAAAAATATACTTGTTGGTCCATTATTTTCTTATCTCGGCTTTTCCCACGGTTTTCATTTGAATGGTTAGACACTGTACGGATTCACAGTATTAACTTTTAAATACTGTTGTGTAAATACACATTTGCTCCTTACATTGCATTTCCTAACGAATTTAATTTTTACTCAAATCATTCTAACAACAGTCCAGTACCAAAATGTTATAAAGCGTTATAGTAGGTCCCTTTCAAATAAGGTTGTTTTTCGAATCAAATTGGTTATTTTTCGAATCAAATTGATTATTTTCTTGACAAAATTAAATATATTATTCCAAGATCGCGCTGAATGCTGACCTTCTACAAGTTCATATGCAAAAGCAAATGTAGCATGTTTACATTGTCACCATCAATTTCTGTCAATTCGACTAGTCTAAACTACCTCAGTCGATTTAGTTCGAATGGTAATTGGTAACTCGCAACCAAGTCAACTTTTTACTTCCAGCTCACACACCGAAACTTCCTTTGATTAGTTTGTCATGGGTTAGAACCTACTAGTCTAGTCAACGACATTGTTTTCTAGTTTGTGCTTTTTGGTTAACAACTTACTAGCACTAGTGTTGCACATTAATGGGGGTTCTTAGCTTCCAGGTTTTGCTGGTTCATCGTTAATTTAATGGAAAGTGTGATTTCGGCGTGACGGATGGCATCCTCTTCAGGTGCTGTCATTTGCCATCCGTCAACGAGACAGCACGACGACTAGGAGGTTCTAATCCATGACAAACTAAACTTAGCAACGTAGCATATATACGAACCAGTTTGACGGTCGCTATAACTCGCAGATACAAATATTAAAATAGTTGAATTAAAACGAGCTTAACCCATCAACAAGCCTAACCGTGGTCGTGCTGTCTCGTTGACGGATGGGAAATGACAGCATCTGAAGAGGATGCCATCCGTCACGCCGAAACCACACTTTCCATTCCTTTGATCGCTTGCTGCTTAAACTCAAAATTGTTTCTTCGCCTGGCTTGTTGCTACGCTCCGCCTGAATATCAATTCATATTTTCCAATTGGAATGTCAAGGTTATGGCAGTGAAGTAGTTCATTTATGAAGTCGCCGCTGCCTTTGGCACGATTCCCGTTGACTGGGAAAACTCTACAGCTATACGGCTGGCATCCTTACAGAGCGACGATGAGTACATATGTATGCGAACCAAATTTCGTTATCTCGCAATAATTTAAAATGACTACAGAGCAAAAATGGGATATTAAGAAATATCAAAGAACAAGTGCTTTTTAATATATCGCACAATATGTTACAATTATTGAGGTATTCAAGCATTGCCTCGTTTAATAACAACAAAATTATTTCAAGCCGCCCGGATTGAAGCGAACTTGAAATTCGAAATTGCATAAATATGAACGCGATTTGCAATTAGATTTTAACAATTGTTTTTTGGATATGTAGATGCGTGTTTGCTTAAGCTAATTGTAGTTTCTTGTAAAAGTTAAAAATGGCACCGCACATAAATCACAAAAAAGGACTAACCCTTCCCTTTTCATTCTTCGGTATCTAATATTTATTCTTGCAGGGGACTAGACTACCACATGCAAACTTTGTTATAGTTCCTCCTAATTCCGAAGAATGTGTATCAGATTTAAGATAAACGTTTATGACTGTATATTGATAGCTCAAACTATTAACTATCTTATGCCAACAACGATCATAATTCAAAACTATTTTTGTTGACTATTATGAACATGACTTCCCTCAAGGGTACGTGACAATGAAATGCATTCTCTCATAATTATGATTTCACGTTAAAATTACAAAATATATGCATTCAATGAATTACTGAACGTCCTCAAAATCCGCATTCAGCATCAATCCTTTCATAAATTTCTAATTATGATTTCTCTACTATAGCCCCGAATGACATCCAACCACCATTACCACACATGATGCTGAGTAATTTTGTGCACACAGAATAAATCATTAGACAAGCGTAAACATTATCATGGCGACATATGATGACAAATGTTTGTTAGGAACTTTGAAATGTCCTGACGAGATCAGATGGCGATTGCTTGCAAAACAAATGTTTGAAATACCTCCACGATTTCATAGATTCCATGACGAGTGCGAAAATCCTAACGAGATGGCATTCGAGCTTATTGTTTGGAAACCATGGTGGGATTGATATTTCAACACAAGTCACGATTTCAGAAGGTACAGTTGGAACAGGAATGCAAATTATTGAGAGTATGTATGTACGTATCAAATAGATTTGTGAGTATTTGAGTCGAGTTTTTTTTATTGTCATTAGCTTTTTTATGCAGAAGCACTCACAAGTCTGAACGGAAATAGGAAGAAAGTATTTTACTCAGTGAGGTCCATTTATTGACCTGTATTCTCATTAGAATGTAAAATACGCTCTAACAACTTCAAAGTCTAGATTTGGCATCTAACAGTTGGTTCGAAAAATGCCTGGTCGTCATAGAATCGAAAAAATATCGAGCAGTTTGTTAAGGATGACTATTACGGTTGCTTGAGCGTAAGATTGCATGCAATTTAGCAATCAACGCCTTCGTGTATATTACGCACTTCCTCACCTGTACACCTACCTATCCAGACAAGCCTTCAAAAATATATTTATGTTTCGCTTTCTTTCGCGTCGTTGACGAAGTCGGAACAAGTGTCTCCACATCCTCGCTGACCAAACTACTTAATCAAACTCTCAATATGCATATAACGTAGCCTCAACTCAAATGAAAACAAGTTCGCTTTCACATTAGTAAGTGAGTAATGAATTCGAGATACATTACCGGTAACGGCCCACCTGCAGGCTGCCACCGGCTTGGTTGGTCCTAAGAAAAACGTTAAGGAACTCCCTCCTCCAGCATAAAATTAGAATTCAAGTGCAAAAAGTATTTATGGCAGTCATTTGCATGTCTCGAAGGTGCGTGTCTAATGAACAAGGACGACTTCTAATGAGAAGCGACTTGAAAAGCAAATGGACATTTGCCAAAAGGATGCTGAGTTTCAGTAATTAGTTGATTCCGTGTCAAATTAGAGAAATAATTGCGTTTATTTTTGGTATGCACAGGGAATGTGTTTTGTTGACATGATGAATTGTCTTTAGCATTCAAGAAGGAACATTTCTTTAAATAGAATTTAGTAGAAGTTGAGCTAATGTTTGCAAAAGCAAATACTCCAATCTGAACGTGATTATTTAATTTCTTGTATATTATTAAATTAAATCCTGCTGAACTTGAGCAATTTTTTTTACTGTAAAAAAACATAATAAATACATTCGCTTAACTAGATGTCTTCGGATTCAGTTGGATACTATTATTTCAACAAAAGTTTTTTCTTCCTTATACTACAATTTCCACGTGACAAAACCGATGATATGAGCAGTTTAAGTCATTTTAGTTAACATTACATCATATTTAGAGCAATTTGTTTAGAAATGTTATAATTCAAATACTTAAGGTATTTATACAGAATGCTACCGCAGAGTTGATGAAACTATCGCATAGCCATTAACATCTTCTTTTTTTCAAAAAAAGACATTCAAACATGCCGTTAGGTGTGATCCTAGAGGTCCACATGGACATCTTTCCATGAATATTAAAACTAAAGGCAATAACAACAATAATTAAAATAAAAGAACCATAAAAATCACAATAATCAGAATAATAATAATAATGAAAATACTCTAAATTATATTTAGGATAGAGATTTAATATAGATTATATCAATCCCTCATGGTGCGTCCAGTAATTACGAAAGACTTTTGGTGGCAGAGAGATCTGGTTGAATACATACTCGGGGCTATTGGTGAAGGATCAAAAGCTTCTATTTTTGCATAAGTGAATATTTTTATGTCGACTATTAACAGAAAAAAAAACATAGATCAGAAAAAAATGAGAAATACTCAAAGAAATTTGAATACTTTTTTTCTTTCTACGCCGAATTAGATTTTTTCGGGTAATAACCATTTTTGGCAGTTTCGTCCAAAATTTCCATAAGTGCTGCATGAGCTACTGCGACAATTTATCTCAAAAAGATTAAAAATGATTTTTTACTATGCAGTGGATCTTGAAATAATATGTAGTATGCATCAAAAATTCAATGTGCCATTATATGTAAAATAAATAAAATCGTATGTTATATAAGCAAAGAAGAAACTGAAATTTAATGAACCCTTACAATGAATGAACTCAAAAACTTCACACGTAATCCTTACAACGTAAATGGATGCTCCTTAACTCATTATTAACATTCATTGTTTATTGTTTTCATATGAATATTTTTCTGGAAATATTAAAAAATCAAGACTTTTAATTCAATAGCAAAAATGCCTTATCTTTCAAAGCATTGATTACCAAAAAAAGTTTAGAATGTTAAAAAAAATTGTAATTTTTTTAAAATAAGGAACGGCTGTATCAATCACATCATCTACTTATTTACAATGATTATTAATCGTTTATTGTTTCCAAAGTATTTTTTTAACAATGATAAAAACTGTAACTTTTTATTGCTTGACAACTTTTAAGAGCTTTTGATTTTGATAAACATGGATTTAGCCATCCCGTCAGTCATGTGAGAAAAAAATTTATTAAAGAAAAACATTATTTAAGAAAATTTTTTTGCTCTCCTATTAATCAAATTAAAATAAGGTTGAATTAAATTTATTACAAATTATATAGAACCTCACAAATTTTAATACTCTATTATCAAAACCGTAACGATGCCCATACAGTTACAGTAACTGAAATGGCACTAGTTGGTTCAAAACGAAAAAATCGACTTCTACTTACTTAATACCTTAAACGTAAAGATATGTTGAACATTTCAATTTGAATTTTTGGACCCATTACAAGAATTTCCCAATTACTGAGAAATTTATACAAGATTAGTTTTAGGAGTTTTCAATAGCCACAGATTTTTTTTGTGTGTAAAATACGTGTGAATGTTTTTACAGCTTTATTAAAAATCAGTCTTGCAATGCAGCTAGACTACCAAAAAATTATCAGTCTAACTTCAGTCTCGTTTTCAAAAGTGTTTAGAGGATTCAGATAATTGTCCTCAATTTCAAACAAGAATGCCAAAGAAGCAATGTGTTATGAATATTGATTTAATATTATGGATTATCTAATTATAATGTTGAAGTAAAGTCTGCAGAGGTGCTTCTTTTGGAAGTCTACAGACAAATCAGAAATGATCACCCAAGAAATGCGAAACATGGTAAAATAATTTTTTGGAACTTTAAATTCATATTTTTATTCTAATAGTAAAAAGCTAAGAGTAGAGATTTGTCTAAGGCTTTTGACTCCGTTGACCATAATATTTTAGTGCGTAAGCTGAAGAGCTATGGCTTTCAAGGGTCCTTACTCAGATGGTTTTCTTCCTATCTGGTAAACCGTGAATGCATTGTCTCCTTCTGCAATCATAAATCTGCTCCTTTCTATCCATTCTCAGGTGTTCCGCAAGGCACTATCCTGAGTCCTCTTCTTTTTTTACTTTTCAATTCATTCAGTCTCCCTGCCTCCTATACGCTGCCTACTTTAAAGGCTTTAGGACAATCAACTCCATTATCGATTGTCAAACTCTTGACCAGGATCTATGTGCGTTTCAATCCTGGTGTGACCTCAATAATCTAACGATTAATGTTGAAAAATGTCATAAACTTACCTTTTCCCTCAAATTCAACACTATTGTTTTTTCTTATTCCTTACTCAGCAGTACTTTCGTTGAAGTCGATCATTTCTGTAATCTGGGTGTCATATTCAATCGCAAACTAAAATTTGATCATCATATTGCCAATATCGTACTTAAAGCAATCCCCGATCTGGTCTCCACTTAGCAAATGCCATACAAATTTGCTCGAATCTACTCAGCGTAAGTTTACCCGCACTCTATTCTACAAATTCAATATTCCATATGCTCCTTACGATGATCGTCGCAAACATTTCAACCTTGCCATTTACAACAACGTAGATTATATTTAGACGAATCTCTCCTTTGCAAGCTTTTTTTGAATATCCTCGACATTCCTCTCTGCAATGAATTTCGCTGCCGTCACTCTTCTCACACTTGTAGAAACCTTACTATTTTCACCCCTCCCTTCACCACGTCTAACCTATATTATAATTCTCCCCTGACTCGTTTACAACGATACCATGACCTTATGCAGTTTCGTTCCTTGGGTTACTCTTTAAATACTTATAAGATCAAACTCAGAAATCTTATATTTTCCTATTAATTTTATTTCTAAAATTTTCTAACACATTCGCGACTGTTCTTTATTCTTATTTACTATACTTATTTCATTAATTAATTCATTTATTCTTTAGAGTTATCTTAGCTTAGTTTAGTTCATCGCTACTCTTCTGTTTAGTAGCTTTGTCAACAATAAACAATAAACAATCTTCCAGCCTATGCTAAAGTGTTCGATTGATTGTCCGTACCCAAGAACTAGGGTGTATTGATTCGTTTCTCTTAAACAATAATTGTGTGTGTGTGTGTGCGTGTGTATGTGTTAATGATAATCATAGTCCTAATGAAAGGACCTCTTAATATTAAAAAGTTCATCCGCTTTTTTTTATAAATATTCATTGTTAACTTCCCAGTATATGGGAAGTTCTTGTAATCGCCTCGAAAATCGAAATTGAAATTTTCAACATTTCTTTACGTTTTGAGGTCTATAGAGTATATATAAAGTGTTTTTAGAAAGGGAGATGTATGTGTGTGTGTGTCTGTGTACGTACGTACGTTCGTGGACACTTTTTTCTACGAGCATAACTCACGTAAACAAAGTTGTATCGACTTCGTTGAGGTGTCAATCGAAGCGTCTTTGCAATCTTAAGAGCTTATTAGTTTTTGGGATACTTTGGTCGGGGGGGTTTGCTGTTTTGACCCTTTGAAGGTCATTTCTGCCATGCGTTATATCTCGCGAACCAAACATACGATTTGCATGATTAAGGTGTCAATCGACGTGTATTAAAATTCTTGTGAATCTAACAAATTTTGAAAAAATTGTTGAAGCCGTTTTTTAATTTAAGAAAAAACAGTGCAAAAAATTAGGGTTTTTTTTATAAACAATAAATTTTGAACCTGATTTACGAAAGACAGTATTCAAATTTTATAAAATTGATACATTTCAAGTAATGTTTGCAAAAACAACATCAAAACTTTTTCTCATGATTACGTAAAAAATTAAATAAAAAATATAAATTCATTAACAGGCATCATGATTTTCAAGGTCATTTCTGTCGTGCATTATACATATCTCGCGAACAAAACATACGATTCGCATGGTTAAGCTGTCAATCAACGCGTATTAACATTTGTGTGAACCTTTCAAATTTTGAAACAAATTTTGAAAAAAATCGTTGCAGCCGTTTTTTAATTTAAAAAAAAAATGCAAAAAATTGTGATTTTTTCAAAAACAATAAATTTTTAACCTTATTGTCAAGTCCAAGTAATCAATCTTTATATAATTTATATACTTCAAACAGTTTTTTTTAAATACCATCAAAAATTTTCTACTGACCACAAAAAAAATTAAATAAAAAATAAAAAATCATTAATAGTCATCATGATCTTCAAGGTTATTTCTGTCATGCGTTATATCTCGCGGATCAAACATAGGATTTGCATTATTAAGGTTTCAATGAACGCGTATTAATATTTTTGTTAATCTGCTGCATTTTTAAAAAAAATCGTTCGAGCCGTTTTTTAATTTAAGAAAAAAAAGTGCAAAAATTAAGTTTTTTTCATAAACAATAAATTTTTAACCTGATTTGCGAAATGTAGTAGACAATGTTTATAAAATTTACATACGCCAAACAATTTTTGTAGAAACACCATCAAAACTTTTTCTCACGATAAAGTAAAAAATTAAATTAAAAATAAAAAAAACATTAAAAGTCATCATGATTTTCAAGGTCATTTTTATCATTCACTATATCTCACGAACCAGATATAATATTTGCATCATTAAGGTGTCAGTTAACGGGTATTAACATCTTTGTGAAGTTTTTAACAATATAAAAACTCGTTACAGCCTTTTTTTAATTTAATAGAAGAAAATGCGAAAAATATATTTTTTTCATAAAAAATATTTTTTAACCTGATTTGCACAGCACAGTAATAACTGTTTTTAAAATTTATACATTCTTATCAGGTTTTGAAGAGAAACCGGCAAAATTTTATTCCATGATTATGAAAAAAACTAAATTAAAAATAAAAAAATCATTCAAAGTTATCATGTAAAGAGGATTCATACGAATGCTATTACTTTATACCTTTTATTCTAAAAAATGTTGTAAATTCAATCAAAGTTTTAAAATATTGCATAATTTGAGCAGGTTTTTGATAGTTTTAATAGTCTTTTAATTAAAAAAACCGCTTAAATTTTGAAAACCAACAAAAAATTTCAAGACCGAAAAGGCCCCCACCGATTGATCCGCGTGAATATTCAATCTGTCCGCATCGACCAAAAACCTTACGTAATCAATGGACCCTTCCGTAGACGATTTGATTCATATTAATTCATTCCTGCTACTGCTATGAATACCTCTCATTGTTGTAATGTTGTTGATGTTTATGTATATACTACTGGGAAGTTGACCGTGTGGACCTCAAGGGTCGCACCTTGCAGCTTGTTAAAGAATCCAATTATAACCAGTCTTGTTAAAGCTCATTTCTCGCCCAATGAAATCGAATATCAACATCATCTTCAATCATCATATTGTTTAACTATCATTTCTGGAATCATCCTTAAAAACCCAACATAGCACAACATTGCTCAATGTGTATCATCTTGGCATCAGATTCAATACCTGTTGTCAGTTAGTGCATATCGTAAATTTTGCAGCAAAGCAATTGACTTTCAATTAGGAATAAATAATGCCAAAAGTGTGATTCTTGCGAGAGCAATAACGTTCAACAATGTAATAAATAATTATCGACTTCTACCTTAAAGCATCCATATTGGGCCGAAAGGCAGAGGAATCGTGGGTTTGAAATGGCCTAGCACCTAACCGATTTCCTACGCTAAGGTTTATTGAGTCCCTATAATCCAGAAGAGTAATAATTTACGGTCAGGACGATTCCTTTTAATTGAAATTTATGCTCGAACACTGTCCTGATTGGGCTCGTTCCATAGATACATGTGCTTATGGCTTACCCATTGTTAGTGCGAATCGTTCATACATCACAGTGTAAACGTGAAGCTATTATCTGCCGGCGTCCTGTAATGTTGTCCGAACAAGCATTATGGCTCTTTGGCACATGTCATTAAATTGTTCACCAACACATGCATGTGTGCTTGTCGCCCAGTCTTGGGGCAGTTCAGGAGCAAGCATCTTCTTATGGACCCGTTTCACCTTCTCTGTACTCTGAGGAACTTCAGTTGATTTATAAATGCCATCATTACTAACACGAAATGAGCCTCACCTGGCAGGATATCAGGAAGGATTACTACAGCTTATCGGGTGTGAGTGTCGAGAATAATGAATCAGATCGAGCAACCCAAAATAAGCAGGTGAGCTGATATTGAGGACTAAATGAGTAATGATATTTCCTCGGCTGGAAGAGATAAATATTGCGAATTAGTTTTAACTAAAACTGAGCAAATATTTATGGAAATCGTTAGCAAACTATGGCATGCTGGAATTCCAAAGCAGAAGTTTACTTCAAATTCGTCCCTTAAGCAAGTTATTTTATGGACTGGTGACTCCATTGCCTGGGCAGGGAAAATCGGCATGTCAAAGGGCGTTTTATGAGCTCACAACTTTCGCAAGCTTCTTTTGAAACTCTATGCGCCAATTTGCGAGAATGTCATTTACCCGGCACTTTCCATGCATTGGAAAACTTTTGTAATAATCTGGGAAATTTGTTATTCCGCTGTGAGATCCAGCCTAGAAGTTGACTTTGCTCCAAAACCAGCACTATTAGCTACCCGAGTCCTTCGAAAAGTTGACATGCTTTGCAGATGCGTTACTGTGTGAGCACCAACGGAAGATGTGACATGCAAAATAGTTCTTGGCAAGTTGATTAATATGCATGAGCATCTGCGAAACGATGCGACAACTACAACTGTAAAGGATGGATCTGACGATTACGAAATTCGAAGCGAATGCTTGTTTAGATGCTCGTGTCTGTCGTCACAGAAGCTGTCTGAGTTCTCATGAATAAGGATATCACACTTGTGGTAATACACACACATGCCTAACACTAAGCGGCATATACGAAAGCTCCTAAATGAAGGGATGCTCGCTTAGAATCCAGATTTTATTTAAATGAGATGTTCAACGATGGCACAATTTATTCTACAGCCCCACTCAAAAGATTGTATTCGAGAGTATACATCCGTTTTGGTATTTCTGTCTATTGAATCATTTGTTTATGGTTTTTGAATTTTGTTTATGTAGACATTTCGATCTTTCTGCGAAAACAGTGAATGGCCTACTAGGACGATTAGCCCAAAGTATGAAACAAATATTTATATTCGGAAAGATGCGTATCATGCCAGTTAATGCTGAAACTATCATGTGCATGGATTCAATGCTATGAACATTGATTTCAAGGCAAATTTCGGTATCTTTTAAAATTCAAAATAGTTTTAACGTCTTTCAAATCAAATTTATATTGTTCTTAATAAAATTAACTATTTTTTTCTCAACGAACAAATGTTTTAAACAAATTTATTGAGACACTAATAACTCAAAAAAAGTTCCTTGATTTGAAAGTCTACGCAGGTTTTTCATTAAAGTTAAAACACGGAACTGTAAAAACTATTCAAAATTTGCTCAAATTATGCAAATATTAATGAACTTTGATTGATTTTACGACAATGTCTTTAGAATAAAGAAATATAAATACCCATCGTATGAACCCCTTTTGAATGGTGGCTTTGAATGATTTTTTTATTTTTTATGTAATTGTTTTTTGTAATCATGAGAAAAATTTTGCTGGTTTCGCTACAAAAATCAATAAGAGTTTATAAATTTTATAAATATCCATTACTGTGATGTGCAAATCAGATTAAAAATTTATTGTTTTTAAAAAAACATTAATTTTCTGACTTTTTTAAAATAGGTTAAAAAAATGGCTCGAACAATTTTTTTAAAAGTTTGACAAAAAATCCAAAACATGTTGATTGACACTTTTACGATGCAAATGTTACGTTCGGTTCGCGAGATATAGCGCATGACAGAAATGACCTTCAAAGGGTCAAGACAACAAACCCCTTCTATGTCATGAATTGAGACATTTCAATTGGCCTTAAGTTTCTTTTCAGCTTATTTTTCGTACTAGTTTGAACTAACTGACATTTGAGTCGTATATAGTCTGAAGTCTTATATATAAAATTAGAACTCTCTTTTCAGTCTCGGTTTCCATTGGAAAAAAATTCCACCTCATTTATCGAAAGCATATTTTCAGCCCACTTTCAGTAATTTTTCAGCGCTAATAATAACTTTACACTTTATTTAAGATCGAACTTCATGTAAAATTCAGTTTTCTGTTTCTTTCTTGAATTTTTTTTTTATTTTTTCATCCGGGTTTCTATCCCTAATGAGATCAATACTTCAAAACATTTTTAAATTTAAATTTTCAAAATATCTTTAAGAGAAATCATTGAAATAATTACCAAATTCACTTTAATTCATTTAAAGTATGAAAAATATTATTTAGCCTCTAAAATTGTAACAACGGTATTCAAACCAAATTCAAAATTTTTCTCATTTCGATTACCATTTTTATCTACTTTAAGACTTTCGCATTTCCCGAATATGTAAAATTATGTATTTGTTTGAAAAATTCAGGGATAAATATTTTAATATTTTTTTTAAATTCCTTATTTGATTTGAAAGTTCACCAGTTATATTTGAATCGTTAAATTAAAACACCTTCATTTGATTTGACAAGTCACTTATTAAGTTTGAAAATGCTGTATTAAACGCACTTGATGGTAACAAATTATCCTTCTCGTCAACAACGAAATTTAAATATGTATCACACATTTCTTTAATATTTGAACTCAAAAGCAACCATAGTTGGTACTATACAATAAAAGGTTTCCAAATTAATTGCCTTGAAAATACAAATTATACCGTCAACATTATCGAAGGATCACCATT
Organism: Oxycera nigricornis; assembly: GCA_963942545.1. Taxonomy (NCBI): domain Eukaryota; kingdom Metazoa; phylum Arthropoda; class Insecta; order Diptera; family Stratiomyidae; genus Oxycera; species Oxycera nigricornis. The sequence goes on along the minus strand of OZ012659.1, from coordinate 29,684,959 downwards.
TACTTGCCGTAATCTCAACTAATCTTCTTGAACACTTATTCTCCTCAAAGCGATATTAAACCGGTCTCGAATGTCACATTCAAAAGGTGTATCCTTTAACAAAAGCCAAAGCATCATTGCGACGGCATGTGAAAAGGATTTTCACGCGCACTTTTCCATAGGCAAGTACTGGTGCTGGCATTTGGATGACGGTCGCATGTAGCGTGTACTTCTTATTCTTCCTAAAGAATTCTCGAAAGTAGAAGTGCAAAGGAAGAATTGCACGAGTATGTAGGTAACAGGCAGACGACACAGCCAATAAAACTCTTTCTGATTATCCTCTCAAAAGAGGATTCTAGGAGAATGAGGCAATGTTGCCGAAGAACTGGATAAGCGATGAATGCATAATAAATTGTACTATGAAAATAAAACGTGATATTCGTGGGTTGGATTAGCGAACAGAACTACCGTTGAATAAGAACTTTTCATTTCTTTATTCTAAACAAGATTATGTTTTGGTTCGAAATACGACTGTATGGACTGTTCATAGATTCCCTAGCAAAATTTCAAGACAACTCTCATACTGTCGAGTGTTGTTCAGAGTTTTTATTCTTATTGCTGTTATGATAACACTGCTTTGAAAATTTGTTACAGATTCTGCAAGAGCCACTACGTTTGTACCCTTGACAAAATGAAATCAATAGCATGTCGTCAGATTACTGAAACGCAAGAAAATACCGCATATGCAGGTGAACAAAGCGGTTCTGCAAAACCTCCAGATTCCATCCCGGAACTCTATCCTTGTTATTAGGGATCGAAGGTAATTCAGACATACTACGAACTTGATGCTCGACTACGTAGTCGTGGCTTGATGCTTTTTTGCCATTTCAAATTTAACCGTTGACGGCAACATCTCTTTTCAAATTCAATATCTTATTACATGATATCGTATTTATTGGATCCGAATATGAATCACTTAAGACAAATCTCTAAGAAATGAAAGTGCATAATATTTTTTTCAGTTGGTGTGTCCCATTTTTTAGATCGAAATCGAAAAGACTCTTCTATTTAAATAAAAAAAAATTGGTTTCGTCCTTCTGTTCGGAGTGCTTGACTGGTCGCTTGCCGGGCGGGTGATAACGCCCTGAGAAACACTTGTGTGTCCCACATTGTGGAATCACATTTCCATAATGTCAAAATGATTGATTCTGGGTTCAAGGCAATTTCTCTGTGACTGGTAGCCGAAGGTCACCATGAACCGAAAAAATGTCGCCTCCTTATCAGCAATTAAGGGAAGTAGTTTTGGTGCCAGCAATATGTCACCGATGAGTATTGAAGCCCGACGTGATTTATGATAGTAAAAAAGATTTAAAATAAGTGGAGAACTGGAATGTTCGCACACTGAATTCCAGGAAGCCATTCTCACCAACAAAAATATTCAGGACAAACAATCAATTCGTAGTCAGATAAGCATGCAACAGGAGAGGCATACTGATGAGACAGGTAGATGGGTATGTTATTTAAGGTGATTAGGATTTTTTTATCAAGTATATATAGTTTTAAATAGAGCCTTAAATTTCTAGCTAATGCAAAGAATCATTTGCATTTAAGCAATATGTATTGACTGTAAATAATGAAGAAAATAGTTTGGATTGAAAGTCTTGTATCATCTTTGTACAAACATATAGTCATGGTTGAAAATAAATACTTCAAGAAAATGAGCCCATCCATCAAAACGTACTTTTAAAAAGATAAAATACCTTTCCAATTTTTCCTTGTTCAGCACCGAACCACGCAAAAGAGGTCTGAGCAAAAGTCCTTATCGCATATGCATACATGTATGCATAACATGCCTAGATTTGGTTAAACACCTCATTTACAATTTTCAAAGGTACGATTCCCTTGTTTGCCCCACATCAACAATATTGCATTGCAAAATTCAACCAGCTCTATTTCAAACTTGAACGGAAATTCCATCAGCATCCCTAACACTCCGGGGACGATTCTACATCCTCCACCACACATTACATCTCTTGAAGCTCGGGTCTTGGGCAATCCTCCGAGCAATTTAAAACAGACTACAATCGTTCCTTGAACAGCAAAAAGCATTTATCAGGCAAACCCAACTCCTCCAGAAGGCGCTTTTGTTTTAGGTTGAATGATCTCCTCTTTGAAAAACCGCCTCCTTCTTTCCATCGAAATGCTATCCCAAATGCGTTTGACGGTTAACGGCAACACATGTTAACTCTGAGAAATTGATATATCCTCCCAGGGGCTGTTTCTTCCTTTCCGAAAGATATCTATAATCGTTTCAGTATGCAACAAAAGGTGAAAAGTTTCGAATAAGTCCTTGTGCGATGTCACAGAAGCGAGGCGTGAGAGTCAATGTATGTTTGACTTTAAGCCTTGATTATTTGACCTTTGCTAGCTACGCTGCGTTGTTGTAATTTTAAAGATTTGCATAACAAATTGATAAAATTTAATTAATGATAGAATGAAATAGGTTCGACAATGTAGATGAAAAAAAAATCATGAAAATTGCTACTTTTTTTTCTGTGTAGCCTGACTACGAAGCTTTTTATAGAGTCTTCAAATATATAAATAAGTTACCCCCCGTGGGCGAATTCCAGCGAATACAGCTATAAATTTTAATGTAGTATGTTAGTCATGAATTTTAATTTAATGTAAGCATTACTATGATACTTTACGGCATGCGTTGCAGTTGTGGATAGTTTCATATGACATGCTTTCCAGACATATAGTAGGAAAACACCTTTGCAAATTTAAATGCTATCCACCATTTGTTTTAATATTCCTATTTGAGTTCTGTAATTTGTACTGAAATGTACACCTAACTGAAACAAAAATAAGCGAAACAGAAAAGGAAGAAAGTGATAACAATTAAAACTCAGTGGGAGGTAATGCAATATCAGACTGAAACCAAGCAACTTCGAAAGAGCGGAGCTGAGCTGTGCTTTATATTTTTCTCTTTACACTGCATTTATTCTCAGTGGGCGAAACTATATCCTGCAAATATAAACCATGAAGAAGCCTCGCTAGTTGTGCCATCAAATCGGAGATGATTTATCTTATTTATTTTTCGCACAAATTGAAATAAACACTCTGTTAGTAGAAAATAAATTGTCAGGGTGGCTTTCCATCCAGCTGTGCCGAATTTCCTATTGCTGTAGGCGGAAAATTGTCAAGACTGGTTTCTTTTAGATATATTTTTTTTGCCAGAGAAAGATACACGGCAGAGAAATGAAAGCGTGAGCAGCAAGTTGTTTATTAATTTTAAATTTTTGTAGCAAATTGCGGCGGAATTATTAATCATTGTTATGATAAATGATATAAGAAAAATAAAAAAGCAATAATCATAATGAATAGCGATGTATACGTGTGATATTGCATTCCATTTCTTATTTGACAATTATTAAGAGTTACGCAAAAGCTTCATTCAAGGATTCATCTAAAAAGTGTAAAGCCCCACTCATCAAGTTCAATGAAACAAAAGGATGCCTGGTAGTTCATTTATCAATGTGACACGAACCAACTTTATTAAGGAGACGTCACAAGAAATAACTCTAATTAATTGTTAATATCTTTGCCCAGTAGTGGCAGTACATAAATCATCAGATATATTCCAGTTGATAGCTATACTTCAGGCAATTAAATGACCGTCATAATATGATAGGATTTTCTTTTTATTATGTAAGATGTGTGGTTTCCATTGAGTTAGAGGTTTATTAGAAAGCAGTGTTAATCATGATTATACATGGGAGTTTATAGCTGGTACTTCATAACTTCAATACAAACAACATTCTCAAAAATATGAAAATTTTGTTGCTAAAAATCTTGTGGCAAAATGCGAATTTGTTTTGCAAGTCCCATTTATTTTGTGAAGAGTTTTTCCAATTGTTATCTGGTTGTTGTTTTTATGTGCCAATCTTTTTTCTTCAACATAAAACAATAAGCACTTGTAATGGGTCCGGAAAATCAAATGAAAATTTTCAACATATTTCGATTCTCGCTACATGTGACTAAAATTTCCATATTATGGCAGGTTATTGACTGCCATTGGCAAATTAAAAATTCAACTGCAAGAAATAAAAATACCAAGCTTTACAAAATTTGAAAGCGTAGATCTTCTAGAGTTCTGATATATTTAAATGTATTTCCGGATGTTGCTTCGACGCATCCTTATATGACTAATTTTCGCTTCCCTGCATTCACACGAGCTGCTTTCCTTATCGCTTGTATCTCGTCCTTGAAGAGGAAATCTCCTGCTGTGCCATACGATTGCTCTTTTTCAAATTTCATCAGACGGAAGATAGGCAGACAGGCAAACAGGCAGGTGAGCCGCCATTTTTTTGTCGCCTTGTTTTTCATGTTGTTGCCACTTGGCTGATACGGAACGAAGCCTTTTTGCGAATTGAAGGAGCCTGTAAGCAATGTCACAACAAGCTCTTCCACTTCAGAAGGTTTAACTGGTTTTCTCGCCCCTATCTGCTTGCTTTTTTCTAGCGGCTGTGCAAGAAGTAATCCATTTCAATCCGGTACGTGAGCTTCATGGGTGATGGAGCTGGCATTACTGAAAAGAAGAAAAATAGTTCAGGAACTATGAAAAGGAGAATAGGTTGGAGGATTACAATTTCCATGACGAAAAATAACGATGGATGGTTGCATGCTCAGATGGAAGATTGTCGACAGCAAGCATAAAGCGCTTATATTTAATATCTAAATATTAAGGTATTATCGTCGCCTCTCAATTTTGTATTTAAATTATGGAAAGAAGATTATGCTGGATGAAACTTGTGAATTATTAAGCTTGGATATATTGTGCAGTTTGTAAGGTTATGAAGATGACCAAATACACAGTTTAAGGGAATGTTCTCTCAGATTCGGTCAAAAATAAGGCAAAGTTTGAAATTTTTTGTGGGATAATTAAAAGACATACGAACTTTCAGGTTTGATGATTTTGTTTGTTTGTTGTTCTAAAATGCGTAAAACATTATATTGCTATGAAATTCAAAAAAAATTCAAGCCTGCAGCCTCTTGTAGTAAACTGAAATCATTAACAATTTACAGTTATTAAAATTTGTGAAGTTTTCTGTGGCTTATACCTAATTAGAGTTAATTTGGATGAAAAATAAGCCAAATTATTGACATTTCAAAAAAAGTGCAATTTTTACATCCTTTATTTTTACTTTGACCTCGCTTAATAATTATAAATTAACAATTTTTTATGCTCATTTTAGGAATAAGCCTTGAGGACCCTTTGAATGAAGTGAATCGGCTCAATATATCGAGACCTGTGCTTGAAGTTATGTTGAAAAATATGGTTTCGAGAAAAACGCATTCAAAGTTTTAAGCCTCTCTCAGCACGCGTGAAGTAGGTGCGTTTGAAACGCTCCAATTCGATTAAAATGTTTCTGAACGGAATTTCCTTTGACAGACACAATCTACAAATATGTAACTTTCATTTTTATTGAAACAAAAAAAAAACCATTTTTCCGAAAAAATCTAAGAGAACCTTCCTTAAAATAAAATTACCAGAGTGGAACATAATCAGCTATTTTTGTTGAGCTTTTTTGGGGCTTAGCAAAATAATTTCAAGAGTTCACATGCCAATAATGTAGTTTTCACTAATATTTTCCAAAAGTAAATAGTTAGAAATTTTCATAAAGTTTGCCTATAACTTCCAAAATATTATGAGATCAAACGGAAACATGTTTTTTTGTATTTGGCGTTTATGACGGAAATTCCACAAAAATATATTTTACATTTCCAAAGACCTCTCTCAATTGGGGTTGACTCATCAAAAAGTTATGTCCGTTTGCATTTTTCATGCTTAAATGATGTAATCATTAATTAACAAAACTCAATTACCTCATAAACAAGCCGCGAAGTGCGACCCTTGAGGTCGGCACGGTCAGCTTTCCAGTAATATCTAGATAAACATTAAAAATATTAAACACAATAATAATTTTGAAAATAATACTACTTTAGATAATAACAATGAGAGATATTCATAGCAGTAACAGGAATGAGTTAATATTAATCATATCAACTACGGGAGCATCCATTGATTACGTAAGGCTTTTGGTGGATGGGTGATGATGATTGATTACCACAAATACAAATTTGATTGAAATTTTGATGGTTTTCAAAATTTAAGCCGTATTTTTTAATTAAAAGACTGCAAAAACTATTAAAAATCTGCTCAAATTGTCCAAATATTTTAAAACTTTGATTGACTTTACAACAAAGTCTTTAGAATAAAAGATATAAGGTAATATCATTCGGAAGAACCCTTTTCATATGGTAAATATGAATGGTTTTTAATTTTTAATTGAATTTTTTTCAGAATCATGAAAACAGTTTTGCTGGTTTCTCTTCAAAAACTGATAGGAATGTATGAATTTTAAAAACATTTATTACTGTGTTGTGCGAATCAGGTTAAAAAAATAAAATAAAACCTCAGTTTTCACATTTTCTTCTATTAAATTAAAAAAAACACTGAAACGGATTTTTATAATGTTAAAATAATCAAAAAAAAATTTAAAACACGTCAATTGACAACTGAATGATGCAAATATTATATCTGGTTCGTGAGATATAGTGAATGGAAGAAATGACCTTTAAGATCATGATGGCTGTTAATGTTTTTTTATATTTTATTTAATTTTTTTTATAATCAAGAGAAAACTTTTGATGTTATTTTTACAAACACTATTTGGAGTATAAAATTTTTATAAAAATTGAATACTGTATTCTGTAAATCAGGTAAAAAATTTATTGTTTATTAAAAAATACCTAATTTTTTAAATTTTTTCTTTAAATTAAAAAACGGCTACAACGATTTTTTCCAAAATTTGATTCACAAAAATGTTACTACGCGTCGATTGACACCTTAACCATGCAAATCGTATGTTTGGTTCGCGAGATATAACGCATGACAGAAATGACCTTCAAAGGGGCAAAACAGCAAACCTCCCCGACCGAAGTTTTCCAAAAACTAATCAGCTCTTAAGATTGCAAAGACGCTTCGATTGACACCTCAACGAAGTCGATTTTTACGTGAGTTATGCTCCTAGAAACAAGTGTCCACGAACTTACGTACATACGTACACACACACACACACATACAGACATCTCCCTTTCTAGAAACAATTTATATATACTCTATAGACCTTAAAACGTAAAGAAATGTTGAAAATTTCAATTTCCATTTTCGATGCGATTACAAGAACTTCCCATACACTGGGATGTTAAAAAATTAGAAAATTGAATTAAAGTTATGAAGAATGTATTACAAGTTATATTTTTATTTTAAATAATATATTTGTATAAACGCAGTTTACTTTTGTTTTAAACACTGATAATCTTACAGTAGCATCTTATTTTTCTTAAAAAATATTTTGAAACCATTCCAGCGTTGAGCATTGGAACACTTTTTGAGAAGTAAACAAATATTAATTCGGTACATTTTATTTTTGAGTAAATGAAAAATTAATTACCACATTAAAATATGGACCAAAATTGTTAAGTGAAACAATTTCACAAGTAGTTTGATTTTCCTAGTAAGTTAATCATGCCGAAACTACACTTCCCATTTGATTTTTTTAATTTTCGTATTACTACGTCAAAGAATATTTCGGAGTTTTGTTCGATCGAACTTAAAAAGTTTTCAATTAATTTCATTTAATCATGATCAATAAAATATGTATGTAATTATAAAAAGTAAAGTCAAACCACGAGAATTTTTTTTATCAATTGATTTTAATCATATGATATGATATGATATGATGTATGAATATCAAACAATTTCCGTGAAAAATTAAGCCGAAAATCAATATCAGTTACTGTGATATGTAGATATCCGACCTATTTGCCTATCAACTAATTATTTCACTCTGCATGATTGGTCATAAATCAACGAATCGTAGACAATTAGATTGTGGCAACGACATCAATTGTTGTAAATTATAAATCAGACCACGAACTAGTTTTCCTCAAATCATATGCGACCATTTGGCAATTATTTCCATGAAAGGATATCATATTTTACTCCGTATATGGTTGATTAAAATATATCAATTCATAGAAAATATTTAATTATAGAAGAAACATAAATTACTTTACTTTACCAAATGAATATGTTGATTTGAAAACTTCGAGTAAATTTTCAAACCAACAACACAACGAAACTTTTTTTTGTTGAATAATAGCAGTTCAATGCGAAGAGTTATATGTAAATGAAAATAATTGATAGATTAAAACAAATAAAATAATAAAATATAAATACATAAAGCATGAAAATGTAAATTAAATTAAAGTGAGCCATGGGAATATAACAACGTAGTTGTGTGCTATAATTGCATTGATCAAAATTTAAAATTATTGAAATTAATTTGCAAAACAATTGGTCCTTATATAGCCAATTCTTAGTGTTGAAAGTCATTGGACTAGAGGAAAAATGGGTTCCGTTTTTTATATGTTCTCCAATTTTCTGTAACATCTACAATTGTAATGACTTTTTAAAACGTTTCGAATAGGACAGATATTTCTATTTATCAACTGTTATCATAGTTGAATAATTTATAGCAGTTGGTACCTAGTTTGAGAATGGGTGCGTGTAGTTCGATCGCCAGTGAAGACGACTTCACATGACAAGTGAATTTCGATCGGAATAAAACTACCATCTCAAAGTGAAGAAAAATCATCATCATCAAACATTTAGTCTGAATTATTAATCTAACTAAAAGGACACTAAAACTTACAAATTTGATACTATCCCTTATACCGATTCTTATCGTCTGGGAAGTACTATGTCCTAAAATTTTAAATACGGAGAATTAATAATTTTGATGGAGAGAGTGATTGAAGGAAACGCAGGTGATTTTAGTCGGTAGAAATCCGGCATGCCGAGAGGCATGAAAAAAATGGATTTTTCAGTTATTACCACATTTTTGTGTGTGGTTTAGTGTGAGTTGCTTTTTTGTGTCTAACATGAGCTCTATCTTTAATTTCACATTGGGGATGTAATTCAACATCAAGCATTCCTGGTCAGGAAAGCCTTATCAGTTCCACATCAAACATTTATAGGTCCTAAGTATTCATCTGCGTTACATGCCTGTCGTTATCCTCATTGGACATGCCCAACGGAGTTCTATTCATGTTCAGGCAAACTTTTCTAGTTGAGTACTCTGCCACCATTGTTAAAACTGTATCACTTATACTTAGATCTGCTGGATCAGAAAAAAATATTTTAAACAAAATGAAAAAAAAACAAATCAAACAGTACTACTGTCGAGAACATTGCTATGGCTTGCAATATTTGCCATCAATTAACTATAAAAACATTAAAAAATACAAAAAAATTAGTTAAAATTATTACGAAAAAAATCAATGGTAACTGTTTTCAGTATTTTTTATGTTGAGTACGAGTAATAACGAACAGCGTCACACATAAAGCGATTTTTATAATGAAACTTACACAAAATGTGTTCAAAAATCCTGACTCTGTTGGTCTCCAAAAGTGTTGATTTGATTGGGAGATTCTTTTCAACTTCCCAGTATAAAAAGAGTTATTGTTAATTATATATTTACGTTTTCCTGGCAAACTTCTCTCCAACGGTTTCCTACAAGCGTTCTTTCTTTTGATTCGATAAAATTAGAAATTTTAAATCACTAAGTCATTCTTTTGATTCCTGTAGAATTTCTATTTTAGAAGTAATGAGGATTTTTAGCATGAGTGGCGAATCTAATCACATTAACTAAATCATATTTTTAAATTCGGAATAAAATCCTTTTAAATGTTCAAATTCAAATGTAGGTCAATTTTGATTATATGAATTCTCTTAAGAAACGTGTTCCTGTGATTGCAGTTGGACATGTTCCAATAATATGAATTACACGTCGCATCGTCTAGCATTCAATGGAAATCTCCCGCCAAGAACAACACAATATATTCTTGTCCTCTCAACAATAGTCGGATTAAAAGTATTATCGCGGAGTGCATCATGCATGGTTTCTCTTCAGCTTCAACAAACTACGTGGTTTCACACTACTCCAGCTGTACAATGTCGGGCTTGTCACAAGCATAAATTTCGAAGGGTGTTAGCACCGACACCTTCATGTAGGCGTAATTAGGTGGCGATGCCTGAAGCTCCTGCAGCAATGTCTGGTACGGCGAAGATGGAGTACGCCACGACGAAGGATAATATGCTAATGAGATGAAGGAAGACATAATTTGAAACCGGAACAACAGCGCAACAAACATCACATACCGTACACGTACGGTGTACGTTTGATGTTCATACCGACATAAGAAGTGGAGTCCTTGCGGTAGTAAACGCCGTCGACGAAGGACAACTTTCTCACCTTCCTAATTTGTAACATGGTTTCTGTCAGCGTGAAAACACATATTTCTAAATGAAATCATGCATTGTTTGCTTATTAGAATTCAATCTGAAAAGGACTGGATCATGACGGTATCGAATTCACGTCTCGAATGGGACATGTACTTTAGATTCGAAGAGTTGTGGACGCATGGTGGAAGACCTGGCACAATGTGGAATTGCTAAGTTCAGAAACCGACAGTTTTGATTAAAGTAAATGAAGTTTTGATGAAACAAGTCGTTCACAAAGTTGGTTCCAGTCTTATGCTTTGAACATCAGAAACCAGCAGCAGCATTTTCAAATTTCTTAGGAAATTCTTTTCCCGTTAAAAAAACGTTTATGAGATAATGGCAGCTTAACTTTGAGGCATCAAATGGTAAGAATTCGTCAGCCGAAAAAAATATCATTGTCTCTTGAACATTTCTCAAAAATTGCGAAATGCATTTTGAGGCTATGCAGAATCCTTACAAATGACCTCATAAGGGTTGTGATTCAACACACATACATATGTCCTACATGTAGAACAGGTCGCACCGAGCTCAACCAAAACAAGTGCAGAGAGTTCCACCTCAAACGATAGAGAAATCTAAATTTGCATTTCAAGCAAAACTTATTTAAGTTTTGATGAAGTGCTTTCATCCACCGCTTCCACCGCACTTGATATGCACATCATTTAAGTGGGTTAGAGGTAGAGTCTGAACTGAAATAGACGCGGAATGCATTTCACATGCACACATCTCAGTGGTAGATTTACAGCAGAACGAAAACATTTTATGTGCCCACATTTGCGAATAGACAGGACGAGCTTCTAAGTTTGAGGTGTTTTTCATTTCAAACCACTTATTCTTTCGTCTGCAAAGAGAACATTTCCGGCCGAGCTCTACAAATGCTGCTGACATGGAATTTTGATAACGACTCTGGAAATACGATATTTTGCAACACTCAAAAACCACAAAGATCACACAAACGTGCTTTTATGAAGAAATATATTACCACAAAGTGTAATTCCCACAATCCTAATGTTTTGAAAAACTATCTCGTGCAGGATATTTTAATGTGAATGCTATTGCTCCTTTTTTACGTAGAGAGAAGGTTAGACCGTGTCGTTCGTGGTAAATATTACAAATTGTTCACAAATGCATCGTTCCCGAATGAGTTTCATTATTTTTGTTTGAAGTGACTTCAACCATTTTGCGAACGAATTCAAGGAACAAATTGAAGTGAAACTTCGATAAAACAAATACAAACAAACAATATTTCATAGATCTTTTACTTTTGGCTAATTAAAAATTCCATTTTCACTTTATTTTATTTGTTATTGATGGTGTACAGGATATTTCTGCCTCTATATTCACGAGTTTTCCAAAATAATAGAATAAAAATAGAAAGAAAGAAAAAAAGAAAAAAAGAAAAAAGCAGAGGGGGCATTTCACGTGAAACCGACAACGAAAAAAAGTGAGACTCTGAAATTCGTTCATATTGGGCACATTTGTACTTCTAGGGTATATGAATGTGTACACATAATATTTTTGTTATTTGATGTTTAGTTGTTAAGATATGGGATTCTAAAGAATTCAAATTTTCACAGCAGGGGTTTTTTGAAATTTTATTTTCATATTGAAGTAAATTATAATTAAATAATAAATGTAGTGTTTTGTATAGAAAATTTACTGTTCTTTTTGATTTTCAAATGAGATTCCGAATTTGAATTTCTTTTCTAGTTTTAAACCGGAAGTGAATATTTAAAATATTTTTTTCAATAACTTCGACCATTTTAATTTTTACTTTTTTTACTGTAAAATAAAGCTTAACATGTATACAGTTTACCATAAAAATTGCAGAATGGGATCTGGATTAGTTTAGGAGATATATTAATTAGAGTGCGTGCATGTCGCTCTGAGCGTGATACCTGTCGCTTGTTAAAGTTGTTTGGTGATGTAAAAATACATTAAAACGTCGATAATATTTCAGTAAAATTGATTATTTATTGTTGCCTTACATGTTTGTGTCATTCTCAAGTTATTTAATACCTAGATTTTAAATAAAATGTAAAATATTTCCATTCCATTTTACATCTAAACATTTAGGAATTTTTCTTATATCTTCGAATTTTCGGAGCCAGTAAATTTAATGGATTTAAGTGCCAATCACCGTAGGGAGACAAAAAAAGTCAATTAAAATGATAAAACTTATTAACGAACGTAGGTCACTAAGAGGTTAAAACTACAATGAAAAAAATAATGGAAAACAAGCGTTGCGCTTTTATCTCTTTCTATTATGTAATTCTGATTCGTTTTGATGAAGTGATTCTTTTTGCAATTAAGATATGGTGTTTTTATTCGTATTTTGTCACCACAATTGAGAAAAATTCACGTAAAATAATGTTTTATTTTGAAAATGGTTTCTACACATAATTTCTTTCAAAAAATTACATTTTATTTTCAATTTAGGTATTCAATAACCTGAGAATGACACAAAAGGGTAAGGCAACAATAAATAATCAATTTTACTGAAATATTATCGACGTTTTAATGTATTTTTACATCATCAAACAACTTTAACAAGCGACAGGTATCACGCTCAGAGCGACATGCACGCACTCTAATTAATATATCTCCTAAACTAATCCAGATCCCATTCTGCAATTTTTATGGTAAATTGTATACATGTTAAGCTTTATTTTACAATAAAAAAAATAAAAATTAAAATGGTCGAAGTTATTGAAAAAATATTTTAAATATTCACTTCCGGTTTTAAACTAGAAAAAAAATTCACAATCGGAATCTCATTTGAAAATCAAAAAGAACAGTAAATTTTCTATACAAAACACTACATTTATTATTTAATTATAATTTACTTCAATATGAAAATAAAATTTCAAAAAACCCCTGCTGTGAAAATTTGAATTCTTTAGAATCCCATATCTTAACAACTAAACATCAAATAACAAAAATATTATGTGTACACATTCATATACCCTAGAAGTACAAATGTGCCCAATATGAACGAATTTCAGAACCTCACTTTTTTTTCGTTGTCGGTTTCACGTGAAATGCCCCAGAGGTATGATCAAAAAAATAGAAAGTGAATGCAATCGGAAAAAGGTCGCTAATTTTAACTTTCGCGACTGTTTCAAACTCCAAAATAAAGTCGGAACCTTAAGGGGGATAGCCACTGTGACGGCCGAAAAATTAATAATTTTTAAATTTTTTTTGACCGAGTAAGTAGAGGAATTATTGGATCGGTTTTTTTATATTTTATTAAGTACACATCTAATAATTTTCCACAAATTTGTATTTAAAAAATATTACATAGTTTTAACAATATAAACGATGCCGTAGCGCCTGAAAAAAAATCCCCCTCCATGGTCGCATCGATTTTTTAAAAGCCGGTACTCTAAAAAAACAAAACAAAAAAATATGTAATCTGTATGAATGTAGTTATCGTTGTACGCAGCCGTTATTTTTTATTTTGATTTTTCACAAAATGGTGACCGGTTGACAATATTTTAATTTTTTCGACTGTTAAAAAAATTGTAAAAAAAAGTTTAAAAAATAGTAAAACACAAAAAAATTTCAAATCGGCTACGCTTAACCTTAACCACTATTAAAACAAACAAAACAAAAACAAAAAATTAGACATCGGTTAATAATTGTTCGAGTTATTGATGCGACCAGTTCAAAAAAAGTCGTTACGAGAAAAATGCGTTTAAAGATTTTAGTCCATTTCTCTCGTAATGAAATCATGTATGAAAAATTTTAAAATTTTCATACCTATATTAAACTATCGAGACCTGGACCATATGACGGTTCTAACTCTTCATCTCCAGTGGGCTTGTTGACTTTCTTAATTTTTTTATTAACTTTTTCGATGCGATACTGAACAGGTGATCGGCCTACCTGCTCTCACTACAATCATTGTAACTTAGTCAATTTTTGAAATTTTGACTTGCAATTTTGTATACATATTTTTGAACATATAAACTTTGATTTAAAACAAAAAAATATTTTTTTTACATATCACAGTGGCTATCCCCCTTAAGCGGTGACTGGTCGAAAAGATAGAGCTTATCTAGTACTTGAATACTTGCAAAAATAAGTGTATCGAATTGGCGTGTGTTTTCTTGGATAAATAGGAAACTCATTATATTCGAAATCTCTCATGCTTTGGAAAACAGCATAAACATTTTTATCGTACTGTACTAATCCTACAAAACGCAGAGAGGTGATGCCAGGATCATCAGCGCTGGTCAAAGTCCTTAGACGATTCCAGCGCAGCCTTCGGGGTGCTCCGTCTCCGCGTACTTGTGAATGGTGATTGGTCCAGTGTCTGCAACCGGACACAGCCGAAGTGGGCTTTGGAGGGGCCTTGGTTCACGAAGATTTACCAGGGGTCAAACGGGTACTACGGAGACCGGGGCCCAAGGAGAACAATCCTCCCTCCGGTTGCAGTGAAGACCCTTTATAGGGGGTGCGAACGTAGCTACTGTGGTTAAGACTCATATGCGGGTAGAGCCCCCCTTAGATGTGCTATCAAGTCTTCATGTTTCTGAACATGAGGACGTCTGCAGCATTTCTGGGGGCTCGGCGTGGAATTACAAGGTAACCCGGTGGCGAGACCGAGATATCGACAGAGGATTACTGAGCCTGCACTCAGTAGGCAAACTGGTATTTCCAGGTGGCGATGCGAGGGTGCACGCGATCGAACAAGCCCGTAGCTTTTAATCACTTTGATAGCTGGGCATGTTAAGACCACAGAGGCATTCTGTGCTAATCCTACAGTGGAATGGTTGTTTGTTGTCATATATTAAGCTGGCTCTTCTTTAACATTGGATGGTTTCTTTTGGTGAAAGTCCTTTAGCTAATATACTTACTAACTTGTACCTGATATTGTAAAGGGGTAAACATTGTGTGTCAAAACTATACAAAACTTAGTCAATACATTGATTGTAGGGAGTCAAGTTCAGTTAATTTTTAAATTGTTTTAATCATGTCTATCTTTACGAATGAGGAATACTGTGATGTGTATTTTAATTCAAAAAATTTGCCATCGCAATGTTCTTAGCGCTCAGAAAGAATACTCAAGGCGATGACTGATTGACTGACCCGACAATTGCCAGGCACCACAACCTCTATAACCTTACACAATAAATTACAAGTGAATGGAAGTTTCCAGCCTTTTTGTTCAGGCAATCGATCTCCTTCATCTAGGAATGACGATCAGGAAGAGCTTATCCTAAACATAGTACGGAAGGAATCAGACATATCAATTCGCATACTAGCGTCGGGACTGAGCATGTCTACAACCATCATTGAGAGAGAGTTTGAAGTAGGAAAGGATGAGCCTTTACTACTTTACGCCTGTTCATGCGTTGCTTCCCGATGATTACGCGAAATCAGTTTAGTCCTGCAAGAGGACAGGATCGAACAGATTCCAACTTCATAAGTAATATTTTATGGACCGCAAAACAACCTCCAACTGTCCACAACGCAAACAAAACTGATAGCCGCAATTAGATCCTGATGATAGGCATAAGAGTTTTAGTGCTACCTCCACCTTGTTTTGAACTCAAAATTATTTATGGCTTGCTCTGTGGCGTTGTCGACAACTATGATGATTACCCTTCACGATGGGCTTACAGTATCATTCAAGTGACAGCTTGTCAAGCTTTTGCTTTTGTCCTTTGGCGCAACGCAGCTATTGCTACAGTCACTGTGGAATCATTGAACCAGACACGAATTTCATAATCTTCTGGCACTCGGGGCGATGATGATGACAGCGTTGTCCTTCTCAGAAGAATGAAAGCCGTAATTAATTAAGTTTTGACAAAGGTTATGCATTGAAAATTAATTATTCGTCAACGAGATCTGTCCCACTCGCCCATGATATCCGAGCATTAACTCTAAATTTTCTCTTGGCAGGATGTTAATTTGAATTTCAATGAACTATGTTACCGTGTTGAACTCACACGAATCTTCCTGTTTGCTAATATATGCATGAAAACGAATACCTTCAAGCTTTTTTGTTGAAAGCTCATTAGTCACCAATTTACATAATATAATAATTCAATTGTGTTGATTCTACAGTAAAGAATTTACCTTTAAATTTTGTGCTGTATTTTTTGGATCTCAGCTCAAATAGCATGACAGTAAATCCGAGAATCAAAAGATGCAGTGCCATCTACTACTAAAAGTTGATGGCATTTTCAACTTATTTTAGAAGTAAATTTGTAAGTCCTAATGTGTAATTATTTTATATATTCATTAGGCTCTTATTTCCTTCACTTTGACCTTAGAATATTCCTATCAAGGACACCTTAGAATTTCCAGAATATATTTTTTCCATTGAAATATATCCGATTTCAACTTTCATGAGAGAGAAGCAAGAAAATGATTTTATCGAAAACCCAGAAAAAATAATCAAACGACACTGTTTCCAATTTTTTTTGATATTTGATCTAAAAATAAAACTCAACAGGAATAAGATAAGATTTTGAACACTTCTTTAATGATTGTTAATAGGAAAATCTATAAACATATTTATTTTTATGGGAAAAAATTATAGTTAAGGTTGCGGTGTTTGTTCTATGAATATATTGATATATGATTAATACAAAATTTTGGAAGTATCTCCAGAATTGTGGATACTTGCTTTCGTTAGCAACACCATTTGCGTGATGAACTCGTCTTTTTGAAAGACATTCTACATTGTACATTAATTTTTTGATTGAAAATTTTACCTTTCTCGTCAAATCTTGTTTATATGTTCGTTGTTAGCTTTCAGAGAAACTATTATTCAGTAATTTTTCGAATTTCGGCACCCGATTCTGAAAACCCTTTAAAAATTTCATCAAATTTAGGAAAAAATAAAGACACCTCGTAATTGACAGAATTGCAGAACG
The DNA here is from genome assembly GCA_963942545.1 of Oxycera nigricornis. Taxonomy (NCBI): domain Eukaryota; kingdom Metazoa; phylum Arthropoda; class Insecta; order Diptera; family Stratiomyidae; genus Oxycera; species Oxycera nigricornis. The sequence goes on along the minus strand of OZ012659.1, from coordinate 29,667,675 downwards.
CAGTTAATCAATTACAACAGCCAGCATTCAGGCGAATTCCATTTTTCTGTGCTAGATTACATATTCCTTAATTTTTGACAGTTTTGGGCTCCTCTTTCGAAACTTCATCAAAATCGCGTGGTCATTCCCTACTACGACCATATCTCTCGATTGAAAAGTCGTATTGACTTTGTTGAGGTGGTAATTGAAGTGTAGTTACAATTTCACGAACTAGTTAAATTTTGGTAAAATTTGGTTTGGTGTTTTTATTTTGTTTTGACGCCTTCAAAATTATCTCTGTCATAAGCCACATCTCACGAAATAAATTTTGGATTAACGGCAACAAGACATTAATCGAAGCGTATTAGAGTTTACAAGATTCTATCAAATTTTGAAAAAGAAAAATGAGTAGGACTAAGCGCCTGATTCAATAAAAAAGTGCAAAAAGTTAGGTTTTTACTAAAAAAGTTAAATTTCCACGTGATTCGCACTACACACAATAAATGCTACTCAAATCAGTTCTTGTTTATAAAATATTAAATGTTTCATGATTAACATTAGTATGATTTGAGCAGATTTTCAATAATTTTAGCACAACCGAATTTTATTTTAATAAAAAAATTCGCTCAAAATAAAGGGTGTATGGGTTCGTCAGATTTCAATCGCTTCTTTCTCTAGCCTATGTAATTTTTTATATTTTTTATACAATCTTACATCGAATTGTCATTACCCATTATATTTTGACTTTAGATCCATAAAATAAGAATTCATTATTAGTGTTTGTATGGTAAAATATTACAGATAAAGTTATATTCAATACTTTTCCAAATCAGATGCTATAAAAAGTTTTCATCGAATAAAAAATCGTATTTTTGAAGTAGTTTATGGTTCGTAAGATTTACGAAATATTCTATGTATATTATTTATGAATAATTAAAAAGCGATTTTTTATCAACTGCGAAATATGAAATGATTATTAGTCTGACTATTTTCAAAAAGCGAAACAGGATGATGAATATCCAAAATGGTCACCAAAATTTAGTTTCGCCGGCGAAAAAACAAAAATTGCTGTTAATATCCCTTAAATATCACTTTCGCCAAAATCTGCGCTTTTGCCTTTCAAACGTCGATATGAAAACAGGTGGTTACCTAAAAAGGCTTTGTAAACTACCTCTCTTTTGTTTGCTTTATGTAATAATTCAATCTGAATTATCCCCCACCATCTACCAAACTCCTAACATTACCAATGTCACTGTTTTCACTGTTATCTTCAGCATTATTATAATTGTTATTTTTTCTGGGAATTTAACCTTTGTTTTAATTAACGTTAAATTAAGGAAATTTGCGACAGAAATTCGTATGAACATTTACTTATAATGTTAGCTATCCAAATTTTTTTGGTGTTTTGTTGCGAACATCTATTTGTTATTGGGGGATCTTTTGGATTTCAAATAGAAACGCTATACACAACGGCTTCAATGGCTGCATTTTTTATATGGTAACAAATGTAGTAAACTGAACAAAGAAGGCATTGCTATGATTTGAGCCAATGAATGGTTCATATGAGCAAATTTTATATCATGGATTATTCCATAAACATGATTACTATAGATATTTAAGATTAGTTGCTAAATATGACATGCAACCACTATTGAACAATTCTCAACATTATCTCTGGCAACACTGAACAGGCAGATCTGACTAATATCAAAAGAAACTGTCATCAAAATTGAATTTAAATTTTCGTCACGCAAAAAGTTATTTAATTTCTATGTGATAAATCGTGACAAGACCTTCCATGAAAACTCCCAGGGACACCGTAATTATTTTCAAGTGAATCCGACAAAGTATTTCAAAGTCTGACGGAGGCAATTAGCAAATTAAGGAAATCAAGACGAATATTCACACTCACTCGAAACGCTTGTTAAAGGATGTGACATAATTTGATTTGAATTCGATAACTTGAGCAATTACGACGAAGGCTTCTTGTAGAGACGACTTTCATGAAAATGGAAGGATATTTAGGCGAAAAATTTGAAGTTGATTGACACTGAGATTGGATTTATGATTTGATTCCTTCCAAGAACAGAATGCTTTCACATACGTAATTCCAAATGTTTATTTTGGTTAAGTTAATACGCAGTAAAGTTTCCAGTTCGTTTATTTTTCCAAACAAAATATTGGATCGTATTTTGCGAATGTTATTTTTAGGTTTTATTTCTCCAAAAATATGATTCACTGGTCAGAAAGATTATCCATGGAAACATTGAATTGAGGAAGCTCAATGTAAATTCAGATGAGTGAAAATTGTGTTCACATTTAGCTTTATCTAAATCGAAATTTATTTAGAAATAAACCAATCCACCTTTCAGTCTCTGGAAAATCCTCTAGTTACTTTGATTTCACGTTGCGCTGACCACACAATTAATGAAATCTCTTTCCGCTCCGATTCCTTCCAGTAAGCTTTTAATCACACAAATCAAATACGGTCTGTGCTGTCCACCAAGGACATAACAATCATCATGAAATTTATTTAACCACTATCCGAATCTAGCCAACTCAGCAACTCGAGAGACACTTGCAACTCCGACAACATGACTTGATCATCAATGATAGGCTTGAGCTTATCCGATTTGATAATTAATTCTATTGATTACCAGTTAGTGAGATGAAAGGATAAATGGAATGTGGTAGCACCACACGCTCGCATCGACGTACATGGGATAGTTCGGCAGAATATACTACACATGTTGTATATTGTGTGGATGATGTTGAACGGACACGAAAATGGCATCTCTTCCACCAACCAATTTACAGTGTGATTAATAGTGGCTATTCGTCATGTCACTTAATGTGTCTATTCTGTGGCACCGGGGATTTATTTTCCGGGAATTAAATTTATTTTACCAATATCCTTTATAGTGGCTTAGCTGTACAGACTTCCATTACTTGCTTGTAAATAGTAGTTTCTGTGTAGTAAGCTTCCACTTAGTAAGCATTATATGTGAATGTAACCAACAGAAGTGACGCGAATTATCCTCATTAACAATCTTCATTAATGAATTGAAAAAACTGAATTTTGGCTATGAGTGGAATATTAAGTTAAGATAATTCGAACAAATATCTTTTATGCAACGAAAAGACCACACCTTGTTATGCAACAACGCACTCAAAAAAGAATCGCACTCCTCATCTCACACTCCGCTAAACATTAAACTATCTGGTCAGTCCATAAGTCCCAGCGTTTTTAAGGTAATTGTAAGTACACAAAAAACACAATTAACTTTAACATCAATCGATTATATATTTGCTTTCATTATTTATAATCCTTTCCAACCTTTGTGGCAATTGTCGAATTCCATCAGAATAAAATTTCTTATCTTTTGAGTAAAAACCTGTAGTTAGACTAATTTAGATATTGTGTGTGTTTTGAAATACTTTTCCACATAAAAACTACTGCCGGCTTCTAAACAAATGAAAATCGCTAAAAAAATCGTCAGGAAAATATTCTGGATGGAGCAAAACTTCTCAGTCAAATTCCTTCAATTTTTTCAGGGTGACTTTTGCAGTATGCGGTCGGGCGTTATCGAAAAAGCTTCTTCCTTCTGTTCACTTAAGGGGGGGTAAGGTTTGACAATTTTTTCTTCTTCCATTTTTGTTTTTTTTTGTGAAAGTTCAACATCTGAAGAATATTGTATTAAATTTGTAGGTCATTCGGAGTAAAACCAACGAAGTTACAGTAGGTTGAATAACCGTACCTCTTAGGTTTGCGCGCCTTTTAGCTATCTGCGCTGAGCGGCGGCAAGCGGCAACTGTTTCGGTCTCTATTGTATTACTTTTATCGACAGGAGCAAAAAGATGCCTTAGATAACGTGAATGATAGTGATGTACGGTATGGACCCGGCATCGATGATGACATGTACGTATTTTATAAGAAAATCCAGTTTTTCTCAAGATGTTTTCATTTTTCAGTGTACAAAACTCTAAATCGATTTTCCCAAACATGTAATTTTTAAAGTCGGTGACCAGCCTAAAGAAAAAACTACTGAACCGATCGTTTTGAAATTTTGTACACATATTTTAAATATATATAGCTCTCTAGTTTTTTAAAAAATAAATTCCTAACAATTTTACAATAACAAATAGGTCGATTTTTTTCGTCAAAAATCGTTATTTTGGCTTCAAAATGGTGCCAAAAATTAAAAAATTGAATAATTAAAAAAAACTCGACGTCACTGGAGAGATAAAGTAATAAAGTGAAGAAAGCATTTTGATTTTTTGGTTTCAAATGATCCAGTGATGCTGTTGGCTGGTCACCGCACAAAAACTTTTTTTCTAGGCGCCTGCGGAGATCTACAATAAATCCGTCATTTCTCTCTATTTTTGAACAAAAATTTTCCTAAATATTCTTCACATGTTGTACTTTCATATAATAATAAGTAAAATAAACCTACAGTAATAATTTTTTTTAAAAAAAAATCATGAAAAAAGGTATTTTTTTAACGAAACAAACCTTACCCCCCCCCCCCTTAAGAAGGACGTTCCCATTCAAGGTACTGAGCTGACGACAATACACATCTCGTATCCTCAGAAGAATCTTTTGTGGGTGCAGTTGGTTCTGGTGTCTGATTTGCATTCACTCATTGTCTTTTCCGCTCGACGTTGTTAAAGACGATCCATTTTTCATCCTCAGTTACAATACGGTTGATTTTTTTCATTGTGAAGTAACAAATGGAGGCAAGTGTGCACTCTTTACTGGAAATTTGATGTTAATAACTAATGTGGAACTAATTTTCCAAGCTTTGATACTTTTTTGTATCTGCACTAATTGCCGATGAATGGTTCCATGCGAAGACTTTAATCTCTCTGCAATCATATCAACAATTAAAGTTGATTCTTCCAGATTTTTTAACGCTGTTTCGTCAAATTCAGTGGGACTTCTTGAGCAATGTAGATCTTTCGCTGTAGTGCATGCATCCTGAAATTTTTTAAACCATTCTTGTGCAGCTTCCACCATAAACCGTATATATTTCTGCGGCAGCTGCTGTAGCATTTTTACCACTTAGAAAGAAGGTTTAAAATCTGGCTTTTGTACTCGTAAGTATTTTCCATTTTTCACTATCACTTTACATTCGATCTTCTCAAAAACTGATTAAGAAATGGCTGCTCTATTTATTTTATTGAAAAAACCGTATTGTTTCTTTTCACCAAAAATATTATGTATTTCCTCAAATACGCATTTCGGTTGCTACTTGCAACCTTCTTCAGTGTTTTGTACACGACTGCTTTATATAGTTTCACGGGTGGAGGTAGGTCGTTTACTTACTTGTTTTCGAACAAATATGAATAAGGGAAAACACACAGGAACTTATGAACAGATCTGATATTACGTAGGTAAGTGATCTACTAATCCAATGCAACTTATCGTCAATTTCGTGCTTGTTTTTCTAGGAAACTGAACACGAGCAAGCTGTGTTCTTAGACCACATAGCGTTTATCTGTAATTGCTGAACTCATCATGGATAAATAGATATCTTCAAAAGAAAATTCATATTTTAAAGCAATTCTTTGAACGGAGGTATGTTTATCTTTTTAATTCATCGCTACAATACCTTCTTATGTTCTACAAGCAATCAATTTATATTTCAAAAACCATTGGAGCAAATTGCAACATTAAAAATTCTCTTAGCCTGCAGAATATGTACCGTTTCAACGATGATTTGGGAATACTATATCATTAAAATATCAAAACTTCTTTTCCCCACTTCATCACTGGATTCATTCTTGCCAACGGAAAACTTTGAAGAGTACGATTTCAGCGGGAAACTCACCAAGACGCTGCCAAACAGTTGTGCTGAGTTGATATCAAACTTTTCGCATGTTTTATCGTGATGGAAACTTCTCGCAAGACAGCAGTTTTCCTGCATATCATTTTCTCACACATGGAAATGGTGACGAACTGCTTCAAAGTGCTTTCTGCGCTGATTCAGCACACAAGACTCGGTTTCAAAGTTTTTTAAACTGTCCTGACAGAAATCAGTTATACACGAATGTTCTCGGAAAGATGGATCCAAGTTGGATTGCTGCAAAGTGACACTAACGGAAATTTTAATCAGACCAGTAACTTTATAATTTCCTGAGAGCAGGTGAAATGCATACATACTAGGTTTATACCTATATGCATTGGACTCAGTTTAAAATCAGGAAGCTGAGGCAATATACAGGATCGATAGGTGCACAATGGGTACTGAAGAAACTTCCACCGAGCGAAATGTGGAATATTTTATTTCAAAAATGATCGAAAATTCAACTCTAAGTTTGCTCATTTAAACTACATAGGTGTTTGTGATTTCCTAATCTTTTTCATTTTGTTGAATATCTCAATCTTTTTAAATTTATTAATTCACTTAATTTTGGTTTGTGCCTGAACCTTTTTTCATTCAATTTTATTTAGAAAACCGCTTGCTGAAGCTGCTTTAAAGATAATTCGCTGTAATGGACACTTCTACCAGGAGTTCATAAGAAATTAGTTACGGCTGGCCTCCATACAGAAAGAGTTTTTAAGATAGTCATTCGAATAAGTTGGGAACCTTGGACATTTGTATAAATATCCTGAATTATTCGTATCCGTAACTATTGTGCATGATAAAAATGATCAAGCGATACTCGAAATATTTAAGAGAAATCTGAGGACCTCATTGAGAAAAGCACAAGACAAGTTTTGCAAAAAGAAAATAAACGTGTCACTATATACGATCGGCCACCATTTTAAAGAAGGGAACATTGCAAGCAGAGCTAATATATTGAAACCAATATTAACACGGAGACAGATCAAAAGGAGGCTGTATTGGGCCCAAGCGATTAAGGATAGTGACTGGACGAAAGTAATTCTTACAAAAAAGTCCTCGTTCTAGCTAACCAGTGCAGTGGGACATGTGGGGTGAACAAAAAACGAGCCCTGGATCAACCGAACTGTCAAACATCCTCGGAATGTCCATATTTATGATAGCTTTTTTGCGCAAGGATTTGGTTAGTTTTTACGCGAATGCTGACGGCTCCAGAAATAGTGGTACTATATAAAAAAGGATTGTTGCTGTGCGCTAAAATATTATACAAAATAATAAGGGTTGGTTCCTTGTCGAGGATAGTAGTAGTATTATTATATACAACATTATATACAACAACTCTAGTCTTCTTATTCTTATTTGCTTTTGAAGTTAATGTTCACTTCAGTCCTATTTTTCGTTTTCAGGTCTATCTTCTCATTTATAGATATTATGTTTATGTAAACAATCAGTCTCTTATTCCATTGCTTCCATCCATTCTTCACTTTCCAAATTATCAATCGCTTCTCTGTAGTTCGTACAGAATTTATCACATTTATGACAAGATAAGTCACAAACTAAGTGAACTAATTTTTATAAGTCGTATATAGTTTATTTTTTGATCAATATACTATAATTTTTGCTTATTTTTGTTTTTGCTTTACATATTTTTCATTGATCAATTTGACTCAATCCTTTTGTCAAGTTTGCCACCGTCCTTTAAATCGCAATGATGTATGGCATCTCGAGCGGGAAGCTCCAGAAATCGGTTAACTCTGGGATAGCGTATGGCAACGTATTGCTGTGATTTATTAATGTTATAGTTAAGTAAAGTAATAAGAAATTTTGTAAAAATATATTTACAGAGATCAGCCTACTTATGTAGCTGAATTTTGGATGTTGCATCCATTTTTACGCTTTGAATAAACTGGAATTTCATTTACTCAAATTATGCTTGTCTTTTTCAACCCAACGGTAAATTCTAAACGAAAAGTTTATTTTTGATTGCGTGCCGTTTCCAGTTTTTCATTGTGTTCCATCTTCTACAAAACATTTGCAAACTTTTTCACTAATTACAGAAAAACCAAATGAATGCAAAAAATCAAACAAAAGTGAAACTTTACAATCTAGATAAAAGAGTTTGGAACCTAGCAAAATTCATTCATTCATTTCGTTATTCTGCCATTCTTTCTGGTCCTATCCATTCAGCAGTCTTGTTTCATTCAACCCGAAGTCTGGCCTGTATTCAAATAAGGATCTTTTTGAACGAATCAACGCGCCAACGGCCGCTGTTGAACAGAAGCAAAACTGTAATGAAGTGGATTATCGCAAAATTTCAAGCCAGAAACTGCCTGATGGATTTAGTCTATCAACTGATTTATTTCGAATAATGAAAGTCTATTAAATGTTGCGGCGTTTCTCGAAAATAGACTAAAAATCGAATTGACGAGTACGGTTGACTTATATTTACTTAAGGGGTTACATCACCTAAGCAAGTTAAATATTAGATGACTTTGTATCTTTGCTACAAATATCACAAACAAAAATTCCTTCCAAAATTTTATTTTAAATATTAACAGATGTTCACACCATTTTTTCATTGTAAACGTGAAACGGCGATTTGGCAGCAAAGCAAACGGGAATGTTTTTCCACGAAGGTCCATTTTGAGTAACACAACATTTTTTAAGTAGCACCAAGGATAAAACGTTTTTTTTATTATCTACATTATTTTCTGAGAAGATCCACACAATTATTGTCAAGCATAGATTTCACGCAAACCACCAGCAATTTCAGAAGAAAATATCAGATGAAATTGTCATTCCTTCGTTTATAAAAGAAATTCATGATTAATCAACAGTAAAAAGCTTGTGCAACCCTCTATATAAAACAATTAAATTAGATTATATTTAGAGTGATGTTATCCCTTAAGGAAGATGCAATCTGGGACTAGAAAGTATAAACCAAAACTATAAAATTTATTTTGGGGCAGCCATGATTCCACAGATTCATTTGATTTTGACTTTGCATTGTTTTAGAAAGTTTTGTATAATGGCTTTCCCACTAATTTTTAACGAAAATTATTCACTTTGAGTTTCAATAGAACTTGACATTTAATTTTATTCGCATCAGCTTACTTCTGAGCCCACAAGCAAGGAGTAGTTAATAACATTTGATGGTTTCTAGTACAAGGCATTGCAGTATTTTTGAAAATACCGCCGAAACTTCGACAATGATAGATGTGCAATTTTCTACATTATCTGTAAGCAATTTATGATATAAATTTTCTCTAAGAAGTCCCCTTTTCAAAATCAGACTCATTTATTATTCAAAATCGACAGATTACAGTTAACTACTTATTAATGGTGGCAACCATTTTATGCTTTGAAATGTGACTAAAAACAAGATTCAACGATGGTGGATGGCATTTGCTTTGCATCCCAACTGAGATTACTTTCTATGGAGCTGGTATTCTACAGCTCTATGCATATTAGCGATTAATGCCTCTAATTAAAAGTCATTTCAATAGAACCTACATAATCACAGCTTAACAATTGTTAACAATCGAGAAAGTAAACTGACAAACAAAGGATGAAGCCCTACGCCTCACAATACCATTTTCGAACTCATTCAATCCAACTTTTCGATCGTCAACGATAAACCACTAAAATCAAAACGAAAAATGAATAACGAATAACAAAAAAAAGTCCTCGTCGCTGGAGCTTCCGCACGAAACACATCCGTACCGAACAGCGATGCTTTATGGGATCTTTTTTCACTGAAACGCCAATAGTCCCATTGTGTCTGGTTATCGTAATCCCTAGGCAAACAAGCATACCCGAGCATTACGTACGGCAGCACATATCCAATATAAGTTTTCCAGCAGGACCCATTTTTGTCCGCAAAAGCATAGCTTCCATATCACTACCATAATCCACTGCTTATTACCAGAGGATGTTGTGTCACTATTATGTGGTATGCGATAAAAATTTGCCTCCGCTTCATTGCTATACGTGGAAAGACAGGGTGGTCTTTCCACGTATAGCAATAAATACACGAGACCGTTGGTCCTCGAGTGCTTAGCCTGTTTTCCTTGAAGTTCATGTGAGGGTGTTGAAGCTGCCAGGAGTGGTTAAAACTGTTGCAATCTCCACGTCATTGAACTTCCGCTTCCGAACCTCTCTATCATGCTTCCTTACCAGCGACATATGACCTTTCCCTGTAGGCGTAATGTTAACCTGTGCCGAAATATTTGAAGTGACCATAGTAATGTCCTTGGTTGCCCTGTTTCGAACCGAACAAATTAGTTGTTGCTCAGTGCTCACTCGCATCTTCCTTTCTTATTACTGATAGGGAAACCAGGTCTAACTATGTTGCATGAACATTTTCAAAACACCGAAGCCACATTTTCCAAACCGAAGACACAGGACATTTTCCACCACAAACTATATCATGGACGCTAAAGTTGATGGGGGTGTGGACGGAGTGGTGGTTTTTGTAAAGCTGTACAATGTCTTTTATAAATTCGAACTCATTCATGGTTGGCTGCCCGGGTAATCAGTAGGAAAACTGTGAACGGGGTTTCAGTTGGGTTTTGGGTTCAAGCAGGGGATATAAAAATCCTGGTTTTTACATTTGGATTTTTTGTCGTGCCTTTCCGTTGCTTTGCTGATAGGATTGAAAAAGAGTTAGAGTATTCCTGACATTGGCTGAGCTCTATATATATTGTAAGGACTTTGCCCTTGAAGCACTGTTCAGAATTAGCTTGTCAAGACTGAATATAAAGTTTAATAGTGGCAGAGAAACACATTCTCCGCTACGACAGTTAATTATGTTCGTAAGCGCGGTCATAATTAAGCAGCCTGAACGTGATGTTATCTTTTGTTTACCAGTAATTATTGTTACTCTTTTTTCCTAAACTGGAGGATTTTGCAGAAAAACTAATTCATTCTTAAGCATGAGATTGCTAAAAAAAAGTTGAACATGAAGATATTGTTATGGCTTTTGCAAACTTTAATGGTTAAGAAATCTCTCGCAGCTGAGTTATCCTGCAGAGTAAACGCACTGAAAAAGCAAAGGGACTAATGTCAAAGCAACATCTACCCTCAGAACAAATGTATGCAGCTTACAAAGTATCTATGCAATAGCAGTTTGTTTTCCAACTCCTGGATTGATCGTTCCAATGAATGAAAAAATTCGGATTATCATAATGCGTTTAAAAATGGTTTGGAATTCACCTGATATACAATCAAAAATTGGTTTAAATGTGTTCTTCGGCTTACGCTTATACATAGAATAAAAACGGTCAACTGAACGTAAAACCAAAACGATATAATGATGAAGAAAAACAAAAAACAAGCAATATTTGAAGAATGCTTTTAGTTCTGAAATTTGATATAGGTGATTTAGAATCTTTGCTCACGTTCCGTTGATATGACCTGATCTAAAAAGGAAAACTCACAAAAGTTTCGTGGTTCAAAATGTGGCACGAAAAAGTGGCAAAATAAGTTGAATTATTATCAATATTCGAGAAGTTAGTTGTGTGCACAGCTTTAAGTTATTTAGTTGAAAACAAAGATGGAATTTTCTTCTCAAATCTTATTTACAATTCATACATATGTTTTTAACTTTTTTCTTAAGTGCAAATAGTCACCTTCTTTGAACAGTGTTGAAGATTACTTAATTTGAAGTCCATTTCAACATTCCTGCTGTGACAACCCACTGCAATAATATTCTTTTTAATGGTCGTCCAAATATCGTTAAATCATCAAAATTCAACATATCCTTGAGCATTGAATATTTTTCGTAAACTACCATAAACGCAATTTTCATGCCTTTCCGCTGCTTTGCTGATAGGTTTACATGTAATTTTTTATATTAGTAATTTATCATTATAATTGGTTCACATAAGTTCAAAAACAATTCACAAAACTGATACTCAAGTGCGCAGATGCTTCATATTTTATTATGTTTTTTATAAAGACTCCGTTGATATTTTTTTGAACTGTTGACCAGTTTGGCGCTGGTGAATTATTTCGAAAATCACATGAAATTTTTAAAACTTGCACGGTAAAAACACACTTCTAAGCTAAGCCACAAAAATTTATGATTCTTCGGTGTAGTTAACTTCCCAGTATATGGGAAGTTCTTGGAATCGCGTCAAAGATCGAAATTGGAATTTTCGGCATTTCTTTACATTTTGAGGTCTTTCGAGTATATTTAAAGTGTTTTTAGGAAGAGAGATGTATGTGTGTGCACGTACGTACGTACATTCGTGAACAGTTTTTTCTTCGAGCACAACTGACGTCAGCAAAGTTATATCGACTTCGTTGAGATGTCAATCGAAGCGTCTTTGCAATTCGTTTATCAATATTTGCATAATTTGAGCAATGTTTAAATAGTTTGCAAAGCACTGTGTTTTAAATTTAATGAAAAAAGTGCTTAAATTTTGAAAACCAATAAAAATCAAATCAAATTTGCATTTGTGGTAATCAACGTTTTGAATGGTAAAATGTTTTGTAGTCAATACTTTCCACGATCATGTGCTTTAAAAAGCTTTCAATAAATGAAAAAAATGTAACGTTTAGTAGTTTCGTTCTTTAGTGTTCGTAAGATTTCCATTACTCCCTCCATCATCATTTGTAATACAATTTACTTTTTACATGCAATTAAACCTATTTTTGACTGCATATTCGATGTTTTTCAAGACTAATTGCGAATAAGAAATAATTATTAGTCTCATTGGTGTAAAATCGTGAAAAAATACAAATTCAGTGAATATGCCGAAGTGCTGGCAATTTTGAACTCAACTATTCAAAATGGCCACCATGCGACAAAATCTCTTAAGTGGGCGTAATAACTAAAACTGCATTCATTTTTGCTAGCGCTCTTTTGTCCTGCAAGCGTCGAGATGAAAATAACAAATAACGTAGAAAAGGCTTTGTAACCTGTCGCCCTTCCAATTGATTTGCGTGAATATTTAATCAAACCAATCCATCCCCCATCCACCAGAAGCCTTACGTAATCAAGGGACGCTCCCGTAGATGTTATGATTAATATTAACTCATTCCTATTACTGTAAGGGGAACGTCTCATTATTATTATTTAAGGAAGTCTTAATTTCATAATTATTTTTGTGTTTAATATTTTTCATATTTATAAAGATATTACTGGGAATTTGACTTTGTGACCTTAAGGGTCAACTCTGGGGGCTTGTTTCAATTTTTTTATTATGCTCTGACATACATTGTACATCTGATAGTATTTTTACAATTTCTTCAATACACATGTAAATTTATTCAGTAATCCAAATCGGTTGGCCATATTTCCTAAATTATTTCATAACGAAATTCTCAAAGTTGTATTTTCATTGAAAATTTCCGTGAAAATAAGCACGCTTTTTGCGATTTATCTTTGAAAATTGAATCAATGAATTTCAGGTATTTAGTCGTGTGGAAAGAAATATCCAAGAAATGCTTATTCATCAAAGATGATTCTTGGAAAAATCGTTGGACGAAAATATGCTTCTATTACTTGGAATTTCCACTCCATTAGGCATTGAATTATGAAACTCACAGCTAGTGAGTCTAAATTCGATACTTCAGCGTCGTTTAAATATGGATTTTAAATGTATACGACTATCCGTTGAACTACTATATGTATGTAGATGCGATAAAGATACTCGGGCGAAACACTCCCATTTTTATTAAACAAATTGCTCACATAAAACCAAACTTGCCTGAATGAAATTCATTTTTGCGAAACTAGTTCCATTATTTTAAGCAATAAACCTTTGCAGTATTGCTGCTACATTACAACAAGCCGTGAGGTGCGACCCATTAGGTCCACACGGTCAACTTCCCAGTAATATCTAAAAAGATATTAAAAATATTAAACACAATAATAATTATGGAAATAATACTACTTCAAATAATAAAAATGTACTTCTCGTAAAAGTTATTGGAATGACTTAATATTAATCATAAAATATACCCGAGTGTCAATTGATTATGTAAGGATTTTGGTGCATTGGTTTGATTGACAGGTTACAAAGCAGTTTTTTCATAAAAGTTAAAACATGGTGCTGTGAAGACTATTGGGAATCTGCTCAAATTTTGCAAATATTAATAAACTTTGATTGACTTTACAACAATGTCTTTAAAATAAGAGATTTAAGTTATTATGATTCGAATGAACCCTTTTTACATATGATTACATTGAATGATTTTTTATTTTTTATTTAATTTTTTTTGTAATAAATTAAAAAAAAATGCTTTAACGTTTTTTTTAATATATAAAAACATCATGAAAATGATAATACGCGTCGATTGACACCTTAATGATGGAAAGATTATATTTAGTTCTCGAGATATAATGAATGACGTAAATGACCTTGAACGTTTAATGATTTTTAATTTTTTATTTAATTTTTTTTTGTAATCATGAAAAAAACTTTTGCTGGGTTTTTCACAAGAATTATTTGGAGTATGTAAATTATATAAACATTGATTATTTGGGTTTGAAAATCAGGTTAAAAATTTTGTGTTTTTGAAAAAAAGATCTAATTTTTGCATTTTTTTTCAAAAAATATAAAAACGGCTCCAAGAATTTTTTTAAAAAATTTGAAAGATTCACATTAATGACAATAAGCGTCGATTGACACCTTTTTCAACAAAATCTTATGTTTGGTTCGCGAGATATAACTCATGACTGAAATGATCTTCAAACGGGCAAAACAGCAAACCTCCCCGACCGAAGTATCCCAAAAACTAATCAGCTCTTAAGATTGCAAAGACGCTTCGATTGACACCTCAACGAAGTCTATCGGACTTTGTTTACGTGAGTTATGCTCGTAGAAAAAAGTGTCCACGAACGTACGTACGTACGTACATACACACACACACATACATCTCCCTTTCTAAAAACACTTTATATATACTCTATAGACCTCAAAACGTAAAGAAATGTTGAAAATATCAATTTCGATTTTCGAGGCGATTACAAGAACTTCCCATATACTGGGAAGTTAAAAAAGATCAACTGACATTATCAAGACTTTGTGAAGTCTGAAAATACGTGCTAAATTCAGATGAACACTACTTTTTGAGGTTTCGTGCATAGTTCGTCAATTTACCTCATTTAAAAACGCGGACATTCTTGGCTTTTTGATTGTTTCTACGTAACAAATGCCTCTCTCATCCTTTCGACCGCAATAAACTGATGGTTTCAACACAACTTACAAAACATGGTATGCACCGCAGCCTACACACAACTTACTCAAACCCTAAATATGACCTTTTTCGCTCAACTAGGAAAGTTTGGCATGAAGTTCTTATGAAATGGATATAGACTATTTGCGGATCAAAGTTTCTCACTATTCCTAAGGATACCTTTTCTACTTTTTTGAAAAAACTCATCACAGGGTTGCAGTATAATCAAACCAACAACTTAGGAGCTGGATTCGAAAAATTTGGAGCGCATCCATATAACAAACAAAATTTTTAGGACCGGCTGCATAAAAATCTAAATCGGGAGATTCTAAAAAACATCAATAGGGTTCTGATCAGTTATAGTGAATTGTGTTTCCGCACAGAAGAAAACAGAAAATCTTCTTTGTACACGATTTTAATTTAATTTTCTCCGAATTTGATTGCATCCTTCGTCACTATTCGCCCAAAGAAAAATATGGCTGAAATCAGCTTTGAATTTTCTAAACTGACGTTCTATTGGCTTAAATCATTAGACAATCAATTTGATTGGATCCTGTAAGTCGCTATCCAAGCTCAACATCTATCGAGTGTCCACTTTCTGAGTCGATTTTGAAATTCCTTCGAAATGGTTGGGATTGTGGTGTTTTTTCGATCTAATTGAATTGAGCCTATAGATATGCAGACAAGAGGATGAACCAAGTTACAGGTAGTGAGTTTTAGGGTCTAATCGAAGTGATTCTTTAATTACCTAAGCCAAAATGTCAAAAAAAGGAATTGGAAATAAATTGAAATACAGTACCAATGAGTAACATCTGCTCTCTTCCTTAAAGGGGAATATAAATAAATAGTAAATAAATTCTCAAGGTTAAAGTATAACTACCATAGATGTTGAAGCAATTCTTTCAGAAGCAAGTTTGTTTGAAAAAATCTGTTAAGAAATCAACTGAGCCTTCGAAGTCACCGGTTTCTATTGCCAAAAACAGGTCAGTTCCAAAAAGGCAAAAACAACAATACTTCATTAATTTGAGGAAAAACAGTTAATTTTTAACCAATAAAACCACAACTTTAATTTTAATTATTAACAAATATATTTCGGGACACAGTTAGTCCCTTCTTCAGTGTTGTTAAAACTGAAATTGAAGAAAACCTTAATACTTAGTTCTTAAATATCTATAACTTTTAATCCGTCTATCCTAATTATATCCGCAAGATACTCTAATTACACACAACAATTACAATTAGGATAGCCGGATTAAAAGTTACAGATATTTAAGAACTAGGTATTAAGGTTTTCTTCAAATTCAGTTTTAACAACACTGAAGAAGGGACTAATTGTGTCCCGAAATATATATGTTAATAATTAAAATTAAAGTTGTGGTTTTATTGGTTAAAAATTAACTTTAACCTCAAATTATTTGAAACACACAACGAGAAACTCAGACCATTCTTTGATTTAACAATACTTCAATTCGTCAGATGCAGATGATACTGAGATAGTGTTAGAGTTTGATGGTATAAGTGAAACAATCTTTAAGTTTGTAGAAAAAACATGGAAAATCAAAACCAGATAAAATACGCAATACAATCCAAAAACGTGCAGAATAATTTCAAAAACTATGCTGTAAATGATTTTGTTAGTGTAAATCACAATGGTTTTAAATATTCTCAAAAGACAACTATCAAAAGTAAGTAATAAATCCTGAAATTTCGGAGCTTACCATAAAAGCAAATTGTAATTGGGAAGCAGTGCGCGAGAAAATCAATTCCTTTTCGAGAACTGGATAAGATCCACATATAATTAAATACTAACTTATTAAATGGAAGAAAACTGTTTAGTTGCTGTTTTAAAGAATACCACTCTTTAAAACTCTCCACCTGTAATTTAAAAATCAGTTAATCTTGAACAGAGAGTGAAGTAAATTTAATGAATTTTCCATATCAAGCCAAGAGACTCGATTCGATGAGTTAATATTTTATTGGAAGATGAAATGGTAATACATTTAAATTGTCATCTTTTGTCCTCAGCGACGACAAATAATGAAATTATTTCAAAAGCTACACAAATGAAATAACACTAAAAGTTGTTGAAATTTTGTATGTATGCGATAGCAATGGTTTATAATATAATTAAATAATTTCAAAATGAAAAAAACCCTTTAAATATACATTAGTAAGGATTAGAACCTCCTAGTCTAGCCGACAACTTTTGCCTACTAGTGTGCTTTTTGATAAGCAACTTACTAACACTATGCTTGCACATTGATGAAGGTTCATTTAGGTAAATGAACCTTTATTATTATTACCCTTATTTAGGTAAATGAACCACCATTAATGTGCAAGCATAGTGTTAGTAAGTTGCTAACCAAAAAGCACACTAGTAGGCGAAAGTTGTCGGCTAGACTAGGAGGCTCTAATCCTTACTAATGTATACAATAGCGACGTAGGCACATACGAACTAAAAACATTGACAGTCATTATACTTCGCGGATACAAATAATTATAAAAATTAGTTGCAGTATGATGAGCTTAACCCATCAATAAGCCTAATCGTGGTCGTGCTGTCTGGTGGCGGATGGTAAATGACAGCACCTGAAGAGAATTCCATCCGTCACCCCGAAACCACACTTCCCCACTCCTTTAAATATAATTCTTCAATTGTTTGCTTTCCTGTGAAATATGCATAAAAAATGGGGGCAAAGTTACTTCAGTTAACGGCGAAGACGTCTTATGAGAATTCGTTGAGTTGATGCTTTTCAAAGATTTTAGAATTAATTTGAAATGTATTTCGTGTATATTAACTCTCTATTATTTTGAAATTTGTGGACAGAAAGTGAATAGTATTTCGTTGATTTACTGGCTGTCAAGGAAATCAAAGCAAACAGTTTGACTGATTGTATTATCCTTGGATTGAAGCAAATGAATATGTCATTAGAAAACTGGTCAAGGATATTAGTGGTAGATATGTAAAGTACCAATTCACGTCATTAAACCAGAAATTTTCGAATGAGACTTGAGGATATTCTTGCAATTTTGTGTGAGGTAGGACACATTTTTTGCCAATAATTTGTTTTTTTATACCGTTAGCAATCCTCATAGCTAATTCATTCACACGTTTCGTGCTGGTCGCAGAAAGAGACTCACCCCCGGGTCGTAAGACAACCAGATTTTGTATAGACTTACCATTTAAACGTAAAACGCCGGTCAATTCAACAGCAAATGTTTATTTAAATGAAAATGAAATTTATCAAAGAGAAACCCCCAAACGTTAAGAAAATCGGAGAAAGCGCACGTGATTCCATCGCTACATGTGCCAGATGCCAAAAACTTTTGAGCGATTCCTGAACGGAACGTGTTAAGAACTTAAATCGAACTAAAATTACTTATCACATATTTCAATTCTTCGATCATTATTGAAACTTACAAGCTAACGATTACTTGCATACTAAACAAACTTGCTTGGGAAACCTCTTGATTCTGAGATGGTAAGGACTTCCCTTGCTTAACTTAACCATCTTATTTATGCGAATCATTGATTAGCTCTACTTCCCTGAATTCTGCACTGTTAAGTTACCGATGGGAAAGTTTTCGAAAATTGAGTGTTCCGCTTTCGTATTCTCCGAAACTTTATATTACAATTGATTTTCAGAAAGATATCTTGTACAGTAAACGAATACAGCCACAGTGTTGCGCTGGCTTAAATTTAATAAAAAGAAGGGTTGCGCTCAAACATGCTGCGAAATAATTTACGTTTGGTTATTCGAATTGAAACATTATATTTCACGGATTGCCGTCAACCCTTTTCAAGCTTTCATCATGCATATTTCGAAATTTGTCTTCATCTTACTAGAGTATTGTGTCGCATGGATATTTACTCATTCCTGTAAATAAATTTTATTTTTAGAAAGTAGCTTAAAGGTTCAAAGTATGTATACTGAATTTTCCGGGGGGGTTTATTGCTTGTTATATTTGAAATACGTTTCAAAAGGAAAGAAAAATTCACGAAGCTCACAGCTCTTAGTAGTTATTATAATTATTTGTTCGAAATCAAAGGAACATTTTTGGAGTTTTGCTTACTTTATTCCGAAGCATATTAAATAAAAGTGAGAAAATGATGGCAAAGAAATGTACAGTTGCTGCTTCTTTTAAATGTAGCTCAAACAAAATGTAACAAATGCTCTCGACTTCCATTATCCACACTTCATTTCACTATCCGAAAACAAAACTGAGATAAATCTTCGAAACTGCAACAAAACACTCGAAACATGCTGCCCCCGAGGCTGAGTAGTGAGAGTGCAGGCTCAAAAGAGTAATTGCGTTTGGAAACAATTTCTCCGTTGCAAATTGAAACGATAGCTCCCGGCATAAAGGCGAGAAACAATGCACTCAACTTGAAGGACCCACTTCAAACCATAATTGCACTTGCATAAGGAAAATCCGTTTTCAGGACCAACTTCAACGCCACGCCACCAGCTCGGTCATGGGGGTGAGTGGATGGGTCCACGCGAATAGCCTTTACCCGCCACAATCAAGCTTCGCAGTCTAACCGCAAAGTAAAGGCGAGTTTGAGTTGGGAATGCTTTGGAAAAACATTTCCATTTTTATCCCGTCTTCAGCGAAACCTTGGCGACCGTGTCCCGAAAGGACTCTTTGAAACTTCCTGAAGATAGGTAGATATGTGCGCAATTCACGCTGCTCGCAGCACTCACTACTTCTCGCTGATGGGACAACGTGACTGAGCTCACAGAAATGGATATCCACGGGCCAGATCCGGAAAACGAATACGGGTACTCATAAAGTTAAGGAATTTCACTGAGGATAATAATGGGTTTTGGCCGGGAGCTATCGAAAGTATTCGGTATTTAGTGGATCTATCCTAGCTTCGTAATATATCGTTTTAAGCTGAAACGTGCTGCGGGACAGACTTCCCAAAGACATGGCCAATAAATTCTTTCTTTGTCGTTTTTTATTGCTAAACTCCGGGGCAACAATCTTTTGGAATTTGTTTGCGGATAATTTTCAACGGAAACAAGCCGAGGAAATGGGCACAAAAAAGGAGTTTGCTGGTAGCGATTCGTTGAATAAATAAAATGCCGAACAAACTGATGCTTCTCACAGAAAACTTTCAATTTGCTTTCGAAACTCAAGAAACACGCCTCGAAGTAGTCGAAGTTGATTAGCATTCGTCGCTTAACACTAAAATGCTGGTGTTTGCAAATTGTTTTCAAACAAGCCGCGAGGTGCGACCCTTGAGGTCCACACGGTCAACTTCCCAGTAATATCTACATAAACATCAACAACATTACGACAACGAGAAGTAATAGTAACAGGAATGACTTAATATGAATCATATCGTCTACGGGAGGGTCCATTGATTATGTAAGGTTTTTGGTCGATGAGGATAGATTGAATATTCACGCGGATCAATCGGTGGGGGCCTTTTTGGTGTTGAAAAATTTTGTTGGTTTTCAAAATTTAAGCAATTTTTTTAATTAAAAGACTATAAAAACTATTAAAAATCTGCTCAAATTATGCAAATATCTTAAAACTTGGATTGAATTTACAACATTTTTTTAGAATAAAAGATATAAAGTAATAGCACTCGTATGAACCCTCTTTACATGGTAACTTTGAATGATTTTTTTATTTTTAATTTAGTTTTTTCATAATCATGGAATAAAATTTTGCCGGTTTCTCTCCAAAAACTGATAAGAATGTATAAATTTTATAAACTGGATCAATGTGCTGTGCAAATCAAGTGAAAAATATTTTCTATGAAAAAACCATAATTTTTCGCATTTTCTTCTATCAAATTAAAAAAACGGCTGAAACGAATTTTTATAATGTTAAAAACTTCACAAAGATGTTAATACACGTCAACTGGCACCTTAATGACGCAAATATTATATCTGGTTCGTGAGATATAGTGAATGATAAAAATGACCATGAAAATCATGATGACTTTTAATGATTTTTTATTTTTAATTTATTTTTTTACGTAATCATGAGAAAAAGTTTTGATAAAGTTTTTGGCAACATTGTTTGGAGTATATAAATTTTATAAACATTGATTACTAAGACTTGACAATAGGGTTAAAAATTTATTGTTTTTGAAAAAAAACCCTAATTTTTTGCACTTATTTTTAAAAAAATTTAAAACCGCTCCAACAATATTTTTCAAAATTTTATAGAATAACACAAACTTTAATACGCGTCGATTGACACCTTGTTCAAAAAAATCGTATGTTTGGTTCGCGATATATAGCGCCTGACAGAAATGACCTTCAAACGGGCAAAACAGCAAACCCCCCCGACCGAAGTTTCCCAAAAACTAATCAGCTCTTAAGATTGCAAAGACGCTTCGATTGACACCTCAACGAAGTCGATACAACTTTGTTTACGTGAGTTATGCTCGTAGAAAAAAGTGTCCACGAACGTACGTACGTACGTACGTACGTACACACACACACACACACACATACATCTCCCTTTTTAAAAACACTTTATATATACTCTATAGACCTCAAAACGTAAAGAAAAGTTGAAAATTTCAATTTCGATTTTCGAGGCGATTACAAGAACTTCCCATATACTGGGAAGTTAATAAACTTTTTCAACGCAGTGGCAACTTAAAGTGGTAAAATTACCGGATTTATTGGCTTCCAATGAAGATAGAATTGTCAGTTCAAAAATGATGGAATTAAGTACAAAATATTTAATTAATTGTGGTTTTCTGACAAAATATTTTTGACAGCCACTTTCACCAACCTTTCTAGGTGGGTATACTTCTTCGCCTTGTTTACCTCGGAATGAAGGGTGTAAGAGTATCGTCATCTGAAGGGACTTCACAATTTTTCTTACCGCTGTGATAGCTCTGCCATATTCTCACTTAAGGGGGGAAACCACTGTAGAATTTTCAAGAAATCAAAATTTTTTTGTTGCTCTAAGGTATACCTTATCATCATAGAAATCATGTAGCATAGTTTCATATAGTGGAAAAATCTGTAAGTGTTTGAAATTTCAAATTAGCGTGGCGCCTCTCACTGCTCTTTCGAAGCGCAACCCGCGCGTATCCCCGCGCGTATCAACGTTTTTCAAACTGGCCGGACTCTTTTCTCGAACAATTTTTGTGCGATTTACTTGAAATTTTTACAATTCGTTCAAAACTAGTGTTTGCATGAAAATACGTAGAATCTATTTTTAATGTTGCATATTTCAATTGTTATCAACAATTTTCGAGCTTTTTTTACGTTTTTTTACTATTTTTTTTCAAAATGACGCCATTTTGTCAAAAATCAATTTAAAACAAAAATCCAACGTACTTCTCTGGCTGTTATTATGCTTTATCAGTAATTATTTGTTTGATAACAATAACCATAATATTTCAGGAGAAAACGGTCCGGCCGCAAAGCAATAGAAAAATAAGGTGTTTCTGGAGAAATGCTAGGCAGCCGCCATTTTGTTTTTAAAAATCTGAAACAAATTCAAAAAGGATATCAAATACTTGTACAATATAGATCTTTCCATCAAATGTCGAAATGTTGTTTGATTTTTGAGATTTTTTCCTCCAAAAAATTACTTTTTCTACCTCTGCAGTGGTGTTCCCCCTTAAAAATAACCATCTGAATTTTATTCAAATTGAAATTTTATTTATTGGTTCAAAGCAAAAGAATCCATGTTTTTTTTTTGTCAATAACAACTAATGCTTTAATCATGAAGACCCTAATCAAGCGTTGACCACCTAAACCAATTCTCTGCAGTGAGCCCGGCCAAAATATCGTGTTTTTGGCACTACCCTTTTGTCGGAATTATAAATAGTCAATCCGTTAATTTACTCTAAATGGTTATTACAATTCAATAAAACGGAAAAAAATTCCGTTCAGAAAAACGGTCATCGTTTGTTTTTTTCCGTTTCTGACTTAGTAATAACTGATTTACAGGCTCAAATTTCAACCCAAGCATTCTGAAATACATGGATATTTCAAAATGCAATCAAAACTCTTGAAAGCATCCTCTTAGGAAACTTTTCAAGCAGTTTCATAAACTGGCAGAGAATTAGACAAATATGATGTTGAGGATGTTGAGGTTACACCACAGTAGAAATTTCTAAGAATCGTTTTTTTATTTATTATCTTAAAAAATTCTTTGAATCCTTTAAAAAAAGAGACGAATGGATTTATACCTGACAGAAATAGTTTTCATTGAAATTTCCAGCTCTTTCTTGACCTCTCCCAACTGCTTCGAAACCATTACCTGAGGTAAATACGACACCTGCTCGTCGGGTGCAGCATTATGTCTTACCATTCCATACCTAACTTCTCTAATACACTAATAAATGTTGTTAGAAACATTTTCAAGCATATTGAACACAAAGTACGTTAGTACAGCGTCCTTTAATGTTGAGAGAAAACGTAAAGTAAAGTAAAGTCAAAACTTTAAACGCGTTTTTCTCGAAACCCGTTTTTTCAAATCGGTACGCTGCATAACTCAAACACTTTTTATTTTTTCACTCCAAATCAATATCATATCTTGAAAACAACATTCCGCATAGAAATACGTATCCGATTTTTGATAAGTTAATATTTCGATTTCTTAGGTACAAATAAATACTCGTTTTTTGGTAGAAAAATGAATTTTTTTTCTAACGCTCGCCAATTCAACAAAAATGAATATTTTAAAGTCCCTTACGTATTTCTCTAGCTATACTCATGTAGTTTAAGAAAACAAATTTCATTTCGTTCCACATTAATTTTAGGTGCACTTCTACTACGTGCCGCGGAGCCCCTCCAAAAAAACCGTTCCGTAGAAATGGCTGTTGGGCAGCCATTTTGTAATATTTTTGGATAAACATATTTTTTTTTAAACTTCGAAACATGTTTAATGACATCCTTAAAAAAATTACCCTACTACTTTTCCTTACACTTAAAAAAATCCAAAAAAAGCGTTAAATTTTCGCTCTCTACTATGGTGTAACCCCTTAAATATGATAAAATCATTCTGCGTACATTTTCAATTATATTCGACCATTTTTTGACATTGGCGAGTACTTTCTTAGCCACTTTTCCAATCGATTATCAAAAGATAAAACATCAGAACACCCGCAAAATCAGCAGATATTTGTAAACGTTGTTCGATAACTTTCATAAATAATGACTTACCATAGATCTACAACTAGATCGCTTAAGATATTATACGGAACCATTTAAATAAATTAATCACAACTGAATCATCAAGCGAACTAAGATACATCATATGTATACTCGTTTCTAGAACCAAATTAAATTCACTTCCTCCAGGAAGAACAAACAAACATTCATGGTTACCTTATTCCTCAATCAGTTCTTCGGGGCAACTCCTACGGTGCTTCCAACCAAAATAATTTCAATGCGACTGAATAAATTACCGATGGTAGACAAAAGACAACAAACAGCATTGGATCCCCTCATGCGGAACACAACATTCAATGTGACTTACATATATGTACGAGTATCTTCAAAATCGGCAATAACGTTTTGACTCACAATCCGAGTTATTACACTTTCGGGGACTTCGAACTCACCACACTTTTCATCGTCGGAAGGTGGAAAACAGGGGAAATGCGCTGCGCAGTGGACCACGGGAAAACCCAACGAACCATGACCCCTACGTACGATTTTCTTCGTGGTTGACTTCAATTTCAGTAGAGGAGAATATTGGTATGGAAGTTTAGGTAATACAGTGATAGCTGAATTAATTGGATATTCGGAATGAATCTTGCGTATTTTGAGCTGAGATTGAAGTTGAAAGTTAGCTTTGTGGCCAGCATGTTCGGAGCATTCAACAATAATATTATTGGTGGCCCATGAAGCGATGGTGGCCAGCTGTCGAATAGACGGAAGCTTTTGATACCAAACTGAGTCGTGATTCTGTCTTGAATATTCAAAATTTTCGTAAAGGTCAAGATACGAAAAAGACTGAAATGCTTATTCGGTGAGAATTTCATATTTTATTTCACCCATGATAATAGTGAAATAATATTTTCTACTGCCTATTTATTTTTTTGTTTAGTTGGATTCTCTGCATAAGTTTTTTGCAAGACATGTGATTCGCAAGAATTGATTCTTTTGATTCTTCACTTTGATTGGCATGCATTCCGCTTTAATTATGAAAAAAAATTATTTCAGCATCACATTATAATGCCTGAAACTTCAATAAAATTAGATCTGTAATATTATTTGAAATTTTTGTAATTTTTAGTGATGTAAGTTTTGTTTTAATTTATTTTAATCTTTACGCACGAAAAGAGATACATATTTATATTAACAATTAAATGCCGTACAATTTCGTCATTCACTAGAAAATATCTCTCCATTTAGTTCTAAATTTGTTTCGATTTACTCCTCATTATTTATTGTTTCTAGTAAATATATTTGAAACAATTTGAAATATGATCGCGATATATTCTTACTAATCAAGTCTGAGAATTTAACAAATAGGTATTACCTCAAACATTTCAAAAACTTACTTTGAATGTAACGAAAAATGCTCCAACCATTAGATACTCATTAGTACATTACGAGGAGTGACCACCATACGACGATATTGTTACATATTATAATATTTAAAATCAAAATCTGCAAATACATTCAAACTGACACTCAACCAACTTCTATCTGACGAAATTCTTCACACATCAAAGTTTTCTTCGGGCTTTGTGATATTGAAATAAAAATATTGTTTCTATTTAACACAAAAAAATTTAATTCTGGGTCTGGATAAATATTGAAATGTATTGTTTTTTTATAAAAGAAAAACTTTCTTTTAATTTTGTGTATCTTTATTTGAATTCTTAATCGATTTTCGACCGTAATCGTTCGGTCTTCCTCAAATCAAAAGGAAGTTTTTCTTTTATAAAAAAACAACACGTAGTCCGTGGTCGTGCTGTCTCGTGGCGAATGGCAAATGCTAGCACCTGAAGAGGATGCCATCCGTCACGCCGAAACCACACTTTCCATTAAACACGTAGTATTTTGTGAAGATGAAATCAATTACTAATATTGAAATGTTTTTAAAATGGCTACTAAATTGAGACAAAACCAATGCTCATCAAAAGAAAAATGGCATTGTTTGTAGACGATTGTTAAAGGTCAGTCAGTTTCATTGAAAGTTAGAAGATATAATGCTGAGTTTTTAACCTTCAAAAACATGTTCGAGGCAGCCACCGATAAATAAAGGAGTATTAAAGAATCTTAAGATGTACGCTTTAAAGAAAGTTTTAAAAAAACATTTTAGCACTAAAAAACAATTGATCAGTTGACACTGCCAGTAATCTCAGACTTAATATATTGGAACTATCACAAGTATGCCAAAATGTTGCAAAAAAAAACAGACAATCAATATTAATTTAGAAAAGCGGGTTTTTACAAGAAGGCATTTGAAGAAAAAAAGAATAGTAGCGATACTTTCATTGATCACTTTTGGAACCATTTACAATCAAGTATGAAAATTTTTAAACGATAATTGGGAATTCAAGTGGTTCAACCTTCCAGTACTAGAATCCTGTTTGCTTTCGATACAATCTGCGTTGATATTCAGCTCACAAAAATGTGAATATTGCAAATATGGCTTAAAAACACATTCGAAATTAATTTTTTTAAAGTTTTCTGCTTCTTAATACCTGTATATATTTTTTGTAATTTTATGTATAAAAAATATTTTAAGTGGAACAAATTTTGTTTCCATTCCACGAAGTGTAACGCACTTTTTCGATAAAATTTTTAGGCTTTTTATGTGCAGGTCTGACTGAATATTTCAAAAAGACAAATTTCATATTTCTATAAAGATTAAATGGAAATTGATGCAAATAAAAGCCTCTTTAACGCTGCACATTCTACTAAGCATTTGCAACAAACTGCAATCCAACTTAAATTGACCGTTTACCATTCAATTGGCGTTCAACTTCCTTTCAACATATTTCATAAATCCCTTGCAACTTACAGTTGAACCTGCAACGCGAAACAATAAAGTCCGCAATCTCAGTTCCCCTGGGATTGACTACCCCACTTGGAAATTCACATTTTCCTAGGTATCACGTGGATCAGCTCTACACATGTCTTCAAGTCAATAAACTAGGCTCCTGCGTGTGTCCTCCGACCCGCGCAAGGACATTTCACTGCACCGCGGCCCACCCTTAGATCGTTGCATTGCGTGGCGGAGGCTCGACTCGTTGGCGGCCACCCCCCGTTCGAGTGCAGTGGCTGGAAAATTCTTTTGAGACACCAGTGACCGCTGTTGTCGCGGCGAAGCTTTCAATTTCCACGAGAAAGTGTGGAAAAAGATTTCCTCGAGTGGCTCCAGCAAACGACGTACAACTCAGATGCGGGTTTTTCAGTTGATGTTCGGTTGTCGCCTTGTTCGCAAGTGAACACGGATCGTCCCCGGGTCACTGTCTCGTATCTACACCAGTTACATGTGAGTCCCTGAATAGAATCCTGCCACCGTGGACAGTTGTGTGAGAGTTTTCTTTAATTTTCCCGTTTAAGTTCACTTTAAAGTTTGCGCGTGAACTGCGGTGCTCGACGGAAACCTCTTAATTAACTGCAAAGTTTAATTTTAACGGTGGTATGAGTCCTTATTGATAATGATCAAATAATATTTGCCACATAAGTGAGATATTCAGCAAGCACAAAAATTCGGTGGTGCTACTCAATTAGCAAAGCGAGTGCTCAAGTGTTCGGGCGCGATCGTCCTTGGGGCATATTTAAGGTTTCGTGACAAAAATTCTTTATCCGAGCTATCGAGTTTCTGCCAACCGCCCCCGGCTGTAGTCAAGCTCTAACTCGAAGCGAAACTGTGTCCCTGTTAAGGATTAACAACGATTTGGGGAGGATTTATCGGAATTTTTATGACTCGCACCTCTTTCCGGCAGGAAGGTGATCTCTTAATTGAAAGAAAACCACCCCCAATCCCCAAAAGTATCGCTGAGTTCAAGTGTTTTATTGTTGTTACCGATACACATTAGCAGGCAGTGCTGGTGTCGGAAGTGAAAACGGAAAATCTCTTTCGATAACAAAAAGAAGAAGAAATTAGAAAATTTCGGGTGGATTCCGTGTCGACGGATAAAGTGTATTTTTTCTACTTCTTCTTCGTATGGTACGTGCCGTAGTGTTTTGTGCTCTTTGGGACATCAACGTCTTAATTAGAGAACGGTGGCCTACGTGGATGCGGACGAGGAAAGGAAACACGAGATAACTGAACAAGTAAACTTGTGGGCTCTTTAGTACACACGAAAATTGGATTTTCTTCAAATGTAAGACGATACGTATGGTTAAGGATTTAATCCTGAAGATGTTGATAGAACACGACCTGTTGAGTGATTTGTGTGCTTCGCCGTTGTAAACGACGATTCATGAAAAATACTGCTAAGGAAATTTCTCTTGTTTTCAGCTAGTATTTCATTTTATTCACTGAAATTTTGAGAATCTAGTATTCTTTAAATATTTTTGAATTACTTTCGGCAAATAAGGTGTTCTGGGATTTCATTTTATAACATCTGAATGACTCAGATGTCTGATTTGTTACGTTTTTTTATTTATTTCATTGACAACTTTTATTTAAGAAATTAGAACAGCTTTCAGGACGTTCGGAATAAGTCTTTTGTCCATTGCTTCACATTCAGCTTAAACAGTAAAAAAGTTATCTAAAATTACTTTCCCTTTATTTTTTATACTTTAATGTTACTATGGATGAATTTCGATGGGGCTAAATTCAATTTTGTTGAAATCAATGGGTAACATAAGACCTTATCATAGTCTTGAAACAGTTAATCGTATATATTTTTGATAATATTACCTTCTTGATCAATTTAACCAATTTTATTCATAATTTTGAAGAACTGGTAAGATTTGCGAGTCAAAACGAGAAAAATTAACATATTTTAAAAGCATTCCAATCGAAATCTTCAACTCATTGAACAACTGTTTATCACTATACACTAATACGAAATTCTATATTTTTACACTCCTAACCAATATTTATAAATAGCACATGTTATCATTATTATAAATAAAAAATTAATTTTTCGGATTTATGAATAAAAGGCTCTAGGCTACTTGATTTAAAATTATCAAATTTTAGAATTCCATAATATATATTTTGACTTTCGAGAGAGGTTAGATGTATAAAATCTTTGGCAGCTTTGCATTTTAGTTGCTCCTTTTAGAACACATTTTTTCAAATGTCTCATTAAAATTTTGTTGACAACAGTAACAGCTTCCTTTGCTCTTCAGTCTACAAATGCAAGAAGGAATCAATGTCGCCTTTTTACAGATTTTTTTTAAACCTACGGATTTTCTAAAACTCTATTTGGTTGCCACAGATTTTACGATTTGCGCTTTTACTAACAGATTTTAGATGACACCATTGATATTTTCGAATGGAAAAGAATTCCTAATTATATTAGTTTGCATATATGCCTCATGACGGTACATAAATTTGTTCATATAAAAATCTGAAGTGAAATCAATGCTCAACGCTCACATTAATACGATAAGTTTATATAATGCTAAGCTAAATTTAAATTGGACTTAAAACCATAATGGGGTTTCGTCTCACACAGTGCCAATGCGATATTAGGTGCACATAATTCTTTCAAAAGTAGATTACAAAAGGATACCGATACCCTTGTAGTAATCACTTGCATTTGTTACAGTGTTACATTAGCTACAAGACTTTAACGATCAATTTGGTCTTATAATACCGAAACCAAAAATGTCTTGCATAATTAGAAGTGTTCCAAATTAATAGGAATGTTAAACAAAATTCAAACTCTGTATTATGCGCTAGTTATGTATTCAATATAGAGCATATTAGAGCATTGGACTACTTTCTTTTAACAGATTTTGAAAAAAAACTATCAAGCACAGAAAGAATTCTAGGAAGCTCGAGATCCTAAAAATTTAAGGCCTATTTTGATTTTTGAGGGTACGCACTGAATTTTTTCAATTAAAAAATTTTAAATGAGTTTTTTAACCCAAAAAGTATTAATTCAAAAATTACACCATGAATCTTAACAATTTTTTCTCAAAATTGCTAACAATTTCCTTAAAACGTGATAAATTTTGCCTAAATTTTGAGTTTTTAGATGAAAATTATACAATTTTTGAAAGTGTTTATCAAAGAAGTGAGTGTGCTTGTGAAGATTTTAGAAATAAAAGCAGCCTTGAAAATTTTTAATGAAATTGAAATAATTGCAATTGCATAGAAATTTTACGTGAAAAACTCTAAAGAGATTAAAAAACAGACTTCCTCTCAACCACGAAACTTTTCAAATACGATCAATTCCTTGATAAAAGAAAAGTAATTCTGGTATCAACTATCCCACGTCATTTGTTACTATTATTTAGTTTGTATGTACTCTACGGAAACTATATTGACTAGTTTAAAACTGAAAATGAGTAGAAAAATTTGTGTATATATTTCGATGCAAAAAAATATGAATTACTTTGAAAGCCTATTGAGCAATTTTTGGAATTTAGTAAGAACGTGCAAAACTTTGAAAATTCAAATGCATTCATTCAAATGTTGATGTGATTACCGACGTTGAGTTGAAAAAATCGTACCAAAATGTGCAATAAAACGTGAAACGCAATAATAATTATCCATTCCCAAAGAAATAATACAAAGAAGAATCAACCTGAAAATCTGAAGCTATGCTTTCATTTAGTCATGGTGACATGCATACAATTTTAATTCGAAGAAGTGTACCAAATTGAAAATTTTCAACGAGCAGTTGTAACATATTTTTGAATGAATCGAATGTTCATGGTTTTAAATTAAACGTTGTTTGTTACATTTTCAAAGACAATGAGCCATAAAAGCAGCTAAAGTTCGTCATTGGAACAAAAGGATTGATACTTTGTTCGATTTGGTTCTGACACTCAATGCAAATATTTTCAAAACGTTATTCTCTCTTGTTCGGGCTAAGGACGCAAGGGTCAACGCTATGCCAAAATGGTTATGAGATTCGACATTCGTGTGTCTAGTTTGAATTTGAATTTCATATACAAACACATGAATAATCTGTCTTATCTATCTCATTGTTGTTGGTTCTATTAATTCAATTATAGGAATGAAATCTGTTTATCTTTTGAAACAAGTAAAGAATATTTAAATCTCATTGTAAATGATTTGCAGACTGTAACTTGAATCTTTTCTTTGTATTGTACAATGAATTGATTAATATTAATAAAATATCGAACAAAAACATTGAGTAATTTCCAAAGTTTCAAAAAACAATGTTAGCCCTGAATTTTTTTTGCTTTTTCCACAAAATTTGTTCTTTATTGTTTGTTTAAGGTTTCTTATTAACTAAAGATATTCCGCGAAACAACAGTTGCCAGTCTACGAAATATGTGAATAAGAACTACGGATTCTTTAATGGCAGTCTCCGGTGGTACTGCTCGAATTTGTTATTTACATTGCCCTTTTGGAAGTACGAGCCTTTCAAAGCCAAAATCAGTATGAGCGAAAATTAAAATGATGGTTATTTATTTGCAGAAGGATTTTTTCTCAACTTATCTCTCTTTTTATCTCGATTTTATCATATTTGATTAGTACACGCTGAATGTTATCGTCCTTGAGAATAGGACAATTTTTTTACAGTCATATTGCTCAGAAAAACTGGTTGTAATTAAATCCAGATTGGAAGGAATTTCTTTTACATAATACATTGAACTGAAGCAATAACTAAATGCTAATATTGGTGATGAAAGAAGAGAGGAAATTTTGATAACCACTAATTTCTCTGAATAGATTGCATATTGTGTCTTCAACAAAACTAAGCTCATAAACTAAGTTCACTTCGTTTCGAGAGTAATCATGAAATACCTCGTGATTAACACGACCCTATGTCCACCTGTTTCGATAGAATCTTTTGATTATTCGAAGATAAAATATTTTCAGGACCAAATTGGATGTAATCATCAAAAAACTACATGTTTTTTTTATTTCGATTCAAGGGATAAATTGGAAACAAACTGATGCATGGAAAAAATTCTGCAGTGACTTATTACTGAAATCTTTTCGGAAATCGAAGAAAAGGCATTAATTCTCTCAAGATAGTATTGAATTGGTTTATTATTGTCTTTCAAAAGTTTCATTTATGGTTCAATTGTTCGATAGAAAGTCATCACCATAGGACATTTGCAGACGATCCAGCTATTGCTGGATCTATTGTAAGCACAAAGAGAGGTGCACATGATGATGCATGGTCAATACTGAAAATTTTACTCCGATAATAGATATAACTGGGATGATTATCGAAAAAAAACATTATTTTCAAACTGATCATTTCTTTAACAATTCGTTCATATATCAGTTCAGCGTGATGTGACCTCTTCAAACCTCTATTTTCTCAACGATATTACCCTGGAAATGAGCAAACTACTTTCGTTGCCTTTTACCCTAATTACGTCGAAAACACACTCAATTACACCTAATAAACATGTTTATCTTAGTGTCTTTTTGTGTGTCTGACATTCTGAAGCCTTCATTTCAAAAAAACATCTTCGGCTCTTTGACAACCCCATAATATTGGTGCAGAGAATATCCTTTGCCTGTGTCATATTTCTAAAATTACTGAAAAACGATCCATCGTTTATCCACTGAACCCATTGAACGCATTGATTGGAAATTTATTGTGCGACCCAAAATCCTTTTTCCGGTAGTATTTTGCTGCCAGTCCCCCTTGTCCAAGAGGCGAAACAACAACCTTTTGATTTAATAGGCTCGTTCGCTTTAATGTTTCAATACAATCGAATCGTTAAAGGGTATTTCGCTTCGCCAGCATTCCGACTGTATTTCCAAACATTTCCGAATTTGGATACACCCCGGAATCAGGACACGATTCGGAACCGTCACGATAAAATTTGTCAGAATAAATAATTTAAGAGGTCAAAATAAGAAGAATGCGATATCTGATCACTCTGCACTAAGGGTGACTGATGGGTGGATTTCGATAGCTGGGTAGTTTTTCCCTCGTGAAACATTATGTGAAGGAAACTCGGCCAGGCATGAATTGTTTGCCTGGATATTATAGTTTTGTTTTCGTAGCAAAAGATTATTACCATTTGAATTGGGATTATCGATGGTGAATACACTTTATTCGTATTTAATTTGATCCACCCAATAAATTATTGAAATTGTTGCTGACTGTAAAAGTTCTGTCGGAATTTATACGTTTTGTAGACGATGTGCCACCATTTTAGAATAATATTATCAAAGCACTAATTACTAAGCCATGCATACATTTATTAGGGCATTTGTATTCTATTCAACTGCTGGGAGGCATATAATTACTTTAGTTTTCGATAATTACGCGAGAGTAGCTATTTTATGGTGTTGCGAGAGTTGTCGTTGTGGATAGATATCCAGGAGTACAATTCACAAATTCATTGGCTGTAAAATGAAGCACGTTAGGCACATAACAGCGTATATTTAGAGGCTTCACATTTCCTATTTATAATTCCCATTTTCCGATTTCATAGTCGCGAACATCGGAAGTTCTAAAGTAAAGTTTTAATTTGAAACTAAAATATAATGTTCAAGCGGATTACGTTCACTTCAACGTTTCTATCTTGCCCATCATGACTTGAACTTCTTTATTTAAAAAAATGAATTCAATACGCAAGTATTGATTTTGAAGAATCAAATCAGCTACTATTTTTTAGTAGAATTAGAATTTGCTGAAGAATTTTTGCTGGTAAGCTATCAAATCCAAATGGTGCTCTTTATGAAACTCGTTTTCATTTGAAATTGCTCTCTACTTGCCTTCAAAATACTTTTTTATCAGACATTTCACACCATTTTCATTTACAAGTTTAAACACAAACTCAGCAAAAAAGCAAGTTTTTCTGAAAAGCAATATCACAAATGACAAACATTGTACATACAATTGGTGGAAAATGGAAAAATTGATCAGTTAAGAACAAAACGTATTTTTTTGCTTGGTCATTGCTTTTCATTGATTTTTACGAAACAAAGCAAGCGAACAAAAAGCCATGTAAACATTTGGCGAGATTCTATTCATCCCACACAAACTACCTGTGTTTCGTAGCCCATTGATATTCAACCAGGGCTTCGAATGTTCTTCTAAAGCTCTCAAGATCGAAGTAAAATGAAAAGAAATGACCAATGTTGTGCGTCTGGAGACGAAATACAGCGCTCACAAGATAAAAGGACCAAAAGAAAGAAAACTCTTGGCAATAAATGTGTTTCCACTGCAGAGAAGCTTATACTATTGGAGAGTCATCTATTACTCGTAGTCCTAGAGCTGTTAGATGGATTTAGCGGTATATGCTCAAGTGTGTGCTTTCTTCAAAATACTAGTACGACTTCAGGCTCATCCTCGATATGCTTTGTTGAAATCATCCCCAACCATTGTGCTCTCTATAATTCAAGCTAAGAAGTCATCCATTCAACATTGATCCTAGGGAGTTTGAACCGACCATGCATTCGAAGTCTTGAAATTTATAGATGTCTGCAAATCAGGAAGAGCTTATCCCCAAACAATGAATTTCCTATCTTTTGTTTGCAACACTCCCATTTTGCGAGGAGCCAAGAACACCCTAATGACAAAGGATGTTTACAATACGAATATTCCCTTGCACATCTTTTGGTGTTAATCAAAGCGGCTGGTTTTCATGTTGAAAGCAATCTTGTCACTGGGTATTAATCCGAACATTTTCAAAGAAATCACAAAACACACGTGCCCGTTGATGGTCTTCCACTATTAAATCGTTGGTTTTTATCGTAAATTATTTTGATCAAAATGTATTGATCAAGTCAAATTTTTGCAAGGTATTAAAAGTTATTTCAAATTTGGAATAACCATTTGAAGAATTTTCGGCTGAGAAAAAACAGTTAAATTCGGTAGGTCACCTGCAGATTTCTTTTCGAAGTTAGTACACAACAGGTTGATTGCGTCACGGGAGAAATGACTTGTTGCACTATCATGCCGAAACTGAAGTTCCTTTGATTTCAAATCGTCTTATGGTGGCCACAAAAAATCAGTTAGCATATCTTTATATAACACTTTATTTACTGCGAAGCAATTATCGTTTTATTTTAAACAAAACTCTCACCAAATTGTCTTTCCTTCAAGATGGATTGGCTTCTCTGAAACTACATCTAAACTATTTAACTTTAACCTAACTTCGCTTTATTCACATGTTGCTGGCCATGTATGAAAATGAGCTTCATCCGAAAAGATAAAATTTGTATCATTTTCTATACAAGCAAAACAAACAAGAGAAATGAAACCAATTCGTCCCGAAATAGCTGCAACAAAACTGTCCATTTAATCTTGTTTCGCTTAATTTCATTTCGGTCAAACGACCAACAATTAAATCCTGAACATGACAGTGATGACACCATTTACTGGTAATTACATACGTGAAGAATTAATCCAACTAATTAACGTGACAAATGTTTCGACTGGACTTTGTCAACGACACAATAATATCTTTCTAAATGTTAAAGTACGGGAAGAATGGGCAGTTTCAAGTCGTTATTTGGTCAGTGCAAAATGAAATTGACGTATGATCCTTGAAATGGTATCCATTATTTACGGCCTGAATACCTTCGCCTTATGTCGTCCCAGTGAATCCTTTTGTCTGACATAATACTAGGGATGACGACCTGAAATATATTATACTCTCCGGTTTCAACGTACAAGCTGGAAACTATACAAGACGGAAAAGGATGTAGAGGTCAAGGAATTTATTTTACTACAACAGTAGAATCTGAGATGGTTCCTTATATTGTGATCTGGTGGATTTAATTCTTGTGACTTATGTGCTTCGAAATTCATCTTGACATTCGACCCCGTGAAATGAATCCGAAATTCGTTGTCGTTTTGATGGGAAACAGTTTTTGATGAGAAATTTGGGGGAAACGTATTTTCCTGAAAAAGGGCGTCTTTTTGGAATGGTCAACCTACATTATGATGCTCCTTGTTTGTGTGTTGCAGTTTCAAACTCATTTGAAAATATTATCCGAAAATATATAAAAATTGTAAATTAATTGAATCTGAATGTAGCAAAAGTATCACAAACTTTTAAACTATGATTATGTTTTTTTTCGAATATTCGAGGATCATTGAAACTTTCAAAGAATGAAAACAGTTTTTAAATGAGGATGATATGCTAAGCTCCTTGTTTTCTGTCTGTTTTCTTCAAATTATTACACACACATTATGGCTCATTGATAGTAAACAGTAATTCTGACATATTGACTAACATTTTGGTCTGCAACTTCGTCTGTTTTGGGAGATAGGACTCCTAAATTGTTCCTATCTATGTAAAACAAACTATGTGGTAATTACCTTATTGAAGGATACAAAAATGACAACAAATACAAGTCTAAGATTGAAAGCTTTTTCGTGTTACTAATACCGAATCGCAAACCGTCAAGGTCAAATGTATGGTTTGAAACTATCTCTGAATTGTTAGGCGTTATTTCAGATATATTCACTGCACATTTGGAAAACATTCATTCTCTTCGGAAATGATTTGAAAACTTTATTCCTTGTGAGCGATAGTTCCCTTCATCCTCATTTTTTCACGATACTACTTTTATAATTAAGTAACATAAGCCGCGATTGAAAGTTACATTGTTCATTTTTGAGGCAGAGCGTACCTACCCTTGAAAATTGTAATTTTCCTAGCACTTTCACTGATATTGAACCTGCAAGTTGGACACTTAAATTAGTGGTCTTTTTTCTTCAAACGACGGTTTAACTTCTTATTATTGCATGAAAAGAAGAGCAACAAGTCGTGAGGTGCGACCCTTGAGGTCCACACGGTCAACTTCCCAGTAATATCTACATAGATATTAAAAATACTAAACAAAATAATAATTATGGAAATAATACAACTTTAAATAATAATAATGTACCTCTCATAAAAGTTATTTGAATGACTTAATATTAATCGTAACATCTACGCGAGCGTCAATTGATTACGTAAAGATTTTCGTGGATTGGTTTGATTTAATATTCACGTGGATCAATCGGAGGGGGGACAGGTTACAAAGCCTTTTCTACGTTATTTGTTATTTTCATATCGATGCTTGAAGGACAAAACAGCGGTAGCAAAAATGAATGCAGTTTTTGTTATTACGACAACTGAAGAGATTTTGTCGCGTGATGGCCATTTTGAATAGTTGCGATCAAAACTGCTAGCACTTCGGCATAATCACTGAATTTGTATTTTTCACGATTTTGCATCAATGAAACTCATAATTATTTCTTATTTCCTGTTAATTTTGAAAAACATTGATTATGCAGTCAAAAATAGGTTCAATTGCATGTAAAAAGTAAAATATATGTATTACAAATGATGAAGGAAGTAATTGAAATTTTACGAATACTAAAGAACAAAACTCCTCAAAACTACAATTTTTTATTTGATGAAAGCTTTTCAAAGCATATGATCTCAAAAAGTGTTGACTACAAAACATTTTACCATTCAAAACGTTGACTATCACAATTGCAAATTTGATTTGATTTTTAGTGGCTTTCAAAATTTAAGCAGTTTTTTTATTAAAGTTAAAACACGGTTCCGTGAAGACTATTAAAAATCTCCAAAAATTATGCAAATAATAATAAACTTTGATTGAGTTTACAACAATGTCTTTAGAATAAGAGATTTAAGGTATAAAAATTCGTATGAGCCCTTTTTACATAGTGACTTTGAATGATTTTTTTATTTTTAATTCAATTTGTTTTGAAATCATGAAAAAATATTTTGCTAGTCTCTACAGAAATTGATAAAAGTTTATAAATTTTATAAACATTTATTATCACGATGTTAATTTTATTAAGTATTAATTAATTTTTTTATGAAAATAACACTAATTTTCAATAGTTTTTTTATTAAATTAAAAAATGGCTTTACATATTTTTTTAAAAATTTAAAAACATCGTAAAAATGTTAATACGCGTTGATTGACTTCTTAATGATGCAAAGATTATATTTGGTTCTGGAGATATAATGATTGACATAAATGACCATGAAGGACATGATGACTTTTAATGATTTATTATTTTTAATTTAATTTTTTTTGTAATCATGAGAAGAAATTTTGGTAGTTTTTCTACAACAACTGTTTGGAGTATATAGTTTTTATACATATTGACTACTGCAACTTGAAAATAAAGTAAAAAATTTGAAGTTTTTGAAAAAAACTCTAATTTTTTGCCTTTTTTTTAAAAAATTAAAAAACAGCTTCAAAATTTTTTTCAAAAATTCGATAGAATAATTTATGATTTTCAAATAATAATACGCGTTGATTGACACCTTGATAACGCAAATCGTATGATTGGTTCGCGAGATATAGCACATAACAGATATGACCTTCAAAGGGGCAAAACAGCAAACCCCCCCAACCGAAGTGTCCCAAAAACTAATCAGCTCTTAAGATTGCAAAGACGCTTCGATTGACACCTCAACAAAGTCGATATGACTTTGTTTACGTGAGTTATACTCGTAGAAAAACTGTCCGCGAACGCACGTACGTACGTACGTACATACACACACATACATCCTTCTTTCTAAAAATACTTAAAATATACTCGTTCAACCTCAAAACGTAAAGAAATGTTGAAAATTTCAATTTCGATTTTCGAGGCGATTACAAGA
The DNA here is from genome assembly GCA_963942545.1 of Oxycera nigricornis. Lineage (NCBI taxonomy): Eukaryota > Metazoa > Arthropoda > Insecta > Diptera > Stratiomyidae > Oxycera > Oxycera nigricornis. The sequence continues at coordinate 29,628,989 of OZ012659.1, read as the reverse complement.
ACTTCCCATATACTGGGAAGTTAAAAAAGTTGGAATTTTTTGTAATAATTTGGAAATTTTAGGAATTTTCTCTGCCAGCAACTTTTAATGTATTGCTTAAATTTGCCTGCTTAGGATTATTTCTATATTAGATCAACAACTTTATAGTACGATGTTGCTTTGCATCTATTTTTATCCGAACGAAAATTTTTTTAAAGCACTTGACAAACTACAAAAACACGACATTAATACAACTCATGGATACAGATCAAAAATCATCAATTCCATGGGCCCACGAGTCCATGAGGAAGATATGCTATACAAACTTTAGATGAGTGCGGATGCATAAAATGAAACTTTGTTCCAAACTCATTTCTTTAAGAAAATGTATGGTTTGCCAAATAAAACACGCTGAAGACACAATTGTTACCATTTTTTATATCGATGAATCAGGGATGAATCATATATCCAGCGGTACTATTTTGCCATGAGTAAATATTTTATTATGTTTTCAAAGTTTTTTTCAAAAGCGTCATCTTTTTTGTTCACTTTTCAGCATTTTTATTTGAACTTTTTTAAATAAGCGGAACATAAAGACAGTTGCAATTACACAATTGAATTAATTCCCCACTTAAAGGTCAATTTTATTCAAGTAAATAATAATCTGTTCCCTATTATTTTTTCCAAAACAATTATCGTATTAAAAATCTTCAAACTTCCATCGCAAACTCATACAACGACCTGTCAATACGGAAAAAATAAAAATGCAATAAAGTCATGAAAGGAAGATTTCTTCAAGGACATTTATTAAATTATCAACAGCAAACATTCCTTCAGAAAAGATTACCAGGAAAAAAATATACATCCCTTTGCCGCAAATCCGATGATGGGCTAGTTGGCTTGTTGGTGGCAGCCTGGGAAAACAACAAGTCAAGAACGAATGAAAACACTGCTGAAAATTCAATTTCATCTATTCCGTTTTATCGTCAACGTCACACTAGATGTCGATAAATCGAAATGAAGCAAGGACTCAGAAAAAAAATTGTTTCGAAGAAAAATCCCCATAAGCAACGTCATGTAAATATCATAGGCAGATAGAACCATAATATTCGATAAAGTGATGGGGTCGCAATCCATCTATCTTTCTATCTTTATGCTGGCTGTCGAAACTCCTTTTCGTGTATTATAATGGTAAACGAATAGTGTTGCCTTCATTGTAGTTCAAAGGCTAATTTCTATTAACTTATATGGTAAGTTAGCTCAGTATTTCAGGGACGAAGAGACAAAAATTATCACAAAATAAATTCGTATTCTTCGAAAAGGAGACTATCAAGTGATTTTGCATTATGTGTAAAAGATCGAGAAAATAGGAAAGTGAATCATGTTTCGGGTGCAAACAACAGCAGTTATTCTAACGTAAGAAAACTGGAACGGAAACTAAACGCTAGATAATACCTCACTATACTCTAGACTACATATCTCTGCACTTACATGCAAACGCATAAAATACAATTTGAACTAAAATTGATGTAAGTTAGCCTTTAAAGACATCACAGTCGACCATGTGCAATTTTATGATTTTTTAAATTAATTGATAATCATTAAGTTTAAGCATCCGATTTTATATTCTCTACTCAAGTTTCTTCTACTATGAGATATAATAGATGTACTTAAGAATTGTGCGTGTTTTCAAATTGACCCCAAGCCAAATTTTGTAGAAAATTTTATGTAAATAATTCGACTTCGTTTTGAGCCATTTTCGGGGTAGCCCCCATTGAATTTTACTTGGTGGTAAGCTTAATATATTTTATTTTCATGTTTAAAATTTTCACATCTAATGGCAAAAATCTTATTTTCACTAAACTTGAAAGTTTATAGCAATTGCAAATTATGTTAAATTGAACGTGATTTTAGGATCGTGACACACACATTTGCGTCACGTTACAAATGCATTACAGATAGTGTCTGTCTCCCAATCATGGAAGCTAAGGCTCATGTCTCAGCGCAAATATCTAATTTTAACCTCCCACCTTTATATGTGGAGTGTTCACATTTACATATTCAAATTTAACGAAATTACTACATGTTTTCCGAGCGAAAATATTCATACGGAGCCGTGACATTTATTCCAATTTTTGGGAAAATACGAAGTTTTTTCTTGAGTTTTTTGAAAGCTGAGATAAAAATATACAAACACGATTGCTACAAGGCTTTTAATATTGTGATAGTGTAGTTTTAAAAAGTACGGACTATTGGGATGAGTGAAGATTGTGTGAATAGTTTCATTCTTCTTCAGTGAATGATATGTTATTATTCTGTACTGTTTTGGCTATCTTTTAAATAAAATTTTAAGCAATATCGTTCATGTGATGCGTCAATATACATTGTAATCTCTGAAAGAGGCTTATCCTTGTTCGAAAAAACTCTCATCCACGCGCTGAATTATAGCCGACTAAGCCACTGAGAAAATTTAAGGGATCAACTCATGCAACATGACGATTTCGAAAAACACACAAATTGAATACGAGTATAATATGCAAAAATGTACAAAGAAGAAGAGAATCAGCAAGTAGTGCGGAACGGATTGTTACGTCACACAAAACAGATTTATATAGTAAAAGGGTGCAATAAAAGTTGTTTTCGCTATCGGAAAATAAATCATCCTCTAACCTAAACTGCTGTACAGGTCTTGAAACGTTCCAAATGTTAAATTTTGGACTAGAATCGAGGGTAAAATAAATTTTAAAAAATCCTTTAAAACTGTTTTCCATGATAAACTTGCGTGTACTGCAAGTTTTGTGGGTTTTTCAGACCTAAATTCATGATCGAAGAACCTAGGAAATTCAGTTGAGTTGTCTCTCCTCTTAATTTTTAATATAAAATTGGCAAACTCCGTAAATTTTTAAATGGTAGAACTTTTTTATTCAAATTTTCTTTAGATCGTGCATGCTCTGATGTGAAATGTTGAAAAGGTTATATTTAGTAATAAAGTATCTACTTTGATAATTTGATTTTGCAACTTTATTTAAGGTTTGAATAAACATTATATTTAAAGAGAAATTAAAATATGATATAAGTCAGTATTCTAAATATGGTGTTTCATTTGAAAAACTTCTGAACTTTTTTAACTTCCCAGTATATGGGAAGTTCTTGTAATCGCCTCGAAAATCGAAATTGAAATTTTCAACATTTCTTTACGTTTAGAGGTCTATAGAGTATATATAAAGTGTTTTTAGAAAGGGAGATGTATGTGTGTGTGTGTACGTACGTACGTTCGTGCACACTTTTTTCTACGAGCATAACTCACGTAAACAAAGTCGTATCGACTTCGTTAAGGTGTTAATCGAAGCGTCTTTGCAATTTTAAGAGCTTATTAGTTTTTGGAATACTTCGGTCGGGGGGTTTGCTGTGTTGACCCTTTGAAGGTCATTTCTGTCATGCGTTACATCTCGCGAACCAAGCATACGATTTGCATGACTGAGGTGTCAATCGACGTGTATTAAAATTTGTGTGATTCCAACAAATTTTGAAAAAAATTGTTGAAGCCGTTTTTTAATTTAAGAAAAGAAAGTGCAAAAAATTAGGGTTTTTTTATAAACAATAAATTTTCAACCTGATTTACGAAAGACAGTATTCAAATTTTATAAAATTTATACATTTCAAGTAATGTTTGTAAAAACAACATCAAAACTTTTTCTCATGATTACGTAAAAAATTAAATAAAAAATATAAATTCATTAACAGGCATCATGATTTTCAAGGTCATTTCTGTCGTGCGTTATACATATCTCGCGAACAAAACATACGATTCGCATGGTTAAGCTGTCAATCAACGCGTATTTACATTTGTGTGAACCTTTCAAATTTTGAAACAAATTTTGAAAAAAAATCGTAGGAGCCGTTTTTTAATTTTTTAAAAAAAAGAGCAAAAAATTGTGATTTTTTTCAAAAACAATAAATTTTTAACCTTATTGTCAAGTCCAAGTAATCAATCTTTATATAATTTATATACTTCAAACAGTTTTTTTTAAATACCATCAAAATTTTTTCTACTGACCACAAAAAAAACTCAAATAAAAAATAAAAAATCATTGACAGTCATCATGATCTTCAAGGTTATTTCTGTCATGCGTTATATCTCGCGGATCAAACATAGGATTCGCATTATTAGGGTTTCAATGAACGCGTATTAATATTTTTGTAAATCTGCTGCATTTTTAAAAAAAATCGTTCGAGCCGTTTTTTAATTTAAGAAAAAAAAGTGCAAAAAATTAGGTTTTTTTCATAAACAATAAATTTTTAACCTGATTTGCGAGGTGTAGTAGACAATGTTTATAAAATTTACATACTCCAAACAATTTTTGTAGAAACACCATCAAAACTTTTTCTCACGGTAAAGTAAAAAATTAAATTAAAAATAAAAAAAACATTAAAAGTCATCATGATTTTCAAGGTCATTTTTATCATTAACTATATCTCACGAACCAGATATAATATTTGCATCATTAAGGTGTCAGTTAACGTGTATTAACATCTTTGTGAAGTTTTTAACAATATAAAAACTCGTTACAGCCTTTTTTTAATTTAATAGAAGAAAATGCAAAAAATATATTTTTTTCATAAAAAATATTTTTTAACCTGATTTGCACAGCACAGTAATAACTGTTTTTAAAATTTATACAATCTTATCAGGTTTTGAAGAGAAACCGGCAAAATTTTATTCCATGATTATGAAAAAAACTAAATAAAAAATAAAAAAATCATTCAAAGTTACCATGTAAAGAGGGTTCATACGAATGCTATTACTTTATACCTTTTATTCTAAAAAATGTTGTAAATTCAATCAAAGTTTTAAAATATTGCATAATTTGAGCAGGTTTTTGATAGTTTTAATAGTCTTTTAATTAAAAAAACCGCTTAAATTTTGAAAACCATCAAAAAATTTCAAGACCGAAAAGGCCCCCACCGATTGATCCGCGTGAATATTCAATCTGTTCGCATCGACCAAAAACCTTACGTAATCAATGGACCCTTCCGTAGACGATTTGATTCATATTAATTCATTCCTGCTACTGCTATGAATACCTCTCATTTTGTAATGTTGTTGATGTTTATGTATATACTACTGGGAAGTTGACCGTGTGGACGTCAAGGGTCGCACCTTGCAGCTTGTTTATTTGCTAATCGATATCTTTTTCTGAAGCTTTATACAACGACTCAGTCATAAGGATTGAAGCAAAAACCGATGGGTTTCTTTATTTTTATTGATTTGATAAGATTTTATTTAGTATAAATTGTCTGAGATAAATTTGAAAAAAATGTAAATATAGAAAAGGCAATGAAAAGGCGACATTATTTTGAAATTAAACTCAGTAGATGATTGCAATCTTTTCACTATACGTTAATTTGAAGCACGGCTGAAACCATATTGGAAAATTGAGATTGAAAATGATATGGCAGCACTGATCCCATTTGAACACTTTAAAAAAGAATTTGTTTCTACAACCACAAGACTTTCAATAAATTTCTAAGAGATGATTCCTTTCGTCTTTGTTTCAGCGGAACGTAGCCTAGCATATATAGAACAGCCTTTTCTCCACATAAAAATATATTCTTGTGGCAAAAGGATAATAAAAGCAACCGAAATTTTTTTAGTTCTTCTACTCGCACCCTGACAGACTGTTAAGGATGCTAGGTCAGGCTTCTTCTGCACAAATGTTCGCAGGATTTTTCCTGAGGAAAGAAAACACAATTTTCTGCCCGGCATTTTTTTTTGTTCTTGTTGAAAAGGAGCTTATTCGTGAAGGGATTATGCCTTTCACATTGTCCTTGTAACCCAAACATGTGTAGGCATAGCAGTTTTCCAGTTTTGAGAAATGCGAAGATTCAGCATAGGAAGTAAATCTCGAAAAATGCTCGACACATGTTTGACTCACAGAACAAATGTTAAACAGGCTAACGCCCAATTGGACGAATTGATATTTCTCTAGGACTGGAATAGGGTCGAGCAGGCTTCGCTATGGATGTTGGCTCGTTTACACAACTGCTTGGGATCACACATCCAAGGTTCTAGTGAGCAAACATGTGCTTTAAATATTTTCATCAGGAATCTCTAATATTCGAAACGAGTCCATCTTTTATGGCAGTGTGTCAGGTTTATTTAAAATTCAAAAAGAATCTAGTGCTGAACCAGCACTATCAAGCCTTCATATGAATCCGGGATGTGATGTATTGCGAAATTTGGCGAGAATCAAGTTCAGTGCGGACAGTGCTGTTGTAGCACTTTCGTCCTTCGGCTGGTTTATAGTTTGGGAAATAGAACATACGCACACAAATCTTACATCGCAGCTTCACCCCAATTACAGGATCAAATCTAGGATTTCGATTTGGAACTGCTGGGATGTGACTGGAAGTCGTTACGCTCGTATTTCATTTTCACCTTATTTCACGCGTGGCTCGTAAATTCTACGTATTACCAAGGATTCATTTCGCTTCACATCACCCGTGTGACAAGTTTTACGTTATGCTAATTAGAGTATTAGTTCGCTTTTCTTTTCACGTTGTATTGTATCTTTCATGAGATAATATTTCATTTTGTATTCGCTCATATTGAATACTACATTGAAATGATATGAATGCAAACGAAGCGTCAACACTGAAAAAGTGAATTCACACCCAGGAAATTCAATTGAAAATTAGCAATCTTACCATTAGTAAGAAAGGTAAATATAGTTGACATGGATATACATTCGTATGCTATGAAGTCTTCGATTCGTTGAGTGTCTGCACGGCGTGTGACACAGGCGGAATTTTAATTAATTCATTAATTTCCAATTGAAATCTAATTTAAAGTCTTCTCACAAAATCCTTGATCCTACCAGCGGAGCCTTAAAATGAAATTGATGAGCACCGTCGTTAGAGTCATAATATTTCGGATGGGGTCCGCGGCCAAACAATTAGTTTCTTCCTAAGAACATCCAACGTGTTAAACACTTAACATATTATTGGCCTTATCGACGATAATTATATATATATTTTTATTAAAACCAGGCAATGATCATGCATTAATAGCATGAAATGTTCCATATTTCCTGAAATTTGCGTCTTTTCTTCAGCCCCTCCAAACAAAAAATGATGACTATGTTGAAACAAAACTCAATTCCAACTAATTTTTACTTGCTCATTAATTGTAGATACTAGCAACAACTTTCTTGCTGGACACACCATTAATTAGAAGTGGAAATTATTTCACAAATCACACAGAAACTAGCAGACACTGTTCGACCAACCAATTATTCAGTAAATGCTATTGGTATTATGGATAAGTTCAATATTTTCCTTGGAAGAAGGCATGCACACGACAGGTTAACTGAAGCTTGAAAGCATTAATTACTCTGATATTAATGTAAGGCCTAATCATTCTAATAACCGAACCCATTTTGAGATATTTTCGTGTAGATTTTTTATATGTTAAATGAAACAAAGCCTGAGCTGGATGACACAGTAACAAAGAAATCTATGGATGATTGAATGTTTTGAAAACTAAGAAAATGGAGAACTTATTGTATAGTTGATGATTGTAATTTATTAAAATTTGGTAGACCAGGAAAACCCACACGTTAAAAATTTTCGGATGTACATTTTCTGATGATGACGTTGGAGAACTTGTTGCAGACTTATTGCTTTTGTTTCGTGATTATGATAAAACAATCTTGTCAAGAGGACTTTTCTGTAAAACCACAATTATTTTGGCATACCTTCACCAATAAAAATGCACTTTGCAAATTCTGCTAAAACTCTTACAACTTTTAGAAAATGTTTGATCCATGAAAATCAAATCAGGATCGAGTTTTTTAATAGTTTGTTTTACGTATTTTCAGTATGGAAGAGCCCTTTAAAGCATCTTCTCTGCAATCCAGTAGACCAATTTTTCACATGAACATGTTTCATGTGTTGTGAACATGAAGGGCTTATTATCTTTGTTTTATCTTCTCTCATGCGACACTCCAATCAGTTTTCTTTTCGATTCCTTCTATTGCTTGCCATCCAGGTAAGATTTTATGGAATTCTTACAAATGCGTTTTTCACTCAATTTCAGCGAGAACCTCAACCCTGTGTCTCGTAAATAATCCAAAAGGTCTTGAAGAGCTGATTATTTCAAATCCTTTTATTGTCCTGTTATTATTAATTCTCAATGTATCTTTATTCTAAAAAAAGCGTATAGCAGTTTTGTATTTTTAAACTTCCATACAATATAATGATTGTGTACCGTATTCGAAATTAATTTCAGTCTTCTTCTTTTCTAATCAAAACCACTACTCCAAGGACTTTTGAACTTAAAAATTATTCTACCAAACCAAATCAAAAAACTACTAAAGGATGAAAAAACAACAAGAAAGAACGATGAAATTTGGGAAAACATTCTACCCTGTTGAATAAAAATAAATAGTAGGAGTTAAGGTTATGCTGTTGTTAGCCATTATGAGAAGTACATGCATTGCAGTGAATTTATTTTGTTAAAATCAAAAAATTAAAAGGACCGTTTCAAAAGGCAACAGACCTTGCCCCAAATTGAAACCAACATGAACTATTGTATAAAGTGATTTGAAAGACATAAATTTCAAAATAGCCAATGTAGCACAAATTAAATTGTAAAAAAGACGCATAGTAAGGTGACAAAAACTTCTTAACTCAGGGTTTTGCCCAAAAAAACGAATTCAAATGTTCTAACAACCATATCTTATTTAAATAGCTTGGACAATAACAAAAGCAAGTATCTATTCCAACATACGCTATAAAAAATCGTCACAATGCACTTGTAACTTCCCAGCAGTGGCGGTTGCTTCATAGGAGCACATGAGCACGTGAACCCCCGTGTACTTATGAACCCAACCTCTAAATTATTCCACAACTTTCTAATTATCTTATGAAATATTTACGTAATATAAAAAATAACACTTGGCTTATGTTCTCTACAAATTTATTGAATCCCATTAGCAGATAGAAAAAAATGTCCACCAAACCCTATAACGGCATCTAGCGATCCTAAGCGCACGTGCGATTGGAAGTTTCTTCTTCCGATTCTAAAAAGGCTAAGAACAATGATGTTTAGCAAAGAAACTGATTTGTTGCCATAGGAGCACAGTTGAAGTGTGCTGAAGTGTGTGTGTGTGTTCAACTGTGCTCCTATCAGCGAATTACGAACGAATTCACTTTTATCAGTCGTTTGTCTAGCTGTGGTGTGGTCTACAGATAATTTCTAGTGTGTGAGCTTTCTTGTTGTTTTTCAGCATCAAATAAAAATTGTTAGTGTAAGCGAATACCATGGTAAGGTTTTATTTATTTAGCCTCATTTAAATTCTAGCAATTTTATCACCATGGTAACAGTTTCCAAACTTAAAAAAATGCAATTTTCGAGCCTTTCGTTAGAAGAAAAAATTGGAATTAAATTTGAGGGAAGGCCAATGTCTGATTTAGTGCTAATACAAATCACGAAATCAAAAGTGAGGGAATTTGAACGAGAATTTGAGAGGGAAACATATTGCAAAAACGATTGGATTTGTGGATGCGACGAATCGAATCGTTTATTTTGCTTTCCTTCCCTATTATTTGCACGAAAAAGGGAGATTCGAACTGGATTGATTATGGTGTATCTGATCTTTCACACTTAACTCAAAAAATTAAAAAACATGAAGGATCGCAGCTTCATTTAAATTCTGTTTTAGAGTTTAGCCTCTTGAGGAAGGTTGATATTCGACAACAGCTGGACAATTCATATCGTTTGAATATCAAATAGCACAACGAGCAAGTGACAAAAAATCGATATATGTATATTGTAAAAATTATTGATTGTGTTGCATTTTGCGGTGCTTTTGAGTTAGCACTTTGAGGCCACGATGAGACTTCTGAGTCGTTGAATCCTGGCGTTTTCAAAGGTCTTATTAATTTTTCTGCAGAGCTTGATGCATCATTTAAAGATCATCTAAATCGATTTTTTTTAGCAAACTTACCGGAAATTGCTAATTTCTTTAGCAACTCTCCACAGAGGGTTGCAATTCTAGATGAAGTTGTTGGAAAGAGAAATTCCTCATTCATCAGCCACACGATGGAATTTCAGAAGCCGCGCTGTAAACACTGTGTTTGAAAATAGAGAGAAATTGATAGAATGTATGGAAAAAATTGAGTCGTCAGCGAAGCAGTCGGCATCTATTAATCAGGCGGGAGCTGCACGAAGAATGCTGATCAATCCTGTTTTCATTTTTTGGCTTTCTGTTCTCCATAAAATTATGCCGCATGTTGATATTTTGTATGCGCAGTTGCAACAACGGAGAACTGATGCAAGCATGGTAAAAACCCAAATAGATTTATTTTTGAGGTCGATTCAGAAGGAAAGGGAAAACATAGAAAAAACACAATTGTATGCCCAAGCTGAGCCACAGCAGTCAGTGTCTACAAAAAGGAACAAAGACAATATTTACTTGAATCGAACAATTGCTGCAAAGGAAGTACGTGATGTCATCATACATCAAATCAAGTCGAGATTCTCATTTATGCGTTTGTTGCTTTGTGTGATGCTGATCGGTTTCACGAATTCGAAGTAATATTTCCAGCTCAGCTGCTGCGTCAAACAGTCGAGTCCTACTCGCTTTTGGAAAAGGAGCGTTTGAAAACAGAATTGGAGGTGATTTATAAGCGACACGATTTTCGAAACATTAGTGGAACAACTAGCCTTTTGCAATTTATTATTGATAATTGTTTGACCTCCACTTCTGTTGAAACTTGTAAATTATTAAAAATAATTTCGACTATACCAATGACAACGGCGGAAGCTGAGCGTTGTTTCTCTTCCTTCAAACGAATTAAAACGTTTTTGAGCAGCACAATGAGCGGAAACAGATTGAGCGCGCTGGCCATGCTTTGAATTGAGAAAGATATGGTCTCTAAAATTCCTGATTTTAATGCCAAAGTTATTGAGCTTTTCGCATCGAAAAAAAATAGGAGAATGGAATTTTTTTACAAGTCTTGTATCTAAGCGAAAAAGTTTTTATGTTTTTTACTAAAATATGTTTTTAAAATAATTATCTAATATATGTTTAAGCTTCAGGATGTTATCGAGGAAGACTTAATTTTATTTCTCTCATATACACACATATGCATATGGTTTTTTCACCATTATGAAAATTGCGCTTATTTCAAATAAATATAGAATAGTCTTAGGAATGTTTTGTTTTACTGACGTAGTTCTGTTCCTTTATTTGGGTGTGAACCCCTAGTTGCCCAGCTCACGAGCCGCCACTGCTTCCCAGACACTTTGTCGCTGAAACATCGTATACTTAAGGGGTTACATAGGTCTTGTATTTTCAAAAAATCGATCAAAATTATTTTATTCTATATGAAAGCATAGCAAACGTTAAACGTGTTTTTCTCGAAACATTGTTTTTCCTTGCGGTAGGCACGATTTCTCGAGAACGGATCGATCGATTGATTTTGCTGAAGCTTTGCACAGTTCCTCTTTATAGTATTGACTCGTGCTTGAACGAAGGGATTTTCATTCAGTTAACTCGTTCTTGTTTTATACGAAAACATATTTTAAAAACGATGAGAGTCGGAAAAATGCAAAAAAAATGTAGCGAAAATTCATTCAAACTCATTTCAAAACTTTAAATTTCCTTTTTTTCAATTTTTTCGTTTAATCACGAGCCAAGGGCATAAACTATAAGAAAATTTTTGATTTGAGATGAACCTGCACCGAAATATTCTACCTAACGCAAAAAAAGGTTGGACGAGGAAAACTGCAGAAAAATTGACAGTTTTCAATAAGTTTAGCTGATTTTTTTTTCAAACTTTCTTGAAATGCTAAACTTTTATGTGTGTAAATTTTAAATAAAATATATGATTGGTATTTAAAATACAATTTTTTGAAAAAGTTGTTTTTTTTTCTTTCAAGACCTATGTAACCCCTTAAGTGGTCAACGTATGTAAAGTCGAAGAACCCGTTGACCCATATTTTATGATGCATTATGAGCTGAGCAATATGATGATGCAGATAATGAAAATTTTCACAAGTTCTATTGGTATCCCAAAATTGATTGCTTGTCGAAAATAATTGAGCCAGAATTGTTTTTTTAGGAATTTCTTTTTGTAAGTCATAGACCTTCAACAATTTTTTTTTAAATCTAAAAACAAAGTTAAGAAAATACAGGGTCGGATGTAGCAAAAACTTTTGCTGTTTCAAACTGCTGCAAATGCTGAAATTTTGCGCGTATAAAAACGCTTCGACTTAACATCTATCAAAGAGAAGCTGTCATGTTAACGACGCATAATTTTTGGCAACTCGATTGTCCTACGATCTCTTTAGCCAATTTCAATGGGTATCAGACTGGTAAAACTTAATTTTAAATTACCATTCGACGTATCAGTGTGTCTGAGGTCACACAAAGGCAAATATTAAAAGCAAATAGAAACGAGTAAGAAGTATTGAAAGTGAATAAGATCGAGTCATCACGAGCACAAAACTAATTTATGTATTTCTTGGAACTATACTTCAGATTGAGTGTGCCAGGTCTGGCGAAGTTCAATTCTATTCCACATTATCCCCAATTTATCTCAAAAAAGCCTCCATATGGAACTTGGAAAAAATTCACTGGCAGGATTATTACTAGCGCGCTTTGAAGATGATAAGTGTTGCCTGGCCCAGCAGCTGAATTAAGAGCACTAGTTCTCATCCATTAACACCAGCCAACAATCAGCCGAAACCTCACTGCTTAGTGTAAACAGAGGCGCTTCAAAAAAGAACAATTTCCGCTTTCATACATTCATGTTTATCCACTCGGGAAATGAATTTTAGCTAAGCGTTTGGAATTTCAGCAGATCGGAAAATCGAGGAAAAAACATCCCACGAGCATGGAAAACTCGTGCTGACATTGGTGGAGCCTCGACGTAGGATATGTTTAGAGAGTTTTTGGTTGTGTTCGTTCCCGTATCCTATTCCTGCTACAGCCTACTGGTCGACCTCGTTAAAGCAATTTGTCAGGACGTGAAAAGCTTAATTAAGGACCCGGATGTCCTTCATCTATTCCATAGAGTCGCGACGCATGTTAAATTGCCACCATAGAGTGGTGATTCTCAAAGATTGTTCTATGTATGTACACAGTTGGATGGGAGCTGCTCGAAAATAGGACAGGAGTAAAATCTTGCTGGTTGCAAGTACTATACCGTTTTAACGATGAAGTATGGGAATTTAACCATTTACTTCTTATCTTGCACCTTTGTAAATAACAAACATTTACCTTAAAATGTTATGATCGATCATCATCCAACTAGGATCTAGTTCCAAGATAATTTTAACCTGATTTCCAAATAATGGACATAACCAAATTGGCAATTATGAATTAACTATTTTTAGAGAGAAGCTAGCATCAATTCCAAACAAACAATTGCTAGTAATCAAATGATACTTTCATAATTGGCTTAAGTGAAATCTCCTCGTTATTTTTAATTCTTCCTTTTATGGTTGTATCTGAATCCTATTTTGGGATAATCCCTCTTCATAGTAGCAAGAGAGTCGCCTTTGAGCTTGGCAATTTTATTTCAGTGTTCTTTCGAACGAAGCTTAACTGAATGTGAAAAGTTAAAACATTCTATTTCCAATCAGAATTTTCATTCATCTCTTTTCGCAGTAAGAAAAAATGGGCAAAGATATTGGAAATCAGTTATTTTGAAAGCAATTTTGAGAGGGTTTGCTTTATTTTTGCAATCATATTATTGTAATGGAATAGGATATTGTTTTTCAATTCAGAAACATTTGCATTCAATCAATATGCAGTGGGAGGTAATATAAAATTGTGCAGATTTATGCTTAGACAATTCTACTTCCAAAGTTTCAAAAGTGAATGTAATTGAGATATCAACGGAGAAAAATAGAATAATATGAGCTTGTTCATGATTCTGTTATGAAGTTTTAGGTATCAAATTAAATTATTTGCATGTATTAAATTATTTTTATCCAGTAAGCCCTCATCTATTGTTTTTTTTATTTCAGAGCTCATTTTGGAATTGTTATCAAGTAAACACCATAAAGGTGTTTCAGTTGAAAGTAGACGTGGTGTATTGCAGACATAAATGATAAACAGCATCTCAACCCTCCCACCGAGTATTTATATGGATTGGATTGGTTGTCATCAACTATAATGATATTTAAATTGGAGCACCTTAGATTTGTGTTGCTACTTGAGCAGTAATCTACATATGCTGGACCAATCATACACATGTCGTCTATTTGGTACGGATTGCAACCCAAATCACTCACAAAAAAACTGTTCAACAAAAGGTGAATTCTGAAGTGGAACTTTTACTTTAACCGTCATCAAACCGCAGAACATCTTGAAACCAAGCAACTCAACTTGAAGCCTAGCCTCATATCACCTGAATATGTTACTTTCAAATATGCCTCGACACCTTTGAAGGAAACGTATGAACACAATCTAGAATCCCTGAACATTTCATCAAAAAGTTGAAGGATACTTCATATCACATCACGCACCATTCAATAATTGCCTGTTTTATGAAAGCATAGAATATTGGAAAATGTGCTCCACACTACGAACGTTCATGACTATTGTCGTCTGTTGCGCCTTTACCGGTAAGTAAACGATATCCGAATTCCATAAATATCTACACGCTTTTCATAGCTGCACGCATCCTTGTGATAAGTCGATATTATATAAAAGTGGCCTATTATGGGCGTAATCTCCTTATTTTTGAATGATTTACTTTAGGTTAGCTGAGAAAAGTCATTTTAATCATATTGCCAAGGACTAAGACGTTCTGCATTTTAATTGCGTTATGAATAAAAAAGTGCCCACATACAGAAAACATAAATAGATTTGTATTTCATATCTAAATTCGTCAACTGATCGGCTTCTCCACGTTGACACTAATTGAAAAAACATACTGACTTGTTAGCAATAATAAAGACCCCACTTTGATCCTTCGTTCACATCTGTGAAAACGTATCTCATTCGAACGGATTACACAACATGAAATATACAAGGCATAATTTATTCCAAGCTTCATTCATCCAGATTTGTGATGACTGAAACATTTACTCTCGACAAGATCCCATGTTAAATGAAGCCAGCATACGAGGAAGTCATTGCGGTCGGCTCATTAGTGTAAAAAGGATAATAAGTGAATGTTCTCTCCGAAGTCATTAGGCAAACACGTACCATTCATCCTTAACTTGTGAAATTGATTACAAAGAGAGCCTAGCGATTATCCATAACAGAAAACCAGAACTGACTGGCTGTTCTTTTTCAGGATGCTACGTGAGCATAGATTCACTTCGTATCCTTTAACTACTCTTTGATTCGCTTCTAATGAAATTCATTACCGTCGATTACCTGTAGCAACGCTCGTAATCCTTCTTGTACGACATTGACGGATTAAGGACGATTAGGTAGAAAGCGTAGATGTACGATTACGTGCTTGTTAGCATTGTTGGGCACTACGTACAAGTAC
The DNA here is from genome assembly GCA_963942545.1 of Oxycera nigricornis. Taxonomy (NCBI): domain Eukaryota; kingdom Metazoa; phylum Arthropoda; class Insecta; order Diptera; family Stratiomyidae; genus Oxycera; species Oxycera nigricornis. The sequence goes on along the minus strand of OZ012659.1, from coordinate 29,613,491 downwards.
TTACGAGTATGCATACTAGGAAGTTTTTGCCATTCATCCACCATATAGCATGTTGGTAACGGCAAAAGAAGAACTGACGCCTTACTAATGGTGGAAAAATTTTAATCCCGGGGAATATTCAGGGCTTAACTGGAACGTCTGCAAAACTTGTACATTTGTTCACGACATAGGGGCAGGATATGGTTCATTAGACACGATTAGGAATGTCCCTGATTACTAAGACAGGTTCTCAATAAATATAAGTGTAGACATTCTTTTAATCGCTTCATAAAGGTTGGCTACGAAATTAGTTGCAAGTACTACTACAGAACTGGTCACCGGCAATCTTTTCATACTGCCAATCTACGTGTATTCGTACAGACTCATTCTCATTGTTTTCCGTTTCTCCAGTCTAGGACAATTTGCCAAGTGCTACCTCGCTCTCCTAGTATCTATCGGGCCACAAATGCTGCCTTAGATAGCAATTGTGGCAAATGGAAGCATGTTGACATGAAAAACTTGTAACAATTTCCTTTCCAACTAGAGCGCCATCAATTAAAGCGATGATAAAGGAGTGACACATTGACTGCTGTATCATCGCAAAATGCTTGCGCTGGTGTACGGAATGTGCCTATCCTTCTTCCTATCGGACTGATATTTGTAATATTCATCTGGATGATACTCGGATAAAGTCTACTTTTCTGTGGCAATTTTCAGATAAGCACTCTGAACCGTGTATAATTTTTTTTAAGATTATTTGTTGACTGTGAGATATTACATAATTAGAGTTTATAAATCATATTAGATTGTAAGGATGCTTCATAAAAAAATATGATGGATTTCTTTGGAATCAAGGAATAGCAAGAAAAGGTGATCATTACTTGAGACTAAAAAGCAATCACCATTCGTTAACCCAGAAAATATTACAGCGTCGGCCAGTGAAATGTAGACAAGCAATAAAAGATGTGAAAACAGGGTTTTATGGCGACACCAGCTACATTGCTTTTTATTGTTTTCCGTGCAAGTTATCTTTGCAGTTTCAATAGATGGAAATCAAAAAATGTAGGAAAGCATTGTCATTACCTCATCAGCGTTTTTAAAAACCCACCCGAATATGAATTTAGTAACAAAAGGTCAAATTTAGACCATATATGCGAAAAATTTTAGTCTGCTTGAGATTTTGTTGTTTTAAAGGAGGCTATAGTAAATCTGAAGTGGTGGCATTTTTAAAGAATTTGCAGAAACTGGGTCGACGTTGTAAAAACAAGAGCCAGACGCGCTCAAGAAGACCTCCATAAGAGAAGATAGAGTCTTGAAGAGGATGAATCTCCAAAGTTGTTTTAAAACGACTGAGGACATTCGAAGAGATTTAGTCGCTTTTGAAGGAACAGCCGTTTCAACAAAAACTGTACGGCGTACGCTACAAAAAGCTGGATTATCTGAACACACCTTTGCAAAAACGTCATGTTTGATCATTGAAATGAGAAGAAAACATCTCGAGTGGGCCAAAAAGCATAAAAGATGGACTGTTGAATGATCAAAAGAATGTTATCTTCTCGAATGAGTCAAAATTCAACATATCCGGCTCCGATGAAATGCGGCATGTGCGTCGAAGGACCAAAAAGCGTTATAGCGATGAGTACTCTGCTTTCAACCGCTAAACAAAATGATCAGGGAATGCTTTTCGTATCAGCAAATTAGATAGTTGGCGTTGCTTGAAGAAACTGTTAAGGCAGTTGACTACAAAAACATTCTCGAAAAAAATTTGATACCTTCCCTTGAAGAGCATTGCCAGTTTTTAGGACGATTCTGCGCCTTTACCGATCGATGAATCAAAGTTTTTTAAATTCTTTTTAAATACATAACGAAAATCATCGATATAATCATTCCTCCATAGGCTGCTTTTTACAGGTTAAAGCTTGATTGAACGAACATGTACAAATATTTCTACCCCATTAGTTAAAATAAAATTTAATAAGAAAAAGAAAAAGCATATTTCCATAAGCATAATCAATTCAATACCGAAATTTGTTATTTTTCATATATTCAGCTATAGCATTGAAAACACAATAATTTGCTATCGTGATCCTTCATTTGCGCATTAATTCTGTGGAGAGAAAAATCTGCCAAATAACAAAAAAAATCAAATTTTACCGTGCGTCCACAACTTATTGGTCGCCACTGTAAATTAGATATTGAACATTGTTACAAATGGCCAGACTAATAGCGTTGACACACTGACCCATCATCAGTACGAAAACCATCATCAGCACAAAAAACCCCATCATAATGACGGTGAGATAAGCACGAAAAAAGACCATACTTATCTCGATAAGTACGAAAAACTGCCATCTATGTTTGGGTAGAATAATGAGAAACCATCTGCCGTGTATGGAATTTGACATTATTTATATCAGCTTCGAACCAAATCTGACGTGCCATCGCGGACAATTGCCGTTTGAAATCGAAACGACACCAACAACCGAATGATAATGACAGCACCAATGACGAAAACGTGTGTGTCACCCCGTCATTTGCAGTTTCGTGCTGATGACGGTTCTCGTCCTGATGATGGGTCAGTGTGTCAACGCTATAATTCAAGATAATATTAAGTTAATAGGAGATTGAAATATAAAAATATTGCATAGCGATCGGATGAATTCATTCCAAACAAGCCGCGAGGTGCGACCCTTGAGGTCCACACGGTCAACTTCCCAGTAATATCTACATAAACATCAACAACATTACAACAATGAGAGGTAATAGTAACAGGAATGAGTTAATATGAATCATATCGTCTACGGGAGGGTCCATTGATTACGTAAGGTTTTTGGTCGATGAGGACAGATAGAATATTCACGCGGATCAATCGGTGGGGGCCTTTTTGGTCTTGAAAAATTTTGTTGGTTTTCAAAATTTAAGCAGTTTTTTTAATTAAAAGACTATAAAAACTATTAAAAATCTGCTCAAATTATGCAAATATTAATAAACTTTGATTGAATTTACAACATTTTTTTAGAATAAAAGATATAAAGTGTTATCGTTCGTATGAACCCTCTTTACATGGTAACTTTGAATGATTTTTAACTTCCCAGTTCCCTATGGGAAGTTATTGTAATGGGGTCGATTTTGCGAATCCCAAATTTTGACATATCTCCACGTTTTAAGGTCTCTAGAATCCAAATCCATCGTTTTTAGAGAGATGTCTGTAAGTGTGTATGTACGTATGTGTGTATGTGCGTATGTACGTATGTACGGATGTACGTATGTACGGATGTACGTATGTGCGTTCGGAATTATTTTTCGTCTCGATTATCTCGAGAACCAAAGATCGTATTGACATGGGACTGGTTTTAAACGACGCGTAATTACGTAACTTGAGACTGAATGACTTTTCAGCAAAATCGGTTAAGCCGTTTTTTATTTAGAATGAAAAAACTGAAAAAACGACTAAAAATTGCTTATTTTGAAACTGTTGATACGCACTATTAATTCGTGAAGATACCAAATACCTTCATAGTAATGTTGTTATTATTGTGCGTTTTAGCAAAATTGTGATCAAATTTGTAAAAAATGTTATTTCAAAAAAAAAATAAAGATTAATTTATGAAATTCCAAACTTATATTATCAAGAGTAGAGACGCTAATGCAGTTAAGAATTGCATATTGTTATAAATAATTTAATATTGGTCATAACAATCAAATAATATTAGTTATAATCTGATATTGTATATATAAAGTCAATTATAATTATTCAGTAACGGTCAAACATTGTTAATAACGAATGATTATTGTAAATAATAAATAAATACCCTCAATAATAGTTGTGGATTCCGAGGCCGAGATGGAGAACGAAGTTGAGGACGAAGTGGAGGACAAGAAGGATGACAAGGACGAAGAGAACGAGGTTGCCGAGGCTTTGGTAGAGGATGAGCAGGTGGTGGAGACGTCTTCCTCTCCCAAAGCTTTTATGGTTAGATAAAAAATTGATAAAAATAATAAAAGTAATTATATTAATTTAGAATAATATTGTTTAATAATAATAATTATTAATAAAAGTAATTAATAATAAATGCAAATTATATCATTTTATTCACCCCACTGGGAAGATAGTCGTGTGGGCCTCAAGGGTCGCACTTAGACCACATTTTTTATTTTTTATTTGTATTTTTCATAATTATGGAAGAAAATTTTTGGTTTCTCTCCAAAAACTGATAAGAATGTATAAATTTTATAAACTGGATCACTGTGCTGTGCAAATCACGTAAAAAAATATTTTCTATGAAAAAAACCATAATTTTTCGCATTTTCTTCTATTAATTCAAAAAAACGTCTAAAACGAATTTTTATAATGTTGAAAACTTGACAAAGATGTTAATACACGTCAACTGACACCTTAGTGATGCAAATATTATATCTGGTTCGTGAGATATAGTGAATGATAAAAATGACCTTGAAAATCATGATAACTTTTAATGTTTTTTTTTTTTAATTTATTTTTTTACATAATCATGACAAAAAGTTTTGCTGATGTTTTTACGAGCGTTGTTTGGAGTATATAAATTTTATAAACATTGATTACTTAGACTTGACAATAAGGTTAAAAATTTATTGTTTTTGAGAAAAACCTAATTTTTTGCACTTTTTTCTAAAAAATTGAAAAACCGCTCCAAGATTTTTTTTTAGAAATTTGATGGAATCACAAAAACGTTAATACGCGTCGATTGACACCTTGTTCAAAAAAATCGTACGTTTGCTTCGCGAGATATAGCGCATGACAGAAATGAACTTCAAACGGGCAAAACAGCAAACCCCCCGACCGAAGTTTTCCAAAAACTAATCAGCTCTTAAAATTGCAAAGACGCTTCGATTGACACCTCAACGAAGTCGATCGGACTTTTTTTACGTGATTTATGCTCGTAGAAAAAACTGTCCACGAACGTACATACGTACGTACACACACACACATACATCTCCCTTTCTAAAAACACTTTATATATACTCTATAGACCTCAAAACGTAAAGAAAAGTTGAAAATTTCAATTTCGATTTTCGAGGCGATTACAAGAACTTCCCATATACTGGGAAGTTAAATATTTCTGGAGTAGCTTTGAAGTGTAAATAAGGTTTTTTTAAAGTAAATATGTCTTCAAAAAAGTCACAGCGAATGTTTTCAAATGTTACCATATCTTCGTTGCAGTGGAAATTAATAAAAACTCATCCAAATAATAAATTCAGTCAAGAATGATTAGTGATCGTAAATTTCGTAATATGTATACTATTTTGAACGCACTAAATTAATCAATTCATTTTAAAAGGAACGCCAATGAAGATTTTCAGTGACACACGATAAGAATTTGAAGAAAAAATGATGTGTATTTGCATGTGCGCGATTCAAAGCTAAGGACAATTGTTGGAATGATTTTGGACCCTTTTACCTGGAAAAATAAGAAACAAGTTGTCTCTGACTGTCTCGGAAACGACAATGCTTCATCATTTGATTCTTTTCTTCTTCTTTTGAATCTTTTCTTCAAATTTTCTACGCTCAATTTTACTCTCTTTTCTTTAAATAAAAAATACACGGAATTTAATTCAGCCTCTATCCATTCCGTACTAGGAGTAATTAGCTTCATACTATAGATTTAAGCATGACTTTAAAACTCATAAATGCTAGGCGTTTCTGCAGAATGTTTTAATTTAAACGATATTCAAAACCAGAAACTTGACTTCAAAATTTATCTAATTTGATTTACTTTAAATGATAAAATTTAAACTGTTGTTTTTAATGAAAAGCTTTAGATAATTGTCCAACGAACATTAAATTTTCGACACCATTTTTGCATCTTGTGCAACATTTTACGTTAAATGCTATCGCAACCACGTTCATCCAAAAAAAAAACTGAACTGAAGAAAATTTGAAAATCTTCATCCTAGGGAGGACAACGCAAGCTACGCGAGGGATGCTGCTCTGAATTTATACGAGTAAATGATGAACGATGGCAGTTGGGAGCGTACGTGCCCGTTCATAGACCTGAAGAATAATTAGGACAGATTGTTCGGCTCAATGGAATAGACGCTATCCATTCTAGTTTTGGTTGAAGCAGTAACGTGTCGCACCCTTCGCAGGGTTTCGAGTGACAATGAATAAATTTGGCGCTCCAAGGCAATGAAATCCCGACGTTTATTCTTGCAAATGAAATTTTTCATTCTCGTATGAGAGTTCCACTACAGTAGCAATGCCTGGAAGGAATAAGTGTCGACAAGATGTGTGTCTGAAGTAATCCCTGTGAGTTTGAATTGGACTCAAAGAAGTGATCAAAGTGAGTCGTAAAATTTATTCTGTATGCCGTGTCACGCATAGAGATGACGCACCGAAGATATGAATAAATAGGCACTTTGGCAACATCAACGTTCTTATTAACTTCCCAGTTCCCTATGGGAAGTTATTGTAATGGGGTCGATTTTGCGAATCCCAAATTTTGACATATCTCCACGTTTTAAGGTCTCTAGAATCCAAATCCATCGTTTTTAGAGAGATGTCTGTGAGTGTGTATGTGCGTATGTACGTATATACGTATGTGCGTTCGGAATAATTTTTCGTCTCGATTATCTCAAGAACCAAATATCGGATTGATGTGAGACTAGCTTTAAACGACGCGTCATTACGCAACTTAAAACTGAATGACTTTTCAGCAAAATCGGTTAAGCCGTTTTTTATTTAGGATGAAAAAACTGAAAAAACGACTAAAAATTGCTTATTTTTAAACTGTTGATACGCACTATTAATTCGTGCAGATACCAAATACCTTTATAGTAATGTTGTTATTATTTTGCGTTTTGGCAAAATTGTGATCAAATTTGTAAAAAATGTTATTTAAAAAAAAGATTAATTTATAAAATTCCAAATTTATATTATCAGGTTTGGGTGAATGGGAGTAGAGACGCTAATGCAGTTAAAAATTAGATATTGTTATAAATAATTTAATATTGTTAATAGCAATCAAATAATATTAGTTAAAATCTGATATTGTATATATAAAGTCAATTATAATTATTCAGTAACGGTCAAACATTCTTAATAACGAATGATTATTATAAATAATAATTAAATACCCTCAATAATAGTTGTGGATTCCGAGGCCGAGATGGAGAACGAGGTTGAGGACGAAGTGGAGGACAAGAAGGATGACGAGGACGAAGAGGACGAGGTTGCCGAGGCTTTGGTAGAGGATGAGTTGTGGTGGAGACGTCTTCCTCTACCAAAGCTTTTATGGTTAGATAAAAAATTGATAAAAATAATAAAAGTAATTATATTAATTTAGAATAATAATATTTAATAAAAGTAATTATTAATGAAAGCAAATTATAGCTTTTTATTCACCCCACTGGGAAGTTAGTCGTGTGGGCCTCAAGGGTCGCACTTAGACCACATTTTTTAATATATATATATATATATATATATATATATATATATCGTCCCGGGTAGTTCACTTTAGCATTAAAAAAATGGAGGGAAATGCTTTACTTGAAATCTAACTGCTTGATAAAGTTTTCACCTTGTGGAAGGAATGATTGGCAAACAAAACTCTGAACACTACACAAAAAAATATCTTAGGCCAGCTTTCCAGAAAAAAGCCCTGATTCACTAGTTTTCCATGTTTGGATTTGTAGTCCAATATCTAAAAGATGGCCCTGTCCTCTCTTTCCGAAGACGTGCAAATGTTTCCTTTCGATGGTAGGTTGTCGCCGTGCCTGACGAATTGGAATCTATCCATCAAAAGATACAATTTCATTTAGTTGGTAACAGTATTTAAACTCTTTTTTTGTGCTATTACTGCCGCTTATTTAAAAATTCAGCTCACACTGGAGATAACTTTCAATCTCTGAGAATTGGGACAAAAATGTGTGTAAATTCTAGAATGGGAGAATTTAATAGAGTATGAAATTGCTGTTTTTGCTGAATTCTAAATACTTTAATATAAAATGAGCTCTTCTTGAGTAAAATGTATGTTGAAATTCAATAAATATCCATTATAATTTTCAAATCGGCTTATGGTGAATAGGCACATTTTTGCTTTAAAGTCTTCCGATTTAATTAACAAATATGACTCAACCATCGGAAAATTATGGAATATATATGTATATACTTCCATAGAGGAAATTTAAAATGCCAAAGTTTTCTTATCAAATTCATATTCTTTAATCCAAGAAAAATCATTTCAGCATTTTTTTGGACTTTTCCTATTTTTGAATGGAATATCTTCTGAAGGAATATTATATTTTTTCTGCTGACAACTCATATAATGTTTGTTCTAATTACCACAAGCTGACACAGCTGAAATTCAATAGAAAATTTTCATAATGCAAATAATTTCAATGATTTGTTTCGCAAATTTCACACCTCCATCAAATTCACGACCTTTCTAGCAAACACATGTTATCATGCCAAAATGCTTGTTAATGAGCACTTTAATGGCTTTCATTCTATTTAATGGCCTTTTGTTTACAACGCGGTTCAGATAATTACTAACTATGAATTTCAGTAATTCAATCGTTGAATTCTCCTTCGGAATAGAAACGAAAATAGCAAAATGAACAAAGAACTATTTTTATCAAATTTCTATGAATTTCCATTGTTTGCGTTCTCAACTCGGAAAAAAGCTGTCTTGCAGTATTCTACTAATATTACGAAATTATTCCAGCATTTTTCCTCGGCTCTTTAATTAAACGACCGCATTTTCTCTAAGCACAGAGTTCTCGTGTTTTTTTTTGTTGGCTTGTTTGGAACATATTTGAAAATTATAGTAACTTATACTTGATTTAATTCTCGAAAGCATTCTCAGAAGCCTTTTGTTGTTATTGTATCACGTCAAGTCGATGAGAGGTTTTCGTATCGAAATTGTGAAGATTATTACCATAATCTCATTTTCATAATTCTAAGAAGCCGAACTTTCGTGCAAATATTACTTTTGCTGGATGGGATAGGGAAAACATGAGAAAATAGCAAATTCTGTCGGTGAATGAAAGTGGCGGTTTCAAAAAATCTGTCTTGAGATTATTAGTGGTAACTACTTTTTGTTCTAGATTGAATGCATTGTGTGGTTTGTTATCTAGTTTTTACGTTGCTTTGAATAACGAAGAAAGCTCAAATCGTCTTCCAAATATTTTCATACGGCTGTGTATTTTATACGCATAGACGATGTAATTAATCATCCATTCAACCAAGGGCTTGAGTTTTCAAAAACGACACATTTTCATTTTACTATCAACTTAGAACCCTTATGAGTGGCGCGGAGCATCAAATTTATGAAAACATCCGGCCGAAAACAACAATTCAACCGGAACGATTTGCATTGCGGGTGCCTATCCCAAAAACGATGGAATACATTATAAAATAATTATTCCATATCACCAGCCAATTTCACGGGAAGTGCCCTATCAATTCAGAAGCCATTGCCTGGAACAATGTCGCAATATATGTCTAATGGGAGGCAAACACGCATCAATGACGACAAAGGGCGCAATCCGGATCACTCCCCAACCATTCAATGAGCACGGCGACGGCCCAGCCTTGCATATATCCTTAGTGGTATTCATTTCGGAGCTAGATCCGTCCATTCGATTTCCATATTGTTCAAACAATAGACGCTGAAACTATGCAACCATGAAATATGGAAGCTGGCATTACTTTCCATTGAAAATTATCTTTCGTGGGCATAATCGATCCGAACCTATATTGTTAAGCCCAAGACATACCATCAAGACGTCCGTCGTCTTCAGATTTCCGGCCATACCAGGTTACGGTTGCTGTTCCCGATGGGTTGGATCTGTTCAAACCATCTGCGGAAATGGGGAGAATTTCATAATAGTACTGGCTTGGGAAATTGAGGAAAAGGTAATCTGAATATGAAGCGGCATTAAACACACTGTTACCTGAAAACTCGATGCTTTGTTCAAGGATAATGTTGGCAAGCGTATCAATCTATTCTTTGTAGTGTCCAATGTATCGTCTATAGGAAGTATCAAGGGTTCTTATCTGAAAATATAATAAGGACATGAATGGCAACCGGAGAGTGAACAACGAGGTATTTGGATCCTTACTCTATGCTCATAGTTTTCAATGCATATATGCTCAACGAAATGTTCAATAGTTCAAAGTTAATCGTGTGCTACGTCGTTGGCAAATAAATGTTAATATTTCGTTGACAAATAACTTCGCAAAATATTGTAACCTGTTTTTCTTACATGTATTTTTATCAATCGCTCATAGAATTTCGTGTGAATCAGCGAATTGTCTACGTTTTCAATATACCACTTCAATTCTTATGAAGATGTTAAAAAATGGCTCGATGGGTGGTTCTTATCCAAAGGGGATGAATTTTTTTGGGGTGGAATCCACAATCTTCTCCAAAGATGGGAAAAATTTATAGCCAACGAGGGCAATTTCTTGGAATAAAATATTCTTCACTTTTCAGCGTTAATGATTGTGTTTTGATAAATAAAAAAAACAGCCGTGTTAAGGTTGCACACCTGGTATATAGTATAGCAAGAAACAATCCAACACTTCCTGTGTGAATGCACCAACTGATTTAAACCTTAGCTGCATAGCCAACTTCATACGAGAATCTAAATGGTCATCGTCATCCTGTAGGTTCTAGTGCCGTCCCAATCTTTTGTGGTATCACAATTGGCCTATAGTTGTCTAAGCGAGCCATCTTTGGATGAAAGAGGCTGCCACTACAAACGTTCGCTAAGCAAAATTGAATTATAATCTCCATATTGTTCCCGACGAAAATTCAATCAACGACGGTATTGGTGAGCCCAGTAGGCTATATTCCTGCATATTAGTGAGAGTCTAGCAATCCTTCTTTTTAAAAACGAACACTGACAAATAGCCTCGGAATCGTTTGGAAAAACGGCCCTTATACGGTGAAAGCAACGAAAAAGAGCCACTCTATTTAGTTCTAGAACTTTCAACCGCTAAATACATGAAATACTTCTCAAACAAGCTGCGAAGTGCGACCCTTAAGGTCCACACGGTCAACTTCCCAGTAATATCTGGATAAACATTAAAAATATTAAACACAATAATAATTTTGAAAATATTACTACTTTAAATAATAATAATGAGAGGTATTCATAGCAGTAACAGGAATGAGTTAATATTAATCATATCATCTCTCTTCAAAAACTGATAGGAATGTCTAAATTTTATAAACATTTATTACTGCGTTGTGCAAATCAAGTTAAAAAAATATTTTTTATGAAAAAAACCCTAAGTTTTTGCATTTTCTTCTATTAAATTAAAAAAAATTCGGTGAAACGGATTTTTACAATGTTAAAATAATCAAAAAGATGTTACAACACGTCGATTGACCCCTTAATGATGCAAATATTATATCTGGTTCGTGAGATATAGTGAATGGAAGAAATGACCTTGAAGATCATGATGACTGTTAATGATTTTTTATTTTTTATTTATTGTTTCTTGATATCTTGAGAAAAAGTTTTGATGATGTTTTTTCAAGCATTGCTTGAAGTATATAAATTTTATAAAAATTGAAAACTGTCTTCCGTAAATCAGGTTAAAAATTTATTGTTTATTAAAAAAAAACTAATTTTTTGCACTTTTTTTCTTAAATTAAAGAACGGTGCCAACGATTTTTATCAAAATTTGATAGATTCACACAAATGCTAATACGCGTCGATTGACACCTTGCAACCATGCAAATCGTATGTTTGGTTCACGAGATATAACGCATGACAGAAATTACCTTCAAAGGCAAAACAACAAACCATAAACCGAAGTATCCCAAAAACTAATCAGCTCTTAACACTAATCAGCTTTTAAGATTGCAAAGACGCTTTGATTGACACCTTAACGAAGTCGATACAACTTTGTTTACGTGAGTTATGCTCGTAGAAAAAAGTGTCCACGAACGTACGTACGTACGTACACACACACACACGCATACATCTCCGTTTCTATAGACCTCAAAACGTAAAGAAATGTTGAAAATTTCAATTTCGATTTTCGAGGCGATTACAAGAACTTCCCTTATACTGGGAAGTTAAAAAGTTCCGAAATATAGTATTAACATACCACGAAAATTTAATATTTTTAATGTCTGACTGATCAACTGCCACGCCTTCAACTGCAGAAAAAGACCTTGTCAAAGACGAGTTCTACATTATTCTAGGAACGACCTACGATGAAGTCCTCTCAAATGACATCATATTACTGATGTAAGTTTTCAACGCAAAATTTAGACTAAAAGCAGAGCTTGCTTGAAAGTACTAACAACAATAGCCAGTGACTGGACAAATTTGCTACTAACAAAAACATGATTACGAGTTCCACGAGTTTTGTGCGTCACAACAGTTAAAACTAGCCAGGAAACCTGTTGATTTTTGAGTTTTCTATTAGAATAGGATATCTTCAATATAATATCTAAAATGTTGTGTGCGAATTGTGGTTCAAAGAAGCATACAGTTAAGGCAAAATATCTCTGTTGTACAACAAAAACAAACCATCAAGAATAAGAGCAAGACTATCAAATAAAAGTAGGCAGCTTGAAAATTCAAACAGTGGGAGTAATATACGAAACAAAATTCTAATTTCACTTTTATTCTTTGGACATGAGCATCTTCACACTCCTCTTCAAAACATGCAAAAACATCGAAATGATGCTTATTTTCATTACATGTAACGAATAACCGACATACAAAAAATAATAGCTAAGAAAACAGCAAGATGTGAACTAAATTTTTTTTCAAAAAAGTATGAGCGTTAACGTTAAAAAAACGTTAAAAACCTCAGACAAGCTAATATCTTCGAAGAAAAAACTAGGAACATTAAAAGCAACCAAAGCGACGTCAAAAATTAGATAGGCTGCATATTTTTTCACCCAGTAAATCTGCTACCAGTAGCTTTTTTCTTGCCAACAACCATTCCGGAAAGTGTGAACTTGGAAAATCCATTTTTAAAAATACCAACCGGGAAAAGGTAGAAGTAGACCTAATAGAATATGAGCGAAAAAGGGCTCCAGAGTCGATGGTCTACCAGCAGAGTTTTTTCAAAACGAAAATCACTTTCGAAGTTCTCCACTCATCAAGTTACTACCAAGATATAGTCTGTAGTAAAAAAGACAAACTATCTGCGACAAGTTAATTTTAATCAAAATCGATTCAGTAGATTGCACATAATAATTGTGAAATCTAAATTTATTTAAAAAAAATCAAAATTTTTGAAGGCTTGCAAGTCAGAAACTTTTCATTATAGAAATTGGAATGTTTTTTCACAAATAAAAGAACACTTCACCAATCATATGCATTTCACAAAATTAAAATCGGATTTTGTAGGGCAGCCTCAGTTGATGGAAGCATGGCTCCTACGACTGAATGCGCAGCCACCCACCACTATTTTAGAGTTTATTACCACGTTTAGAAAAAAATACTGAAGTCGTCCTAATAATCCGATTATAATTTTGTAAAGTGCATATGATAGGTGAAATGCTTTTTTGTTTGTGAAAAAACTTTCCAATTTCTATAAGCTTAAGTTTCTCACTTGCAAGCTTTCAAAAATTTTGAATTTTTTTTCAAATAAATTTAGATTGCACAATTATTATTGGCAATCTACTAAATCGATTTTGATGGAAATTTGTGTGCTATTTTATTATATTGTGAAAATTTTTAGGCGATCTATAAAGGTATTAGTAATTGATTTCATCTTCACAAAATACTTCGTGTTGTTTTTTTATAAAAGAAAAACTTCCTTTTAATTTTGTGTATCTTTATTTAGATTCGTAATCGATTTTCGGCCGTAATCGTTCGGCCTTCCTCAGCGATTAAATTTATTAGTGTTAAGTACTCTACTTATATACTAACTTTTCAAGGGATATAGTTAATAAGAATATGATTGAGAGTCTCAATCCAAATAAAGATACACAAAATTAAAAGGAAGATCTATGAAGGTCCTAATTCATTCCAAGTGGTAAAAAAAATTAAATAAAAGAATGCTTTTTTCCCATTTCTTAAAATATTTATTGCTATTTGGTGTCAAGGGTTAAATGTTTTTAATTTTTCCACCAATCTTATCTTAACGAAAATCAGGGAATTATCCCGCAACTTCTATTACCATTCAATTTTGCTCGAAAATGAATCGTTTTAAAGCTAAGAGTGAGAAAAGTAGGAAAAAACGAATATTTTTAAAAAATTTAAACATTTAGATTTTTTTAATGGGTCCGATTTTTTGAGAGAGAGAGAGAGGGTCGGTCAATTCTTGTTTTACGAGTTATTTCACAACTTTTCCCGCAAAAATCAATGTGCCCCCTCTGAACGGCCAAATGTAGCCGTTTTTTACAGATCCGCCCTGTTCTTTTTCAGATTAACGCTAATTTCAATATTTTCATTATTTCAAGTATCAATATTTAATACAAAACAAGACGTAAGTCGAGGGAGGCTTATTTACAGATGGTCATAAAAATAAAAGTTGCCTGATTTTCGAAAGCAATTTCCTGATTTTTTTTGTAAAAAAACAGTGAATTTTTCATTACAAAACATTGCTTTCCATTCACATATGTACACCTTAAACTTTAAGTAACTCGAAAACCAACCAATAAAACCAGCCAAATAAAAATAGAGCTTAATCAAATTCATTTTCTGATATTGAGTAGAAATCAGATTTCCAGTTTGGTATCCAAGAGGATAGTGTTGAAAATACAATGGCTAATAACGTGACGCCAATGAAAAGGAAGTAACAGCAATAAGTTTGAACTCTTGATTATAGAATATCGAAAATTTGAACTTGCCGAGTCAGTTACCATACGAAAATCAATTTGAACTAGACTCCTGCGCATTCAATCAGGGTCAGATTCAAACGTCTGCCCTAAGCGACCATTGATATCAACTTGAATTTTGTGCTCAAATAAGGATATATCCCCCACAATTCCACTACGTATGGAGTTGAGATAAAGATTGCACAAATATATTCTTCGTTACCTTCATATGTAAGTTAAACTGGAAACGGATGTGAGACAGGACGATTTGAAAAAAAAAGAAACTATCTCCAATTCAACATTATTTTTGTCTATCAAAAGCTTACACATCGATCGTCTAAACGTCTCTGCACAGCTGAAATATACGAAAAGCCTTGTAAAATGCTAACCAAGGCAATAACGTTGACCTGACAATCATCATCCTTGTTCGGATATACATATCTGACATGGCTGGAGTTGACTTAATGCCATCATTTACCAAATGGATTTATGCGGTCAAAGCAGATACCAATCAGAATGCTTGGTAATCAATTGTCCTAGTTTCCGCTCCAGTCAATTAATTAATTGTTTAAATTGTTCTATCATGTTAATCATTGATATCATATGCAATGACCATGCAGTCAAAGGTCCTTTCCAGATATTTACCCTCGTAATCAGTAGCGTTGATAACAATGCAATTACATTGAATATTTGATGATGTTTGAACAATAATGAAAGAGAACTGATTGATACTTCAAACATTTTCTTGTATCTGAAACCAAACTTGAGGATCTTTCAGTGCAAAAAGTGCACATCGATCTATACTTGATTGATTTCGCTATAAATGATAGTGTGTAAATGCCTTAGTTTCAATTCAGAATGCCACGATTCATTTCATTGATTCAATCAAATCATCAAATCTCAATTAAATTTGGAGTCTCTCGATTATCGCTGGTTCTGATTGATTTCGATTCCAGGATTTTATTTTATTTTTCAAACCCCATTTAAATCCAGCAGCTACAACACGATGTGTTCAAAACAAAAGATGATCCATTCAATTGCGATAACTCAGTAGTCAAAGCGCTCGCCAGTATTTGAATTCGTATTTTAGTTTCCAGACATCACCGATAAAGGCTCATTAAGCATTCTGCTGTTATCTTCGGTATCCATTTCGGAAAGTGAGAAATGGTTGAAAAATTCTTGAACAATGCCCGCCTCGATGACACATAACTAAGAGTCCCAAGCACATCACCACGGCATTCTCTTGTGGAAGTTCACTAAACTATAATTGTTCCATTTCGATACAGTTCGGGCACATGAACACGACTTCCACAGCACTACTACAGCCAGGAGACCGAATTCCTAAAACATATCGAAACTCCACTTGAGATACTTGTATCTGCAGCACACTCGGCCGGCCAAGACTCTGTCACTTCTTGTCCTTATCAGTGACTAAGAGCCGACATTCCTTCCCAAGTTACTTGCGATGATTAATTATTCCGACTTGGGCCATTTCCGCTGGCAATCATCAGTATTGTTCCAGGCCCGGGACGACAGTAGCTCACCACATGTGGCCCTGCAGTTGCCAAAGGAGTTTGGGAGTCGTCGAGCTCTTGAAAGACAATGATGATCCTTGTTGCGGAGATTAATTGATAAAGCTGAAAGAAACGGCACCCAAGCGGATAGATGGTTGCGATGATAGTGCAATGGACCACAATCCGCAATACAAGTTTATTAATTCTCTGTCGTTGTGTTTTGATTTGAGCCCAGCACTGGCTGCGAACTACAAAACTTCATTTCTTAATCATGTCGACATCCTTAATTATTGTAGTTTATCTTTTTAATAAGCTCTGCGGCTCGGATGTCTTGTATTCTTCGTTGTCATGAAACAAAGACGGAAATGAGGAAGATGAATGCAATTGCCATCCAAAATGAAAGACGTTTGTTCTTTGAACAAGGCAATCAGTTTGATGTAGTTGGTAAGTCGTTGTACACTGCTTTCATGTTGCTAGTCAACTTGAGAGGAAATCCATTATGCTTCCTTCTTGTTTCAAAACAATTTCAACTTTCAAGATGCAGCAAATTGATAAAGGCGCCTGCACATTCAATACGAAATTCACTTGACTATTATGTTTTAACTGCAACATATTAAAGACTATACTTAGGAGCATTTACTGGAATATTTTCAGTTTGATGGCTAGGAAAATGGCTGTTCAGCAGATCTTAAAAACTAGTTTAAATAGAGTGGAATTATTCAGTTGACTTTGAATTCCGTTGCACATGAAAAAATTGACACTCTCATAATACTTTGAAGGACGGAACCTTTTAGTATGTCTCATATAGAACAACTCATATTATTCATGAGGTTCAAATGCTTTTCACTTTCAGGCGATCTTCGTTCTGTTTCTGACAAAAACTCCCAAACATTTGCTTCCTAACAATTCATCTCTGAATTGCAATACTTGACCTTTGATCCAAACAATATTCATATTCTGCAAAATGTCATCAATAGCTAAATTGGAGGGAAAAAATAAATACGACAAAATCCTATGGAACATTAACCCTCAAGGATATGTGTGATAGTATGCCATGGTGCCTTACAAACAGTCATAAATTTGAAAAGCCCGATAAGTTTGTCGATAAGTGACAACATCACACAAGCAGGCCTCCAAACGACGACCGATGCTGAGCTTCGAGAATATACGATACATAAAAGCCTTGACCTGCCCTCCACCCAGTTAAGTCGTGCCTAATAGCAAAATAACTCATCGAGAAGCCATGAAGGACATCAATGGTATTTCGGACACCATTTGGAACGTATGAAGGAACTGCCGTCGTCAACGTATTCAGAAAGGATCAAAAGATGTGGTAGGTTTGATGAAAACACTGCAGGAACGAGTGTTCTTTTGAAAGGGTTTCCGTAAATAGTGCTTCTGGCAGTTGAAAATCGAATCTCGAAACTAAAGTGCTTTTGAGATTTGAAGATCAAAAGTAGAAAGTAGTTTTCGTCTGTAGGCAGTGTTTGTTGGTGGTAACGCTTTTTTAGTTGATATTTCGATCATTATGGCATTGGAAAAATTCTAAGTTTGTAGGATCAACATTGACAAAACTGGGGCCTGCAGCTTTTGAACTTGGAGTAAATATGCTCCTCTAAGTCCAGTGATAGTCTCGAAATTGCTCACAATAAATTTTGATTGTAGAAAAATTTTGATTTTGATTCAAATCGACATAGTTTGTCTCAAAGAGCAAAGCAATCTGCATTTTTCTTCCTAAATTTTTCACTTTGCTAGACCTTTTTCTATGAAATGGTCACGCTCTTGTTCTTTTCTTGTATATTCTTTGTATCGTTGTTGCAAAGTACCAATAAAAGCGAAGAAACAATTGAAATTGTTCGAAGCACAAATATTCTGAATTGAAATGATGAACATTTAAAGTTGGTTTTACTGTTGTTCCAATATCATTCCTTTGAATAAAATACGTCTCGTTGATTGAGACTGAAAGCCTTACAATGAAAACTATTGCAAAAATCAAATTTATCTGGTGAAATTTTTTCGGAAACAAATCACTAGACGACCTTTCATCTTAGGATGTTTTGAAAGAAATTTGAAGTTCCGCTTGTTCGCAATCCGAATTTTACATGTTGAATTTTAAATTCACAACCTTTTTGGAGAGGTTATTGAATACTATTTATCCATCACTTCTTTAGAAGCACAATTTCGGGGAAATTTACGTTGCAATTGCTTTTGATAAAGGATGCATGAATCATTCATGAACCGCAAAAGCTTATATTGTTGAATGTTTCTTTCTCGAAAGAATGGTTTTTAAGGTATTAACTCAATGAAACAAACAAAAATTAACTAAAAATTCGAACTGCTTCCTTCTTTCGTTGATTTTTATTACCATTAAAACTTATTTTTCTTCAGTTTGCTGGGTTCTAGTCGTGTTGGATCAAATTTACAATCGTTTATGATAATAAACACCAGAGAAAGTAAGGAATCTATTAAATATTTTTGAAAATTTGAAGCATTAAAACTAAACTCTGAGATAAATTTGTAGTTAAAGTTGTATTTAAGCAAAAAAGCATGCATGAACCAGGATACAAAAATGTACCTTTCAGAAAAAAATATTCAGTGAGAGTAATTTTTATTTGTTGAAAACAAATCTAAAAAAATAAAACACGTCCTCATTAATAAACACTAACATTTTATTTAAATTTTGCACAATTTATAAATTAGGATACATGTACGCCTCAACTTACAACCGAAATAGGTTCTTAGACATCAACCGTAAGTCGTGTCCCATAGCAAAAACTACCATCTACTAAATTAATAAATACAAAATTGGAATTATTAGTTCAGTCTGTATTCAAAATAGTGATAGGAAAAAAAACCTCTTAGAAATACTATCTTTATTATGCATATTAAGTATCATATTTAAATGTCCTTTTTATTCGAACTGTAATAGGTTTGGATGATAGCACTAACCATTGAGTTTAGTAAAGATATTCTACTGCTACTGCACAATAAGTTCTAATCAAAACAAAACAAAACAATCAAATGTTACCACAGAACAGGAATATATTTACCTGTAAATTTCATAACAGGATTCCATATCCGGAAGTAGCTTAGAATAGAATAAAACTCCATTTCTTTGATTGATTGATTTGCCCAGTAATTACAGATTAGGAATTAGATTCCACTGATTTGATATTTATTCTATATTTTCCAATTCTCCTAAGCAAGCAGTTTAAAGATTTGTCAAATAAATCCTCAAAGCTCCTCAAAAAACAGGAAATCCTTGTATGTATAGTCTAAACAAAATACTATAAATCTACTACTTAATATATACCTAAGCCTAAAAACATTCATTAGAATAATGGTGGCAATGCAATGATACTATAAGTAGGTCACTGTTATTTTACGAATTACAAGACTTCAATGTATACCGAAATTTCTGCCTAATAAAATGGTTGTTAAATATTTATAAGGCCTATAAGCTGGAACATATATTGCTACTTTCTTAATGAACGTACTATGCGGCATCTTGCTGCAATAACGCTCTGTTTCATCGACATTAAAAATGTATTTCTTGGTATCCTTGTTTTCTATGACTAATTTCAGTACCAAACTAAATTAACTACAATTTTATCAACGGTATTGGTATCAGCACTGACTGCCTCTCTCTGCCTCTCCACAAATTGATTCAATTTGAAACTTCGATTGTATCCCAAATTTTTTAAACCGATATTGCAATAAGTCGGATCAAATAATTCCTTTCTCTTTAAACTCAACAGTTTGACAAGGCTGTGTGATTTTTATTTAATAATTGCAAGGCTAAAAATAGTTTCGATCTAAAACTTTTTGCTCAAAAACTTTCCAAAAAATATACATGTGTCCTTGTGAGTTTTTTCTTAACTTCCCAGTTCCCTATGGGAAGTTATTGTAATGGGGTCGATTTGGCGAATCCCAAATTTTGACATATCTCCACGTGTTAAGGTCTCTAGAATCCAAATCCATCGTTTTTAGAGAGATGTCTGTGAGTGTTTATGTACGTATGTGCGGATGTGCGTATGTGCGTATGTACGTATGTACGTATTTGCGTTCGGAATAATTTTTCGTCTCGATTATCTCAAGAACCAAAGATCGGATTGACGTGAGACCGGTTTTAAACGACGCGTAATTACGTAACTTAGAACTGAATGACTTTTCATCGGTTAAGCCGTTTTTTATTTAGGATGAAAAAACTGAAAAAACGACTAAAAATTGCTTACTTTTAAACTGTTGATACGCAGTATTAATTCGTGCAGATACCAAATACCTTCATAGTAATGTTGTTATTATTGTGCGTTTTAGCAAAATTGTGATCAAATTTGTAAAAAATGTTATTGAAAAAAAAGATTAATTTATAAAATTCCAAACTTATATTATCAGCTTTGGGTGAATCGGAGTAGAGACGCTAATGCAGTTAATAATTGGGTATTGCTATAAATAATTTAATATTGTTAATAACAATCGAATAATATTAGTTATAATCTGATATTGTATATATAAAGTCAATTATAATTATTCAGTAACGGTCAAACATTCTTAATAACGAATGATTATTGTAAATAATAAATAAATACCCTCAATAATAGTTGTGGATTCCGAGGCCGAGATGGAGAACGAAGTTGAGGACGAAGTGGAGGACAAGAAGGATGACGAGGACGAAGAGGACGAGGTTGCCGAGGCTTTGGTAGAGGATGACCAGGTGGTGGAGACGTGTTCCTCTACCAAAGCTTTTACGGTTAGATAAAAAAAATGATAAAAATAATAAAAGTGATTATATTAATTTAGAATAATAACGTTTAATAATAGTAATTGTTAATAAAAGCAAATTATAGCTTTTTATTCACGCCACTGGGAAGTTAGTCGTGTGGGCCTCAAGGGTCGCACTTGGACCACATTTTAATAATAATTGATTGCTTCCAATCCTTAATTCTTTAAACCGTACAGATTGTTGAATAAAAAAATTAAAGGCTACGATATATGTCTTTCGATATTCTTCTACTAAATTTCCACTTCTGTTTGTTGTATATATGTTATAAGCGCATATTTGCAAAACACATATATAATAACGTAAGTGCTAACCGCCGTAAATTGAACCTTCAAGGACTACCTGTATACTTAAAAGCTTCTTAGTATATCCTCAAACTCGCGATGCTTCATCATAATGTCCATCAAGATCTACTAACTATTTCTTGTTTTTCGAGGTACGTCTTTCCGTCTTCTGTTTATATGTTTCAACGTCCCATTTTGATACCTCCCGAAACTTTTCATATTAACAGCAACTGCTCCTGCTCAGCCACACATGTTATCGCTATCCTTTGTATCTAATCGATATCCATCTGAAACAACCATTAAGCATAAATCAGTCATTCGAGTATTCCAGTGTGAGCCGTAATAAATAACTTGTGTGATACATCATTTGCATGACTTGATAGCTTCACAGCATCCCAAGGATAGTTTCCTACACTGATGGTATCCCATTCCTTGGAATAATTATAGCAAAAATATAGGGATACAGTAGGAAAACTATGCCAAGATGCCACTTAGAGTTTCTTATCCGATGACACCAAATGGGTCCCCTTATCCCATGAACACAAAATGCTAACCATATTCATCCCACTATCTGTCTAATAATTCACTCACTTGTCTAAGGACTTTGTGCCATCAAATCAGCTTGTTATTGGAGAATTACCATACAGTATGGAGTGGTTGCTTGTGGTTTCATGTAAAGCAGTTTTGATGCGATATTCTTTTGTAATTTATACCGATAAATTGCTGAAAATCACGTTTACAATAGTATTCAACAATTCTTTTATAATTAAACCAAACGACAAATAAGGAATATTATTCTTAGTTTCGAAAATTTCATTCAAAACGATTAAATGTTTTTTATTCGGCTGTTCCGTTGATGAAAAGCAATTAGCGATTCTTATATCATTATAGTTTACAGAATCTTTTTGAAACTTCCATTTCAGTTTGTACACTTCGAGTTAACTAAGTAGACCATCCATCGAAACCAAAAAAGAATTAAGTAAATATTTTGCCTATGATTGATTATATCCGATCAAGTTCAAATATATTTCAACAGGTTGCCATAAATGATGAGGCTCTTTACATCAAGTGGTCCTTACTTGGCTACAAACACAAACTTTTTTGCTACGTTTCCAATTAAAAGTAAATTCGCTGCAATACTTTACCTCCCACAATTGCAAAGCTTGTCAGTTTTACGAACGGAAACTTTATTGCAACACTTAAACCGAAAAACGAAAAACGAAAGTATGACGGACTTAACATTCAACGACAATCCAGCCCAAGTCCATTAACTGTGATCCTTATAGGCATTTTTCGCCTGGCAGCAATAAACTCATAATCTTCGTTAACCTTACTTGCCCTTTTGCCATCTTAATGAGTACCCATTCCAGGAAGCAATACCCTTGGACCTTTCCCGACTCGCCACGGAGAAATGGATTACCTTTTCTTAAGACAGATCCAAAGATAGCTTTTCTTTATACTTTTATCGTCTTTTATAAAATCGCTTTTTTTCGCCTAAGATTCCTTTAAGCAAGGTATGTATTTTCTTCTAATTTACCAGCAACGTCAATTTAGTAAGTGGAATACAAAACAACGGAAAATAACTGAGCAACGATAAAAGAAATAAATTGAATCAGGTCGAGGCTTGAAAAAATCTAAAGAAAATATTTGAACTTCCTGAAAGTTGTTTTTTGGTAGAACATCGCAACTGTTAAACCATCACATCTGAAACTAAATATTTTAATTGAGTTATCATGTGGCACAGAAAGGGTGTTTTTCATTTGCAAGTAAAAATGTGTTCTGAAAATCAATATAATATATGTCTAAGATTTTTCAACTGCTATGAATAGAAAATTCAAATATGGTCTTCTTTAATTTTATTTTAATTAATGCACTTGAGCTGGTTGATCTGCTTTATGATGATGACTCTAGAGTTACTATCATCTTGGATGTTAGGAAAGGTCTGACAACTCAATCAAAATAATAATCAAAATATGTAGCTCCTCTTCAAGATTTAGGGGTGGAAATTTGATTGGCACATGAGGATAATTCTAGTACAAAAGGAGCTTTAAGAGTATTTATTTACTTATTTTATAAAATGTAAGGATTTGTTTGTGTGTTACTAACGGGATAGGTGAAAAGGTAAGGATTTGACGCTGGTCTATACGTTCAAGGAGTCAGCACAAAAATCAGAGAATCCAGAAAAGTGATCCACAATTTTATTCGTTTTAGTAAAAAATATGTTAAAAACCGGAAATTTGACCCAAACAAAAAACTTAGTCCAACCAATTTGTATATGGAGCTTTTAAATGAAGAATTAGTTTACATAACGAAATAATCCTTGCCAGAAAATTTTCATTTTCAACAGGATAATGCTCCAATAAACAGATCTGCCGCTTTAAAAATATGGGCTGAAGCTTTTGCTGTTGAAATTTTAGTCTAACCACCACGGTTCCCAGATTCCAATCGTTACAAGGAACAAATATTGACTTTAGCATTTTCCATTCAAACTTAAAAAAACACACTTTTGTGTGTATTTTTTTTTAACAAAACTGCATTATTAATTCCTGAAAACAGCCGTACGTCATATACCCAAAAAATGTCCTGTAAAAAGTTCGAATTATTTTAATAAATTTACAAGGGGCAAAATCGGTCATATTTCTAAAAAATGTGTTTTTTTGGGGTGATATCGGAGAGGGTAAAATGTAACAAATGTTTTAAAAATTTATTTCATTAGTTAAACTAGTGTTTTGAATCACAAAAAATTTCTAAGAAATATTATTGAGCTGAGCCCGCTCCAAACCTTGAGGTTTTCAAGACGTTATTGTCCTGTCGTCCTTTAAAAGGCAGCATAAAACTTACCTAAGAAGGATGAGTTATATCGAAGGATTCATTGTCAAATTATGACTTTCTACAAGTGTTTCTAATTATATATCAACAGTTGTATGTAGGTGTGGCAATGTTTACAGAATATTGAACTAATTTCACAAAATGTCAACTAAAAAAATAATACATTAAATTTAACACAAAATTTCAGAAATATGAAAAAAATTATGCGGATAACTGGGTGAGAAAACTGGATGGAAAAAGAACTAAAAAGAAACTAATAATTAAATGTTACACGAAATCCGATCTGAAATAAGACAAAAATTATTATCAGCGTTGAAAACTGGCTGAAAATGGGCTGACAATATTCTCTATGAAGAAAGAGATTGGGACTCAAAAGAGACGGAATTTTTTTTATTAGAAACAATACCCAATTTGCAAATATCAGCCAATTAAAGCGAGTGCTAGAATCAAACTGAAAAAGGACAAAATGTCTCTGTGAGCTTAACGTGACTACCTATCAGGGTGATTTTAAGCCACGGGTCTCTTCGGCCGCGGGTTTGTTTTGAGTGGCAACCAACCAACCTCCCACCACCACTTGAGAGTATAGTTTGCCTACTTAGTGCAGGCTCAGTGACCTTACTGGTGAAAGCAATGTCTATCTAATCCTCTGCCGATCTCTTGGTCTCGGCACCGGGTTATCTCGCAACTCAATTTGTGGGGCTACACGATAGCCAGGGCCTCGAAGAATGTTCACTGGTCTATTTTTTGACAACTTACTTTTTCTGTTTGTACAATCAATGGTAGACCAGTCTACCAAACTGACGAACTGCTAGAATTTTAAAAATTTTGCGGGTTTTGGGAAGCCCCAGAGTAAAGTCCTAAAGTGCATTCAAAAGTTTGCAATAGCAATAATTAAAATTTCAAACTTTAATATGCACTTTACTTCAAGCCAGTTGGCTATTCCAAATTACATTTACCTAAAACAAATAAACCCTTTGAGATCTCGTATCGATATCCTTGTACATTTCCATGTTTCCCATGGTGAAACTTTTTTCTACATCTGCACACATCGTTCTCATCTGGAATTTACATTGGGAACTTTGATGAGTCCCTGTTGTTCACCAGAAAATGTATGCTAAATACTTAAAACTTTTTTAAAAGTAGAACCTTCAGCTAACCTTAGTCACAACGATTTTTATGTTGTCGTGTTCTACTAAAGTTGCAACGCTTTAAGGCCATCGGGAGCACCAAATCTAAACAACATTTATTCGAAATTAGAAATTCTACCACGGCAATACATGCCCCAGCTAAATTGGCTTCAATGTGCTCAAGGACTTACCTCGGTAATATATAGATACATCCAAGGATGCATGTCCTTATTTCTGGTTGCAACAGAAAATCTCTATCTGTAGAGAATGTGAAGTTGGATTTGCGGTGTAATCTTGTGTTGTTTTCTGGAGGAAAATGGGGAGAAATAATATTTTAGAAACCCAGTTTTAGTGTCACTAAGATCTGAAGTGCATTATATGGCTCTGCTGTGCTCCAGGTAATACACTTTGCTATATTAGGTTGGTTTGTTGCTGTGTGGAAACATGTTTAAAGCATTGTGCTGAAACGTGAGAACCAAACCCAATTTAAGTCTGAGCGATTAATCGGATACAGATAAGAAATAAATTTTCTGAGCTTGTTTCACGTTAGTTTTGATAACATGAAAGCGACGTTTTTGAAAGTAAATGATTCCTTAGATTTTTCTGAATTTTGAATGCTTCGTAAAAACATTACTTCATGTAAAACAAATCTTTTTATTTACATACATTTGGAAATAATGCAAAATCAACTGCAGCAATTCTTTTTTGTATAAATATTTTTTAAAAATTTAATCCGTGCAAATTTCATATTCAGTGAACTGAAATTAATAATTTTGTAAACTGAATTGAATATTTGCGAACTGTTTTCTCAAATTCTGTCGTTATTCGATAAATAAATCCAAAAAAGGATTTAATTAAGTGACTTTTGCTGTATCTTGTCGTAACTTTATGACAAATTTTAATTAATGAGCGATCTTTGATTTGCTAAACGCACCAAATTGATTGTCTTTGAAACAAGATCTTTGTTACTTTTCACGTCCTTGTGGTCAGTAGTGCTCATTCATCTTATGTGATTTGTATTAGCACTTCAGTTTCGTAGACACTTTTCCGTTGTTGCAACTCAACATTTCTAACTCTTCCAACAAACCCAATAGCAATTCTTACTGACAGAATAATTTACTACCAAAGTAATTAATTATTCACTTTACAGCTTTCCCTGACAAGCCACATCCTTGAAAGAAGACTTTTGCATCGTATATTCTCGTCATCCTTTCATGCTCCGTTTTGATGTTAATTCCGCTTAACTTTGCGCGAACAAAGATAGTTAAGACATCTTGACTAACTGAAGAGGGCAACAACGACAATACGGAGCCATTTTCACGTCATTCACCTTGCCTCGTCCCAACCATCTAGAAACCTCTTAGTGCACTCTTCAACTTGGTCCTGACCACGGTGGAAAAACTAAAGAAGCCTCTAATTGCAATCTTGCACTAATTGGAGAAGCGAGGGTTGCTTCGAAACTACCTTGCCACTCCGTAAATCTTTTACAGTGACCGTCTTTAAGAAAGTGAGCATAATTGTTGCGGCATAGACTTCTCTTGCAGGCAGACACCCACTTGCATTCCAGTCCTAGGAAGCACCCTTCAAATAGCTTCCCAGACATGAAAAAAATTTGAGATAATATTCTAGAATTGCTCAATACTCCTAAGGACATTGATGGCATCGTCAAGGAAAGGGCGAACTGGCAGTGTAAGATGAAGAAAAACTTTGAAACAGCTCCTCTCACTCATTCCATGCGCTTGAGAACATGACATTCTGATTCAGTGTAAGGATAATAGGTTTGGCCGAATCCTTCCAGGACAATTTCGATAAGCGATTTGCAAACTAAAGATCTATTAGCGAAGGTAAGTTAAGGTGAGCCTATGGGTAATCGATCGATTCGATAAGCCCTTTTTCACTAATGATCTGCAATCCTTTCTCGAATGGCCCTTCGTAGTAGAAGCAAGCAAAGTTAGTGAGGCTTACAGCTCAGGCGTACACTTTTAATTTGCCCAATCGAAAAACAGCCATGAGTTCCAGGTAAGAACCACTACACCTGCCGCTCATCCAACAATGATGGCTATCTTGAACGCCTTCTAAGAAGAATTTATTGCAAACGACCAGCGCACTTCACTTTTGTTTGTGAATCGCGCAACAAACTCGACTCTGTGGTATTCGCGTAATTAAAATTGCAAATCGAACAGAAACTTATTGAAAGGAAAATTACTTCATCGGCGGTGCCTCGTCCGTAATTTGAAATTAGAAATAACTCAGTCAGACAGGTTTGCATTCATTTGCATATTATCGCGCTTCGGTAACGGTGCAAAATGTTGGCTAAGACATTTCCATAAATTCAGACTTTTTTCTTGAAGTTGAATTCGCGAACATGGGATTAATTCATCCATTGTTTGGGGCGAAAATAGATGTTAGAGAATCTGCAGGAACTTGAGATATTCGAAGACAGTCAGTTGCTCATTACTAAAAGCTTTCTGAGTAACTTGGGCTCTGAAAAGCGCACAGGAAAAAAGGAAGAAGAAAAATCTAAATGCGCTTGCATTACAACATGCCTGTTTACTGTTAAAGTGCTTAAAACTCCACTGTTTTTAAAAAAATGATTAAAAAAAGCTTTTACTGATATCATTTTGAAGCTTGAGGTACTTCTTCATTATAGTCTAAGTTAACATTTTTATTGTAAAAAAAAATTAAAGCAAAATGGTTGTCATACTGGTGTAGCACGCACGCAATCTACAGATAAAAGTTCAAACTGCGCCTCGTAATATCTTGGCCAAAATAACCATCTGCAAGCATGACAAATCCTTTAATCTTGGTTATAAAGGACAGAAATAATCTGCTTTTGCAGCAAAGACAACTTTATTGACGATTTGGTGCACGTCTGAACTTAGGTGTGTCGATTTGCGTCGTATTCGCAAACGAAAAAATGATTCCCAAATCTCCAAACCAATTTTTTAAACTCTGATAGAGTTTATTTGTTTTTTTTAATACTTTAAAAATACTCTACAAGGTTTGAAGTGAATCAGCCAATTAGTTTTCTTACAATTTTGCGACGCGCAATAAAAAAGTACGTTTCGAAAAAAAGCGTTTAAAGTTTTCATCGAAATTTTCTCACATATCGAAAAAACACGAGGGGAAAGTTTATTATGAAATATGATGATATAGGGTCGTTCAATGATTATCAGTCTATTACGTGAATATATAGATTTAAAAATATCATACTACTTAATACACATTTATTTCACGACAGATATTCGAGCGTCTATAATGCCTGCGAGCGTTGTAGAAAGAGAAATAATATAATTATCGATCAGAAATTTTAAACACATATTCTTAAAGCAATATGCAAGAAAGAGAAAATCTAAAAACCATTTTACAGTAGAGTGACCCCTTAAGATTACAAGTTTTCTTAGTGTTGACTAAGAAATAAGAAGTAGACTCGACCTACGCTTGCTGGTCTGGTTTCATAAAAATTTGTCCAGAGAGGTATATTATGCTGAATTACTGTATGAATAGCTTACTTATTTATTAACTTCCCAGTATATGGGAAGTTCTTGTAATCGCCTCGAAAATCGAAATTGAAATTTTCAACATATCTTTACGTTTTGAGGTCTAT
This sequence comes from Oxycera nigricornis, assembly GCA_963942545.1. Classification (NCBI taxonomy): domain Eukaryota; kingdom Metazoa; phylum Arthropoda; class Insecta; order Diptera; family Stratiomyidae; genus Oxycera; species Oxycera nigricornis. The sequence continues at coordinate 29,584,594 of OZ012659.1, read as the reverse complement.
AGAGTATATATAAAGTGTTTTTAGAAAGGGAGATGTATGTGTGTGTACGTACGTACATACGTCTGTACGTTCGTGGACACTTTTTTCTACGAGCATAACTCACGTAAACTAAGTTGTATCGACTTCGTTGAGGTGTCAATCGAAGCGTCAATTTTAATAGCTGATTAGTTTTTGAAAAACTTCCGTTTGGGGGGGGGGGGGGGTTTGCTGTTTCACCCGTTTGAAGGTCATTTCTGTCATGCGTTATATCTCGTGAACCCAACGTACGATTTCCTTGAGCAAGCAGTCAATTGACGCGGATTGACATTTATGTAAGTCTATCAAGTTTCTATAAAAATTCTTCGAGCCGTTTTTTAATTTTAAAAAAAAGTGCAAAAAATTGGGTTTTTTTCAAAACCAATAAATTTTAACTCCATTTTCAAGTCCACGTAATCAATGTTTCTATAATTTATATACTCCAAACAGTTCTTTTAAAAATGCAATCAAAATTTTTCGTCATGATTACAAAAAAAATCAAATAAAAAATACAAAATCTTTAACAGTCATCGTGATCTTCAAGGTCATTTCTGTCATGCGTTGTATCTCGCGAACCAAACATACGATTTGCATCGTTTAGGTGTCAATGAACGCATATTAACATTTCTGTGAGTCTGTCGAATTTTTAAAAAATCGTTAAAGCCGTTTTTTAATTTAAGAATTTTTTTTTTTAACCTGATTTGCGAAATATAGTAATCAATCTTTATAAAATTTATATACCTCAAACAATGTTTGTAAAAACTACATCAAATTTTTTTCTCATGATTACGTAAAAAATTAAATTAAAAATACGAAATCATTAAAAGTCATCATGACTTTCAAGGTCATTTTTATCATTCACTATATCTCACGAACCAGATATAATATTTGTATCATAATGGTGTCAGTTGACGTGTATTAACATCTTTGTGAAGTTTTAACATTATAAAAATTCATCCAGCCGTTTTTTTAATTTAATAGAAGAAAATGCGAAAAATTATGGGTTTTTTCATAAAAAAAAATATTTTTTTAACGTGATTTGCACAGCACAGTGATACCACTTTGTAAAATTTAGACATTCTTATCAGTTTTTGAAGAGAAACCAGCAAAATTTTCTTCCATGATTATGAAAAAAACTAAATTGAAAATAAAAAATCTTTCAAAGTTACCATGTAAAGAGGGTTCATACGAATGATAACACTTTATATCTTTTATTCTAAAAAAAATGTTGTAAATTCAATCAAAGTTTTAAAATATTTGCATAATTTGAGCAGATTTTTAATAGTTTTTATAGTCTTTTAATTAGAAAAACTGCTCAAATTTTGAAAACCAACAAAATTTCACTCAAATTTGCATTTGCGGTATCAACGCTTTGAATGGTAAAATGTTTTGTAGTCAATACTTTGCAAGATCATATGCTTTGAAAAGCTTTCATTGAATAAAAAATTGTAGTTTTTAGTAGATTCATTCTTTAGTAATCGTAAGATTTCAATAATAATCATCATGTGTAATACATTTTACTTTTTACATGCAATTGAAGCTATTTTTGACTGCATATACAAAAATTTTCAAGACTAAAAAGGCCCCCACCGATTGATCCGCGTGAATATTCAATCTGTCCTCATCGACCAAAAACCTTACGTAATCAATGGACCCTCCCGTAGACGATATGATTCATATTAACTCATTCCTGTTACTGCTATGAATACCTCTCATTGTTATTACTTAAAGTAGTAGTATTTTTAAAATTATTATTATGTTTAATGTTGTTGATGTTTATAAAGATATTACTGGGAAGTTGACCGTGTGGACCTCATGGGTCGCACCTCGCGGCTTGTTTATTGTTGTGTCGTCCATTTTGTTTGTATTTTATTCCTTTCTTATCAAGCTTTTTTGCGTAGATGTTTATTTTCTCAACAACGCTAGAAAGACAAAATAGCGTTAGTCAACATTTTTTTGAAGTTGAGATTAAAGGGTTTTTGAATGTAGTTTTTGTTTTTACGCCAAATGAGTGATGTTTGGTTGTTCCGTTCAAAATTTAGATAAATTCGAAAGTCTCACAATTATTCTACCTATATATTTTGCAGTTGATCCTTAATCATCTGAAATGCAGTAAAAATTCGATGTCTCATTATATGTTAAATGCAAAAAATATTACTTAAGATATGGGCGAGATTATTGAATTTTTACGAATCCTTAAAACCAATAAATGAATCAACGTTATACATGCATTTTCTCTTATTCATAGCAATTTTTTATTATTTATTCTTTTTATGTGGACCAGTTTTGCAGCCACTATGATCTGTTATCATTAAAATCATAAAAACTATAAATTGTTGTCTTTGACTGTCTGATCTTTCGAAATGTTGATAGCCACAGGTGCAAATGTGATAAAAAACATTTGGAAATTTTGTTTAAAAAAATTTAGGTTTTTATCAAAATAAAACACGTCTACATTAAATTTATCGAAAATTTCATCAAATCATACAAATTATATGTCACTTTCATTGACGCTACAACAAGGTTATTAGGATAATTCAGATTGAGTAATATTATTCGCATCAATTCCTTAATCAAAGTGACCATTCAATGTTTATTGTTTTTATACGTATTTCTTTTGCAATTATAATATAGTTTTATGAATATTTGAAAAGAAGAATCCTCTCAAGAATCTGATTTTTAAAGGATTCATTACTAAAATTCATTTCTTTAATGTAATTTTTTGGTCATTTTTATTAATTTGAAAAACATCCGTATTATATTTCTTAAAAATTGATGACATCATCCAAACGTTACAACGGTTCGATTTAACTCTTAATAACGTGACTACAACGGTTCTTTTGCGAGATATAGTATAGTTGACCTCGCCAAATCTGAAGTATTTATCGATTTTTCAGTCTTTAAAAAGTTAAACTATTTGATTGTGAGCTGGTCATAGCTGTAGCTTGTTGAAAGGTAAACGTTCTATACGAAGAAATTGTGAAAATCAAAAGCACTTTTAACACGATGAACTTCGACTGTAGTATCCTCTCATCAAATTTTATTATTTTGATGAACGGCTCATCAAATTTGTATCTTGGTTTCTTTCAAACATTGCAATCAACTGTTTTGGTTCATCGAATGTGTCTTCCAAATTGCGAAATTCTGTAATAATTTCTTCCTTGGTCAACTTATCCTCCGAACGTGTAGCTACTGGTTGCTTTGCTTGGCCTTTCATAATGCACCTGAGAGCTCTGTCATTTCCATGGTCCATTTGCTGGTCAGTTGAAGTTCGTGCGACTTCTTCATAATCAATACCGGTCCTACAACTCATAGATACAATTAATAAGTCAGTCCGTTTTGCCTGAACCCAAAATCTGCTCCGTGCTGCCTTCCCAGAGTATTTGAAATTTTCGACTTGCATGAATAAGATACGCTTTCACACTCCACTACAAATAATATCCTTCCCACGGCGTGTTGACGTGAGCTGGTGCGGCATGCAAATTAACGTGCCGTGGGAAGCTGGCATAAGAATACCAATCACATAAATATCAACTGTTTCTTCCCAGTCTTGAGTTAAGATCAAAGTTTCACATTTATATAATTTCACCGAACATATGATCGTTTTGAACTTTCACGGTTTTTTATTTTGGTTATTAAATTTTTGAGAGGTCTGGAATGTAAACTTAATTGGCAATGTCAAAACGCAATTCGATCTCGTCTTTTTCATTATCATTAACTTTGGCGAAGTCATATTCCAGCTGGTTGGCATAAATTTCCTTATTTGGATTCCAATTTTTGTATATCTTTGCTTAACTTTCAGCCCAACATTCTCTTTTTAATATACTGATTATTTCAAATAATGTCTAATAAAATGCATTATTCTATGAAAACGGACACTTCTCCAACGAAGAATTGAAATGAAGAAAGTTTGATATAAATTTATATTATAGTCGAGAAGATTATATCTAACAATATATTTCAAAAACGATGTACGAACACATATGATCTATTTTCCCTTATTTCCTCAACAAGGCTGCGTTATGGAAATTTTAAAAAGCTTAAAATATAATCGTCCTTTTTGACTCTCATTCAATACAAAAAAAATTCAGCAGGACATAGAAATATAATATTATTTAATAATAAAAGATAGTTGATAAACATCTGGTGCTGAAATAAGATTGCGTCTTACATTCGCCTAGATACCTTTGTTATAGCTGAAGTGTCAGCGTGCTGACTAAAATTGAATATGAATAGAAATCAAGTTGTTTAGAAATTCATTGAAGTGTCGTAATATAGATACCTTGTAAGTAGTTTATCATTTCCATTAAATCGACTATTTTCTTCCTCCTTCTTCCTACATAAATTTTGAACCAACATCTTGGAAAGTTTTAACTATCTTCTCTTAACAAGGATTTTTCATATTAACAGCTTTTTTAAAGATTGTATCTGAATTTATAATTTGAATTTAATTCGTTAATAAGTTGTAAATGGTACCAGAAATATGGTCCGATGGTCAGGATACTTTAAATGCATCTTTGAGTTCTTTTCGTAATACTACAAAGTTTAAAACAACTGTTAAAGCAAAACAATTATGCCTTCAATGTTAAAAAGGATAATTTAAAAATGTCCAGTTGCCTAAATTTTTCGTAAAATTTTGTCATGTTTTTATTTCTGTAAACTTTTGGAATATTTTTTCAGACGATGTTTTTAAATTGTTAAAACATTATATGTACATTACAATACATTATTTCCAATTAGTTCATATTTCTTTCAAATTTGCTTTGAGGCCTCGTAAAAAAAAGCAATTAACTGGTTATTTGCTGTTCACTGCTTGCTAAGGATTTTCGAAAAGATTCAATGACATAATGTAGGAGTTCAGTTTATGCCGAAATACTATTTGATAATAATACGCTCAAAAGATGGCTTAATACCTCACCCGCGAACGATACTCTCCACCACATCACATGAACATGACCTGAATTTTCGTCCTTTCAGGAAACTACTTGCATAACTATTCCAAATTTATAGAGTGGAACTATCTTATTGTCATTGCAAATTAAGAGCCCGAATACAACCTGCAACACATGAAACGACGCATCGTCTGTTTTGCTTTTCAGTAGCTCGAGCTTATCTAATCAAACCTGTCGAATATGGGGAGAATCCTTGCAGCAACATTGTCATTTGACATCAGGCCACAAGTATGGCTAAGTTCAACAAAAGCCCCATTCCGTGTGTTATTGCAGAGTCAATCAGAATCAATAACAATATCTATAACACTACAGCACAAGGATTCATGTTTGACTGACTGATACTCAACTAATGCTGCTTGAAACTGCCTCGCTTCGTTCTAGCTCCTTATAGTCGAGGACATGCCCTCACATAGGCCTGTTGAGTGCTCGAAAAGGTAGTGGGCAAATGATTGTAGAGTCTCATCATCGATGGAATCCACTTCAAGTGAAATTAGATACCAATAAGATATATGTAGAAAGGCCAGTTGAAGCATGTCAAAGATAAAATCAGTTTAATGAAGCTTCTGGCTCTTGAGTGCCATTGTCCTTATAAATATCCATTCTCGTGCTTATTTGAGTGCTGATATTGATACGTCTGACTGGACATGATAGCATCCGTGACAGTAATGCTTAGAAGGACTTACAATTCAACTGGTCAACCATCTCCGCAATCAATAGCATCAATAGGTCAGTTCGTTTTGTTGCCATGCCCTTCTTTAGAACAAAACGATTTAATATTGTGCACTGATGTATGAATTTCTGAAATATTAGACATTTCAATTTTCATCAAGTCGCTTCAATACCTTTGTTGAAATTTTGTGCTTAAAAGATAAAATTTTAAGTAATACAGCTGGCCTCATTTAATCTCTCCCAGTGGCTTTGAGATATCGTGCATGCAACCATGCACAATACACATAACATTTATTTTATCTTGATTACAATTTAGCGATGATATCTACATATTTATGTATATGCATCTTATATACCTACCGCTGAGTCTCCTTCTATTTAAATAATAATTTAATGCTAAGAAAATAAATAAAATGTTTCGAAATACTCCAATTCGGTTCGTTTCTCGGTTTCAAGTATAGAAACCTCAATTTAAAGATGATCATTAATATAAATAAAGATTTTTTCTGACAAATCCAACATCAGAGAGCTATTATTACTCGAAACATGGAAAATATGAACTTCGCAGTCCGACCCACTTAAAATTAATATGTTTCAGAGTATGATTTTATCTGCGTTGCTTATAGAATATATATATTTAATTTCAACACTTTCTCATTCCAAATTGTCGTTTATTTTTTTATCGAATCCATGCGACGGCATTCTGAAAACATTTCTTTGTTTTGTCATTATATACGTATGCGAGACTCCCCTCAACCTACAAAAGAAAGTAAAAATAGCCTTTACTTACTATATTCAAGGATTAGTAGGAAAAACGTATATTTTGAATGAATAAGGGAAATATTTTTAGAGTTAATTGTTCGAGAATGATATATTTCCCAAGAGTTTCAAATGGTATTTAATCGTTTTTTATGATTTATGGAAGAATAACATCTTATGTTGTCCGGATCTTACGCTGCCTGCAAAAGTTTTTTGAATGGTTTTTCTTAAATGAAAGAATTTTAAATAGCAGCTTGTCAATTTGTCAAGGGATTTAACTACAGATACTATTTAAGCAAAACTTAAATGAAACAAGCCGTGAGGTGCGACCCATGAGGTCCACACGGTCAACTTCCCAGTAATATCTAAATAGATATTAAAAATATTAAACACAATAATAATTATGGAAATAATACTACTTCAAATAATAAAAATGTACCTCTCATAAAAGTTATTGGAATGACTTAATATTAATCATAAAATCTACGCGAGCGTCAATTGATTACGTAAGGATTTTGGTGCATTGGTTTGATTGATTATTCACGCGGATCAATCGGAGGGGGGAGAGGTTACAAAGCAGTTTTATCATTAAAGTTAAAACATGGTGCTGTGAAGACGATTAAAAATCTGTTCAAATTTTGCAAATATTAATAAACTTTGATTGACTTTACAACAATGTTTTTAGAATAAGAGATTTAAAGTATAATGAATGAATTTATATATGCATATGGGAAGTTCTTGTAATCGCCTCGAAAATCGAAATTGAAATTTTCAACATATCTTTACGTTTTGAAGTCTGACGAGTATATTTTAAGTGTTTTTAGAAAGAAGTATGTATGTGTGTGTGTGTACGTACGTACGTACGTATGTGCGTTCGTGGACAGTTTTTTCCACGAGCATAACTCACGTAAACAAAGTTGTATCGACTTCGTTGAGGTGTCAATCGAAGCGTCTTTGCAATTTTAAGAGCTGATTAGTTTTTGTGAAACTTCGGTTGGGGGGGGGGGGTTTGCTGTTTTGCCCGTTTGAAGGTCATTTCTCTCATGCGTTATATCTCGCGAACCAAACATATGATGTTTTATAGCAAGGTGTCAATCGACGCACATTAACATTTATGTGATTCTATCAAATTTTTCAAAAAATTCTTGAAACCGTTTTTTAATTTTTTGAAAAACTGTGCAAAAATTTTTTTTTCAAAAACACAAAATTTTTAACCTGATTTTCAAACCTAAGTAATCAATGTTTATATAATTTACATATTCCAAATAGTTCTTGTGAAAAAACCAGCAATTTTTTTTTCATGATTCCAAAAAATATTAAATAAAAAATAAAAAATCATTAAATGTTCAAGGTCATTTACGTCATTCATTATATCGCGAGACATAAATATAATCTTTGCATCATTAAGGTGTCAATCGACGCGTATTATCAGTTTTATGATGTTTTTATATTTTAAAAAAATCGTTAAAGCGTTTTTTAAATTTATTAAAAAAAATAGGAAAAGTAGTGTTTTTTCATAAAAAAAATCATTTTTAACCTGATTTGCACATTGTAATAAAAAATGTTTGTAGAATTTATAAAATTGTATCAATTGTTGTGGAGAAACCAGCAAGAACTTTTCTCATGATTTCAAAAAAATTAAATTAAAAATAAAAAATCATTCAAAGCCACCATGTAAAAAGGGTTCATTCGAATCATAATACCTAAAATCTCTTATTTTAAAGACATTGTTGTAAAGTCAATCAAAGTTTATTAATATTTGCAAAATTTGAGCAGATTTTCAATAGTCTTCACAACACCATGTTTTAACTTTAATGAAAAAACTGCTTTGTAACCTGTCCCCCCTCCGATTGATCCGCATGAATAATCAATCAAACCAATGCACCAAAATCCTTACGTAATCAATTGACGCTCGCGTAGATTTTATGATTAATATTAAGTCATTCCAATAACTTTTATGAGAGGTACATTTTTATTATTTGAAGTAGTATTATTTCCATAATTATTATTGTGTTTAATATTTTTAATATCTATTTAGATATTACTGGGAAATTGACCGTGTGGACCTCATGGGTCGCACCTCACGGCTTGTTCTTTTAAAGCTGATGACCGCACAAATTCCTTTCCGAAAGAAGATGAGCAACCCATATGTCAAGCTTTGAGATTAAAACCTCGGCTTTTCAAATGATCACAAACGATCGATTTCGATAAATTGAATCTCTAAGCAATGTAACAAGTTTTTACGCGCTAGTTTGCATCAATTAGTGCATTCATTGTGTCTTTATCAATTTCAACTGGTCTCCTTGAGCGTGGTGCATCTACAACATCAAAAATGCCGGATCGAAATTTTGCAAACCAGTTTCGGTATTGGCTTTCTGTCAATACATCTTCTCTGAATCTCGCCGAAAGGGTACCAACCACAAGCTGTCAAAATATATAATAACTATGTGGCTTAAGTGTGAAGTTGGCTACAAAAAAATGCAAATAAGTCCTTTATTGGGAAAAAACAAAATTACATTCCGAAAAATTTAATATTTGACTTATTCTGGAAGGAAGCTATGTTAAAATAAACGTTGTTACTTCTGCAAGCACTTTTGAACACAGTAAATATTGACCCACTCATTTTGCATGAATGAATTTTTCACCAAAAATTTGATCCAAAAGAGTAGCAACCTCTGGATCAAACTTTGGGTGAGTATATAATTTGTGTTAACTTTCCGAACATGATATAAATCAAAAACCTCTGTTTTCCGCGCCAAGACTAGCTGCTCAGCGCTTCATTCCATGGCCAGCGTTCTAGTACCTAATTACAATGGATGCTTCAATGTCGTTCAACGTTAGGGATGTTTCGGTTCAAATGTGTGTGCAACATAAATTATTACAATTGCATCAAATTGTAGATTCCTTATGCAACACTGTATCAAAGGCTTTCTTGGTCTGCCATTTGAACTGACTGAACTGAACTGAACTGAACTGATTGTTCTGTTTGTTTGTATCTTGACTATATCTCAAGAATCTTTAGTGTGAGATGAAAGATCTTTTCGATTGATAAAACGCATTTCATTTCAAAAAACTCGTGAACGCAATTTGACACTTTAGTCGACTATTAGTTTTAATTGATGCCCTTTTTGCTTATTTAACTACAGGGAAACCATTGATTGTGTCCTTTGGGCAAGAGAATAATGAAGTTTAAGACATGAATGAAAATCAAGTTTACTTGAACTAACTTTTTCGGAAAATTCTTTAGAACTATGTTATGAAGCGTATCAGGTTCGGGTCCTGTTCCATACCTGATGCCCTTGAGTATCTTACGATTTCAATCGATTGCAATCGCTGCCTTGAGGAACGTGTGCATGCCATAAAAGAGCTTGCACTACATCTCTAACTGAATTTTCCACGTTCTAGTTACCCATTGAATCGGTCATGGCGTACGCTTTTTGAAAGCAGTCTGCAAATAGCTCAGCTCCATCATTGGGGAAGCAGACCGACTTGTCGTTGTTCATCTAGTATAGTAGATCTCAACATTTTTGACTTATATTCGAGTGCTTTGCGGGAATTCCATAGTTTTGTAGATGCTTTATCAAAACCTTTTGAAAACCTATTCCATTCGTTTTGGAAGCGCATGAATCTTTAATCGTTGCATTTAACGAGTCTTTTAATGGACATTTGCAGATTCATGACTTGTAGTGTTTTTCTTCCTCATATTCATAAAGAGTTCTTGATGGATATTTGCCCTCATTGAGACACTTTTCCTGGGTGTGCTAAGCTCATTGGCTTCCATTAGATTATCGCTAAGGATTTTCAATGTTTCATCCACTTCTTTTGATTTGATCGTAGAATTCAAATCAGACAGAATTTTTCGGTGAATGACTTTGCAATTGGTTTTCCAAAAGTGAAACTATTTGAAAGTAGAATTTACTGATTGGCAGTTCGTAAATCTGGTGAATTTTGTGATTAAAATGTCTAGAGGTGAGGTGAGTCTGCCTTAGTCTGCTGAATAAGTCTGTACAAATGGATGCACGATATCAAATCAAAAGATCTTTCTATTTCCTTGCAGTGTTTGCTCAAACGAAGCTTTGCACCTTATTTTAATCCTGCCATATAAAAGACTATAATATCGTCAGCATATCAATATATATTTTAAATAAGCATAATTTGTCTTCATTGTACCTACTTCCATGACAAAATGATGCGCGAATTTTCGATAATGTTCATTTCAATTGGGGTTGTATTTTGTGCTTAGTAATTTTTTATCATTATTTAGGAACGTAATGACTAAAATATTTAACATTCTCTGCTGGCGTTACTCATGTTTTTTTACTGCGAAGACCTAAATTTGGAGCTTATTGAACAAATCGATGATATTTATATACTTATTCCAATGCTTTGAGCATTCTAGAGCAATATTTTCATGGGTGTTTTTCCATAAAAAAACCTAAATTCATATTCAAATTTCACCAATTGAAAATCTAATATGGATTTACGAGTACAACAGTCATCGTTTGAATTGTAGTTGACTTTCCACCAACATCACTGTGGTATGCCGCTGAGATCATGGCAGGAAGATTGTTAGGAGCCATCCATATATTATGTAACACTCCAAGTGAGGGGGTATTTGAAAATGTTACTAAGTGTTACATAGAGGGAGATGTCTTGCAAATTATTACGTAACAAAATTTAAAATTAGTTAAAATTATTTTTTCCAACACTAAATCATAAAATCACATTTTAAATTTATTTGCCCCACCACGGGGTGTCAGCAGACGCTAGGAGCGTACAATAAATTTGTTACATAACAAAGGAGGAGATGGCGGGTCTTTGAAAACGATACTAAGTGTTACATGTCGGGAGGAGGGATTTAAAATACTCTAAAAACTTCGTTACGTAATATATGGATGGCCCCTTAGCGGAGTATCAGTTTTTTTAACACTAAAAAAAAATCAACCGAAATGAACGCTTTATCAAAAAAAAACCTTTAACATGTCGATTTCTTTTCATTTATTTCGGTGGTGTCATTTAGCATCTAAGCTCCCCTCTCAACATAATTCTGTTAATTAAGTACACCGAAACCCTCTTTACTTTGCTCATCAAAAACTCACTTTGTAGTGACCTTAAGTCAAGAAAGGACGTTCCCCCCGAAGACACCCTCTTAGAAGGTGACAACAACCTCAACGCTCGTCAATTTACAGCCACATTAAATTAACTACATCTCACAAACTTTGCAAATGACGTCCTCCCGCTTTTGTATTCATTAGAATAAAGTAGTCCTTAAATCTCGTTCTTTCACATTTAATTTCCCTGGAGTTTTTATCAAAAGCTAAAAAAAGAGCCAATCCAAATCATCTAGCAATTTTTCGTGACAATGCCAAATTACTTCACACCTCATTGATAGTGGCATTTGTCACCATTACGAGGAAACAGGAGCAGGAGCTACCTCTAAGCCCAACATGAACATTACCGACAGTATAGAAAGAAGGAAGCGCGAGGATAGCGCTAATCCCCGATGTAATAAACTGTGAATCGGTGTCTCTGGCTTCGGCTCCTTACTTATTAGACATGTCGTGACAACTTCACATAATTTCGTCCGAGAAAGAAGTCACCATCGTGCACCCTCGTCCTTTTTTTTGGATAGCTCGCCAGTTCACTTTTGGTGGCTAATTTACAAGTCAGGTTGGCATGGAAAATTTACATAAGTGGAACTCGCCGTGGGTAGTTTCCTCTCGTCTAAATAGTTCCGTTCGGTGTTGCTTTCTCCGGGCTTTGGTCTAGCGGTGTCCTGCCTTGTTCGCCAGGGTGTGAAAGGAATTTGTCAACCTTTTTGTGAAACGAAGGCACGATAAGGAACTTTTGGTCGTTCGCATAGTTTATTCAGTCCACCCGTGGCGTCAAGGAAGTTTCAGCAAATCTGGTCAAGGATAAAAAGCATTTTCACTTGGCATGCAATAAATACTGAGCATCCGGTTAGCTCATTGAATTTTTATTGGCCTGGATTGTGTGGGCACTGTGAAATAACAAACGAGGCACATTTTGTCAGGTGAAACGACCCAAAGTCTGTAAGTCATCGACTTAAAAGAAACCCGAAAATCGAATGTTGATGATTATATCGTGATTGAAGTTACATGCACATCAAGAGTCTGCGCCAAACAAAACAACATATATTTGAAAATATTCGACACAAGAGTGATTAATTTTGTTATTTACTTTCATGCCAAAGTAAATCACTTGAACGCAGGACCTGCCCACATCAGAGACTAACCAAGTCATCCGGCGTTCAACGAGCCAAACTTTTTCTACCTCTAAGTACTAGTTATTTTCTAAATTACTATTTATGACTTTCATTTTGAGGTCTCTATTTGATTGGATGATTCATATAAACTTGTCACAGAAGAACTGAAGCATTGCCTCGGAATGCAAAGAGACACGCAATTATGGCACGCATACCCTCCATTTCTTGCGTAAAAGACTTTTTCTTTCGGCAAGTGGTTGAATACACTGAGACATGGGGCTGTTATTAATGCAATGGCTAGATTAAATGTTTGAGGTGACACGACGTAACAGAATAAGAAAGAACTCTTATTTGTATCTGGTACGTTATTAGATAGTGTTTTTTACTTTTTAATTCATACTGTTCTGATTAAGAGAGCGTGAACTAAATAGTATATGCATGATACATACGTTACTATCACTAATAATTTTTGATGAATTGTTGTCCTATTTAAAAAAATATTGACAAATGTTTACTATGATGTCAGTTTAGCGCAGGAAAGGGCACAGACAGACTTGAATTTGCATCCGCTTCATGGTTTGGACATAAAATAAATGTGCCTTTATCTGTCCAGATTTTCACGATAGATTGGTGCCCAAGTTCTCTCAAACAGTTATCATCGTCTTTCAGTAATTCAACAAAAAGCCATTTACTACAGTTTTGTTGTATGGCCTCTTTTTTAAAACGCATTTTGTACCACTCCTAGCTAGAATATCGCAATATAATCAATTTCGTCCAGTTCAGAAGTTACTGCAGGAAATGCAGCCGTTCCTTCTGAAATGACAAAAGAGTTTTGGAAGGAAGCACTCATTCTATCTTTTCTTCATGCTGTCCTTTTTGAAGATGATTTTTTCATCATTGTCATTAAAAAGATTTATTCACTTCTTATAGCCTTGTTGCATGCTATTTGTTGTCTTATCGCAAGTGTTTTTGATTTAAATTCATGGCAACTTTTTCTATCTGGCAAATGTTTCTAGCGTATCGTCTCAGATGCTTACAGGACCTTTTTTAGTCTTTGAGTCTTTGAGTCTTTGATTTATACAATACTTGAAGATAACGTTTTGTTTTTTAGATTCCTTCGTATCTCTCGTGAAATGAATGGCTTCATTTCGTTAGAACCCTCTGTGACTTCCCAAGCTATTTTTAAAGATTACATATTATAATTACAATCTTCATTCGACTTTAAATATTTGGTTAACACGACTTCGTATGTGAAAATCATACACGTGATATTTCTAACTACTGTGGCTTTTTTATTCCTTCTTGCAACTGTTCGATTGAGTTTAGGTCCGGACTCGATAATGGTCAGTCTAAAACGAAGACGCTACTGTCCTCTAAAAACTTCCTTTTGTGTCGTTTTTGTGCTGGAACTTCCATATTATAGAAATATTCTCCTCAGCCCATGGCAACATGATATTGTACAAGATATTGATGTACTTTTCCTTGGTTAATATTCTTTGTATTGGTCCAACACCAAATCACGAGAAACATCCCCAAACATTGATGGAACCACCTCTGCGGTTAACATAAATTAAAGTGTAGCGACGGTCAGGCTCTTAACTTCTTCTTAAATACATATCTTTTGCTATAAGGACCAATGCAATTTATTTTTGTTTCGTCGCACCAAAGGATGAATTTCCATTTTCCAGATTAAATGTCCCCGTGTGAAGTCCAGTCATTCTTCTGATCAGTTGCCGCGGCCAGGGGCTTCTCTCTGACTATTCTGCTATGTACTCTGACTTCTTCGAAAATTCGAAGATGAATTCCGACAACTGATCTTTTTTGTTTCGTTTCGATGTGCGGAAAATTTTTATACCCATACTATGAGTTGTTTTTCGGACTCTTTCAGTCCGGGGAATATCATGAACAGTCATGCCGCTTTTCACATGTTTCAGGGCTCTATAAACCATTTTTAAGGAACACGTTATTTATTTATTTTATTTATTTATTCCAGCACATTTAACAGAGTATAACTCCAATTACAAAATGTATAAGAAGAAAAAAACAAAGTAAATGAAAATCATAAAAAGTAATTAAATGATTAATTAAAAAAGTGAAATAAATCCATTAACTAAATATTACATTTGCTAAGTTACGCTTAAATGAAGCAAGAGAAGGTGGAAAAGGTCCAAGCTGTAGACTATCATAAGTTCGTGGTAAACGGAGTAATGTAGAATTGAAGTAAACTACAGTTCTAGCAAATGGTACGGCAAAAATATTCGGAACACGAGATGGTCTGGAGCGTTGCCTTAACGAAATAAGGTTGGATATATCGTTTTCAATGTAGCCGTGACACAACTTATAGGTCAAGACATATCCTTCTAGAAGCCAATGGAGAAATATGAAGAAACAGAAGACGTTCATTGTAAGGCAAATAAGGGATTTTAAATTTACAAAAGAGAAAGCGTGTAAACTTACGCTGAACAGATTCAAGTAGGGCAATTAAATAGACAAAATGAGGTGACCAAATTTGTGAAGAATATTCAAGCAGTGAACGTACGATGCTCACAAATAATTGCACCGCAGAAGGAAGATTAGAGAATAAACGGCAATGCCTCAGTACAAAACCCGAAAGCTTTGAGGCCCTGGTAACAACACTGAAAATGTGAGCATCAAACTTCAGTTTAGGATCAAAGATCACCCCCAGATCCTTCACTTGATCAACCACATTCAATATAATGGAGTCAATGGAGTAATCGAAGGAAGTGGGCGTAGACTTAAGGGAAAAGGACATTGCATGACACTTAGGAATATTAAGGAAGAGAGAGTTTGCTTCACACCAAGAACAGAGAGTGATTAAATCATTTTGAAGAACTTTGCAGTCGTCAAGAGATCTAATCACTCTAAATAACTTGAGATCATCAGCATAAAAAAGGCAGGAAGTGTCAAACAGAGAAGGAAGATCATTAATGAAGAGAATGAATAGTAAAGGTCCAAGAATGAAACCTTGAGGGACACCAGATCGGGGATAGAATGAATAGAATAGCTACCACAAACGGAAATACGACAGGCTCTATAGGACAAGTAGGAAGATATCCATAATAGAAGGGAACCAGAAACCCCAAACAACTCAAGCTTACGACATAGTATCGAATGGTCAACAGATCGAAAGCTTTGGAAAAATCTGTGTATATGGCATCAACCTGAAGATGATTATCAAGAGCGAAAGCAATATAATTAGACATGACAAGTAGATTGGAGGTCGTGGAGCGGTTCGGAAGGAAGCCATGCTGCTGCGGAACTATAAAATGATTCAAGGCAGTGTAGAGTCATGGATGGACAATACGCTCAAGGATTTTAGGAAAAGCAGATAGACGGGATATGGGACGATAGTTTGTAACGGACGAAGGATCACCAGATTTGAGAACAGGTAAAATATAAGCCATCCTTCAACATTGAGGGAAAGTACCAGTAGATAAGCTCAGATTAAATATGAAGGAAAGAGGAAAACACAGTGAAGATGATAATGATTTAATGAAAAAATTTGGGATGCCGTCAGGACCAGCACCAACATTGGAGTCTAAGGAGTCAATAACAGTGCTTATTAAGAGTTGATCAACTGTAATTGAAGAGATCACTTCATTGTGAGAGGCTGCATTGGGAATGAAGGGGGCAGGGACACTAGAAGAAAAAGTTGACGAGAAGTAAGAAGCAAACAGATCATTGATGCTAACAGCAGGGGAGGCAACGGAATCATTCCAGTGGACCGTATTAGGAATAGACGAGGAAGACCTTAGAGATCTTATATAGGACCAGAAAGGCTTGGTCTGATTGGAGAGGAACGAGTCTTCAATGGAAGAATGGTAAGAACGAATAGCCCGACGAATTTCCATCTTAGCGCAGGACCGAAGCCGTCGAAACTCGAGTTGCGTTTCAAGTGAGTCAGACCTTTTCATCTTTTGGTGAGCCCTGTCTTTAAGCTTAATGGCATTGAAAGCCGTAATAGTGAGCCACGGAGGATCCGTTCTTCTAGAAGAACGACGACGGGGGGTGAAGTGGGCAATCAGATTGGAAAGCAGTTGGTAAAATTTGTTTACGGATTCCTCACAATTGAGATTTGAGAAGAATGCGAACCAATCAACTGGTGATAACTCGACTGGCAGTTTGTCGATATGACAAGCCTAATTATTCAAAGTCTAGAATTTTTTGTACAGCTAGAGGAGCGCAACTCTTAGCCTTTCCCATCGTTATGTAAATATAAAACACTTTGGAAAACTTTCAAAATCACATGTACTGGCATGGAATGCAACTGGCTTTTCCGTAATTGATCACAACGAACTTGCATGCCATCCTATGTATATTAAAATACAGTGTTTCCGTGTCCGCTTCGACTTTTTTGTCATGTCGCCTTAAAGAGGTAGTATCAGTGAACTCTCTGCTCCCTTGCTTTTTAACGAATCACACATTGGAATTTTGCTGGTACCTACAAAGGCTTTAATAGAATATTTACTGAATTTTTTAGGCAAGCCCATATTGGCTTACCGCATACCATTACATTTTTCTAATATAATCAAGTAGGAATATTAGCAAGCGAGTACCTTTTTAGGCCAGAAGTTTCAGAAATTTACAGTTCATAAAAAGTTGAGACAGTCAATACGATGAAACAACAAAAATGCTATTATGTTTGGCCCAAAACAAAGAACAAGTAAAAATGCAACACAACATGCTACTATCATGCAAAATACTTTTAGCCAAAGTTTTGCCAGCAATGTCTGCAAGCACACCAGGTGAGACGGAACCAATGCAGATGTACTTGTAAACTTTCAGTAATTAGTGCGTTACTGCTTCGCGGCCGTTAGCTTCCGTATTGTTGTGATTCGCTCGATGGAACCACATAATGAATGAGCCAGTCTTCGAATTAACATACCGCGTCAGCACCAGCAGCGTGGTATATCTGGAGCTTCCACTAACGGTAGAGGTAACATATCAGCTACCATATTCGAGATGAGAGAAATCAGACTGTGAAAATGATAGAAAAGTTTGTCGTAGTTTAGAAAAGAAGCACTTTTAATTTGTTCGAATGCAACCCGATATCTCTACTCGGGTCGGTCCGAAAGAATGGAAGGTGAAAAGGCTCTTATTCATAGCTTGTAGATTTTTCTTATTGGTCTAGGAGACAAAAATACGATTTATTTTAGTATCCTTTAGTTTCTCTTCTCGGGGCTGGTAATTGAATGACAAATCGACGGGGTGTCCTGGGGTTGCCTCAGTCACTTATCATAAACACTGAAGGTTGGTGTCATATGCTTCTATTGTCTGAAATTGTTCCGGATGAACTGCTGCTCAGTATCTGTAACTTGGTCGTCAGCAATGCACCCCCACAGGGAGTGTACCGATTTAAGCCCATTAGAATGTATGCTTGCTACTGACTGGACAGGTATGCATCTTCTTTGCAAATTCACTCCCTTCTCGGGTGGCATCTTCTCGGGGGTGGCTCAGATGTCTCCTGTTTTTTCTTGCGGTTGGAATGCACTGTAATCTGGTATTGTGTGTCATCTTGTTATGCATCGCTACCTCCTGTATGTCACACATGTTTGTTCAACTGTTTGGATGTTTGCCTGCTTAAGAATCAAGTGCGATGTGAACGTACTTGCATACCTAGTTGTGACTGCGGCCGTTGTGGCAAAAAGACTCGCTGATCTGTCGTTGGCCACACGATACAAAAGGAATTACGCCGGCCGAATCGCTTATCCGACCATGACCTCAGCAACCACTCTTCCATTAGAAAGAAGGTTTACCATTCCACTTGTGACTGCCGTCCTCAGCCTAAGTGCCATAATGGCGCAATAAATTGAATAAAACGGCCGCAATTTGTATGATAAGTTTCGGTTTCAAGTACTTGCAGCAGTTTCTACGCACCATGGCTTGTGGCGAACTGGGCTGGAAGTTGAGCCATTCAAGCATTATGGTTCCGTTCCACAAAGAGGTAATGTTGATAATCGCAAAGAGGTTGATGTGATGGGCTTTCAAATTAATAAATTCTACTGCCAAAGTATGTACTTTCATATTTTGCAGCAGCTTCTGCTGGAAATAGTGGTTTGATTCATTTTGAATGCAGAGTTCTGCCAACTACAAGTTTTTGAACAATCTGGTTCAGGATATATATGGCAAGTATTGCATTGATAGACAATTATTGCGAAATGTAAGGAAAACAAGCCGTGAGGTGCGACCCATGAGGTCCACACGGTCAACTTCCCAGTCATATCTACATAGATATTAAAAATATTAAACACAATAAAAGTTATGGAAATAATACTACTTCAAATAATAAAAATGTACCTCTCATAAAAATTATTGGAATACGCGAGCGTCAATTGATTACGTAAGGATTTTCGTGGATTGGTTTGATTTAATATTCACGTGGATCAATCGGAGGGCGGACAGGTTACAAAGCAGTTTTTTCATTAAAGTTAAACATGGTGTTGTGAAGACTATTGAAAATCTGCTCAAATTTTGCAAATATTAATAAACTTTGATTGACTATACAACAATGTCTTTAGAATAAGAGATTTAAGGTATTATGATTCGAATGAACATTTTTTACATGGTGACTTTGAATGATTTTTTATTTTTTATTTAATTTGTTTGTAATCATGCGAAAAGTTTATGCTGGTTTCTCTACAAAAATTGATAAAAGTTTATAAATTCTATAAACATTTATTATTAGGATGTACAAATCAGGTTGAAAATGGAATTTTTTATGAAAAAAACACTACTGTTCTAAAAAAAATTTAATAAATCGTAAAAAACGCTTTAACAATTTTTTAAAATAAAAAAACATCATAAAGATGTTGATACGCGTCGATTGACACCTTAATGATGGAAAGATTATATTTGGTTCTCGAGATATAATGAATGACGTAAATGACCTTGAACTTTTAATGATTTTTTATTTTTTATTTAATTTTTTTTCGTGAACATGAAAAAAAAATTTGATTTTGATTTTTCCACAAGAACTATTTGGAGTATATAAATAATATAAACATTGTTTACCTAGGATTGAAAATCAGGTTAAAAATTTTGTGTTTTTGAAAAAAAAACCTAATTTTTTGCACTTTTTTTAAAAAAATTAAAAAACGGATCCAACGATTTTTTAAAAATTTGAAAGAATCACATAAATGTTAATACGCGTCGATTGACACCGTAATAACAAAAATCGCATGTTTGGTTCGTGAGATATAGCGCATAACATGGTTGACCTTCAAGGGGGGAAAACAACAAACCCCCCCGACCGAACTTTTCCAAAAACTAATCAGCTCTTAAAATTGCAAAGACGCTTCGATTGACACCTTAACGAAGTCGATACGACTTTGTTTACGTGAGTTATGCTCGTAGAAATACTGCCCGCGAACGCACATACGTACATACACACACTCACACACACATACATACTTCTTTCTAAAAACACTTTATATATACTCTATAGACCTCAAAACGTAAAGAAAAGTTGAAAATTTCAATTTCGATTTTCGAGGCGATTACAAGAACTTCCCATATACTGAGAAGTTAATAAGTGTTTGCAAATGATATTCCTCAAACATTTATAGAAGGTTTGCGTATACAAAATGTTTAATCGCAAATTTTGGCGTATCTCCCATCCGCCTACTTATTTCAGTGATTCTCTTCCTCTTTCAATCCTAATTTTCATGCAATAGAGTTGAAACCTATGCCAGTCCATCTTTAATTTTTTTTGTTCAAAAAAGATAATATTATATCTAAATTCAATTCTATTTTACTCCTCAATTTACTCTCTTCTTGCTTATTTAAAAATTGGTTCATTTTATTTCATTCATCAAAGCATGAAGTATTACAATTTACAATTTATACGTTTACCTGTTCAACATAAACGTCTACAATCACTTTTAAATAGAATTCCTTGAACGAAAGGTGAATATTTATTAGCTTTGTATTCAATCCAATGCGATTTTTATGATAACAGCCTTTATTTCAAAAACACATTGTACTATTGCATATTCAAAGATCGTTGCTTTCGCACCACCAACTTCACCTCGGAGGAATGTGTTTAACTCAAGACCTTTTGAAACTACGAAAGCACTTCTGAACCACACTGCTTCCTGCCATATATGTCATATAGTGCCAGGATACAAGCTGTAACTCTAGAAATGAATCTACGTGTTCGTGTGTCAGCCGCAGGGTAAAAAAGTGAACAACAAACTATTATATTGGCAAGCGTGTGCTTTCGAATTCGATTCACTCCTTGGGGAGCTGCAGGACTTGGAAAACGTTTTAAAATATGTTTGCAACACATTTCAGTACATGATATTAAAAATAAAGTGATTGAACTGCACTTGCTTTATCATTTTTGTTAAAGTTGTTATATGAATGTTTTGTGGCGGTTTTTTCTCTCGATACATTGAGCTTATACAATTTTGATATTGCATTGAACTTACAATAGGGAAATTTTGCAGCAAAAACATTTTAAATGTTCAAGATACTCTATTGGAAGGTTTTGTAAATGACTTCGACTAATTAAAAGATTCTTCAATTCGAATATTCCGTTCAAAGTTAATGTTGTCTTTGAAAATAGTTTCATACAAAAAAAATTAAAATTTACTTCAAACTTTTTCGACGCTCACTAGTACCTATGATTAAAAAATCTACTATCATGTATTCTTTATTTCATTCAATTGAAATGTTTTTCATTTCGCTTAAGGAGAAATTAAATTTTCTAGGCCGAAAATTTTGCTCTTCAACTTAATATAACCCAAGCCTACCTGATTTTTGTCGCTTCTAATTTAGTTATTATTAATTTCCCAGTATATGGAAAGTTCTTGTAATCGCCTCGAAAATCGAAATTCAAATTTTCAACATTTCTTTACGTTCTGAGGTCTATAGAGTATATATAAAGTGTTTTTAGAAAGGGAGATGTATGTGTGTGTGTGTGTGTGTGTAAGTATGTATGTATGTACGTACGTACGTTCGTGGACACTTTTTTCTACGAGCATAACTCACGTAAACAAAGTCGTATCGACTTCATTGAGATGTCAATCGAAGCGTCTTTGCAATCTTAAGAGCTGATTAGTTTTTGGGATACTTCGGTCGCGGGGGTTTGCTGTTTCGCCTCTTTGAAGGTCATTTCTGCCATGCGTTTTATCTCGCGAATCAAACATACGATTTGCATGATTAAAGTGTCAATCGACGCGTATTAACAATTTTGTGAATCTATCAAATTTTTAAAAAAATCTTTGGAGCCGTTTTTTAGTTTAAGAAAAAAAAGTGCAAAAAATTAGGTATTTTTAAATAAACAATACATTTTTAACCTGATTTACGGAAGACAGTATTCAATTTTTATAAAATTTATATACTTCAAAAATGCTTGAATAAACGTCATCAAAAGTTTTTCTCATGATTACGTACAAAATTAAATAAAAAATTAAAAATCATTAACAGGCATCATGATCAACAAGGTCATTTCTGTCATGCGTCATATCTCGCGGATCAAACATACGATTTACATTGTCAAGGTGTCAATCAACGCGTATTAAAATTTGCGTGATTCTCTCGAATTTTGAAAAAAATCATGTGAGCCGTTTTTTAATTTAAGAAAAAAAAGTGCAAAAAATTAGGTATTTTTAAATAAACAATACATTTTTAACCTGATTTGCGGAAGACAGTATTCAATTTTTATAAAATTTATATACTTCAAACAATGCTTGAAAAAACGACATCAAAACTTCTTCTCATGATAACAAGAAACATTAAATAAAAAATAAAAAATCATTAACAGTCATCATGATCTTCAAGGTCATTTCTTCCATTCACTAAATCTCACGAAACAGATATAATATTTGCATCATTATGGTGTCAGTTGACGTGTATTGACATTTTTGTGAAGTTTTGACCATTATAAAAATTCGTTTCAGCCGTTTTTTTAATTTAATAGAAAAATTGCGAAAAATTAGGGTTTTTTTTCATCAAAAATAAATTTTTAACCTGAATTGCACAACTTATTAATAAATGTTTATAAATTTATACATTTTTATCAGTTTTGAAGAAAAAGCAGCAAAAAATTTTTCCATGATTATAAAGAAAAGCTCAATTAAAAATAAATATTCATTCAAAGTTACCATGTAAAAAGTGTTCATACGAATGATATTACTTTATATCTTTTATTCTTAAGACATTGTTGGTGAATCAATCAAAGTTTATTAATATTTGCATAATTTGAGCAGATTTTTAATAGCATTTACAGAACCGTGTTTTAATTTTAATAAAAACACTGGTTACATTTTGAAAATCTAAAAAAAATTCAATCAAATTTACATTTGTGGTTGAGAACCTTATGAATGGTAAATCATTTTGTAGTCAATACTTTGCAAGATCATATGCTTTAAAAAGCTTTCATCAAATAGAAAATTGTAATTTTTAGTCGTTTTATTCTTTAGTGTTCGTAAAATTTCAAATAATTCATCCATTATCTGTAATAAATTTTACTTTTTACATGCAATGAAACTGATTATTGACTGCATATTCAATGTTTTTCAAGACCGACTGAAAATATGAAATAATTATTAGTCTCATTGATGTGAAATCGCGAAAAAAATACAAATTCATTGATTATGCCGAAGTCATGGCAATTGTGAACAAATTTATTTAAAATGGCCACCTCACGAGAAAATCTCTTCAGCGGGCGTAATAACAAAAACTTCATTCATTTTTGCCAGCGTTCTTTTGTCCTTCAAGCATCGATATGAAAATAACAAATCACGTAGAAAAGACTTTGTAACCTTTCCCGCTCCGATGGATTCGCGTGAATATTCAATCAAACCAATACAGGACTGCGTTGATTCCTGGACCAATTTTTTTTGTCTGTTGGTATCAGCATTTGTGACATAAAATTAATTAATTAATTAAGTTATTTGAGTTTGTTAAAGCAGTTATCTATTTTTTTTAATTTAAATTTACTAAACAATTAGACAATTTGGCCCCAGTGTCCTCATTAATTTATGCTATTCACAAAATATCACCCATAATTTTGGATTTACTACTAGACTTCACCCTAAAATTCCAAATGTAGTATGTTCTTCTTGTGTAAAACAATTAAGACGCATATGGTCATAGATCATCAACGTCTTTTGGTGTTTCTTTAATGTGAAGATAGTTGACTTACCGCCTTAATGATTGTTACCAGTTTTTGAGAAATTTTCATCTTCTTCTTTGCATTATAGCGCTCAAATTAGCGGTCTTAGACCCCAGAAACTTGAACTTAAACTCACAATCAGACCCACACAGTTGACTTCGAATATGTTTTTTGAGGTTAATCATAAGCCTGAATCTGTTGCGAAAGTTTGAAAGTTTGAAGGAAAAATGTAAAACATTAGACAAATCGTTCATATGCTTTGGGAAAAGTCTAAATCAATTGGGAAAAAGACGAAACCATTTGGGAAAAGGTCTAGACTAAATTGGAAACGCTATATTTAATCGACTTCAGCTGCATTGAATGGTAAGTGACAAATACCTCCGAATCTTTTGGTTATGTGCTCTGCATATAGTGTTTTTTTTTATTAGGTATTTTGATTAGCCAAATTTCTAAATAAACATTGATAACTTTAGACCACTATACAACACCACCTACTAAACAATCAACAAAATACATACAAATTCTTCGAGAATAACACATTCACCGGTCTAACAACAATTCCTTTAATATTATTACGCGATACTGATTCACTTCGTTCGTAATGGCAAATGACGAAACAACGAATTCTCGAGAATCCTGCGAAATTTGTTTGCATTCGTTTGCATACAAATGAGGACAAACGTGTCCTTACCAGCTGTTTGTCGTCATCGTTCCAAAAACTTTTTACAAGCACGTTGCATACCTGACGTTACAACACACAATAGGTAAACCAAATTTATTAAATGTGAAACAGGATTGAAATAGCTCAACAGTGTTTGGGTAACAGTTGATGTGAAGTTTTCAGTTGTTTGCAAGTTCCTTTTGCAACTTGCTTTTCCCAAAAACATTTCACAATTGAGAAATCCTCGCATTGTAATCAATGTACACTAGAGCGTTTCGTATCCTGAAAGTCAGAAAGTAACAATGTTGCGCCGATCCTGATTTGAAAATGAGTCTTATCACTGAGGAAAAATCAAACATAAGCACTCTTACATGTTATTTTGTTGGAATTATTGAGGTATGTATTTAACAGCTTTAAGCCATAATTGAGCATGCAGTGAGATATCTGAACTTTTCACGGGATCGGGTATTCTAATTTCTCCTGCCAAGTTAAAACGTTGACTTCCTTCAAAAAATCAAAAACCATCTATAAAGCAAAACATGATCATCCTCGTCAGTGTGAGTGATCCTTGGAACCTCTAGAATAGCGTGCTGAATAGCACTTGGCTACGTTGCGTTTGATTCAAAACTTGCTGAGCGAGTGCTCCTAAATACGTTTCAGGATGATGCATTTTCAATGTAATTCCTTCGAGAGCTCGATTTAGCATAGCATATACTTTGTTAACAGCTTAACTGGAAATGCAAAAGCAATAGGTTAAATTGAAGTTTAGTGTCAGGAACTTTCAGTCGACTCTGCAATTTAGCAAACGTAATGCATTGCGACATGGTATTAAATAAATTTGCAAGACTCATGCTACAGGAAATTGTGCTATGTATCCTTGTTCGTGTTATTTGTGCTCGGAAAATAAATTTGCACGGAGCTGTAGTAGTATAAGGAGTACTCTTATATGTTTAATTTATAAATGTTGTGTTTTTTTACAAAACGATTCCTTCAGAATTAATCAAAACATGAATGTATTATAAAAATGAAATTGAACCTGTGAGGAAAATTTCAATATTTCTTTCACCTATGGTTGAAAAAACGATTCAAAGAAATTTTCGGAAACATTGTGAACGTAAACACTGGACCAGGGTACAAACACTTTAAGACTTGATCCAGAAGATTCTCAAATTTCGGTCCGAAAATTGGATACACTTGAAATTTTCATTTCACTGAAATAATCCAGTTGTTTTGCTTCTGGCGACTCCTATCCGTCCTCGATTAAGTTCGAGAATCAACCCTTGATTATTCAAAGATGTCGCTGCTATGCGATAATCCTTAGCCTATTTTCATCTTGGTTCAAATTTTTCCACGTTACTAAGCGAAGGATTTTCTTTAATTTCTTGAACAAGTCCCGAAACCACCATCACTCTGATTAAGAAGTGGAAAAAGTACGAAAAACGTAACGCTTGAATAGTATCTACCGTGGGAAATTAACAGGTGAGACATTATAAAATTAAGGTGGTGTCATGACTGTCATATTCTTAAAGTTTTAATGCCAACGATTCAACCACAGGCGTTGGAAACACAATAAAGATACCAAAGTCGTTTAGGGTGAGTAGTTTGCATAGTAGATTTTCTATGAAAAGTTTACCAGCCGTAGGCTTTACTTTGCACAGTAGTCAGGATCAGGACACTTCCAGGCATCGCGCTAATCTTATCGTTTTGACGACAGTCTTTTCACTAAGAAATTTAATATGGTAAATAAGACTGGCTTTGTTATTGCTCTGTGCGAAATTTATGAATAATCATAGCTACCGAACAATACCTTCTCAGATATTAGACTTTCTCAAGCTGTTCTCCCGGAAGATGATGTTTCGCGCTTAGCAGAGCCTGATGTTAAGATTTGGAGTCGCTTATAATGTTTGGCTGTACAAAATATAGACAACGAGTGAATTCTGTCTTGTTTAGGAATAAAATATTTCGTTCAGGTCATTGCTTCTTTTACGGTACAAATAAATGATTCTAGTCATGAAACAATCAATTGGACATATCGAAAATCACATCCTTACAGTGAGCTCTTGTTTCTCCAAGTGAAATAATGGCCACCTGACTCACAACTAATTACGCTCAGTCAGGACTTTTATTGAGGTATAATTGAAATGTCTGAAGCCAGCCAACCATGACCTTTACTTTCTACCATTTTATTACACTTCAAGTACCTTTCAAACGATTCTGACAGGAAAAGGGATCCCAAAAGTTATTCCTGGTTGGTTGGGAGCGTTTCGGAACGAAAAAGATATTTGAAGGGAATTATAAGACTCAAGGAAAGTAAGACAAGTAGCGAGTGCTTCGTGATGTGCCTGAAACATTTATTGGGCGTAGTTAAATCGAAATTGAGAATGAACGTAATTAATTGACTCCTTGATGAATACCTACCTTCACGTTTAAATGTTTATAGGAAATGGTGACTGAATTTCAAGAGAACAAATTAATTTTCTGCTTTATCTTTGAAGTGTTTATACAATTAGAATTTAAGTTCTTTAAAGTTCTACAACAAAGTAGCTTTAATAATGTGTCAAACTGATTAATTGTAATGCAAATTACGAAGGATTCATTTAGATTTTCAGTACTTATTTGAATATAGTAATACCTCGAAGTTACGCGAGACAGGTGAAATTGGGGTAAATTCACGTAAGTCGGGGTACAATTTCCGATACAAAAGTTGTTCAATTGAGACCAGAGACTATCTAAGACCCCCTTTTATAATGAAAAATACAAAAAAAATTCAATATTTCCTCTTATCACATTAAATCAGTTACACGAGTCACTGTTGTTTTGGCGTAGAAAATTTTAATGAAATCTATTTAAATCCTTTGAAAACACATTTTTTTCTTGTCAGGCTTAGACTGTTCATTACACACTATGTCGTGGCGAAGATAAGCTCATCGTTAGAATCTGTGTTGTATAAAATTTACAAATCTATTATCAATTTAAGTGAGCCCTTCTACCAAATTTGGGCGGGGTAATCCGGAAATCACATAACGCGGGATATAACATTTAATAATGCTCTAGTCATAGCATAGTTTTTAATCTCAAGAATACGTTATTTATGTTAATTATAAATAGTTTTGAAATGAATGTGCCTAAAAGGCACCTAATCCACCGTGGAAGTGAAACATATTCTCCACTGATGAGATTTAATATTCCACTGTACATAATGACCTCCTACTTCTACATAATATTTTCTTAGGCTATTCTACAGAAATTACCTTGGATATTAAACCGAACCTCTATAATAACCGCCACAATCAAGGATATCTCGAACCCGATTAATTATTCAAAATTAAATTATCGTTATTGTTAAAAGCTCGATTTTCAAGATGAGCCCTGAACACACATACGTACCTAACAGCTGCAAAGGCGTAGGATGTGTAAACTGATGACAATCAACATTAAGATGTGCGTTGAATTTGATATTCTGCATTAGAGCGGTTACTTAGCCAACGCCTTTCAAAGGTTTTGATTTCCTTGCCCCGCTAAGCAAGCAAGTGGGGTCCTACTCTAAGGAAGTTTTGTTAGTAATCGTACCTCTAGGTTAGGGTTTGATGGAACGGAGTAAGCGATTCTACTTAAACTCATATAATTACCATAATTCTAGGAAAATTGAAGGAAGTCCTGGTTTTGTTTGAAATTATCTTCTCAACCTAGAGAAGACAGATAATAATTGGTGTTGTGAGAAATTTATGAATGATTAGTTGAAAAAAAAATGATTTTGTTAGCAAACCTGATTCTGAAAAAAATGAGGTGAATAAAGGATAGGTTTGATGATGGAGTACTTTATTGTCTAGCTAACAACGATATGTGAAACATAAAGTCCAACATTATGTTGCACAAGAATAGAGCCAACTGCTGCATGAATCTGTTGCAAGTCCAAAATATTGTCACTGTAACCTTGCTTAAGCACAAGGATGCCTATTCTCGGTAACTTTGATGCAAACAGGTTTGAGTACATTTTCTTCCTTTGAAATTTTTTGCAATTGTCTGAAATATTTAAATCTTGCTACTTGCTTCTTAAAATAGTGCTGAGAGAATGGCTAATGCAGTGAGCAGAGAGAATGGCTAATGCAGTGAAATACTATATACAAATAACCTCAATGGTCTGGTTAATGTAAAATAGTCATTCAAAATCAACCAATGCGCTTTCATTGGCTAAACTTTTTACATTCGGGCAACTAAGAGTCATTTTAGCTGCATTTTAAAACGTGAAAGCATAATTTACTTTGACTTGTGTTGTTGGAAATTTGCCTCTGGATGAATTTCAAATAAACATTATTCATAGATGTAGAATAATAGTCTCAAAAAGTGTGATACGATTCAATAGCAAGCAGTGAAATCTCCATGAATGTTTCTTGAAGGATGAAGCTACACGCTCTAACCAAAATAACCACTTGTCTTTGGAATTCAACAATTGCTCAATCCTACATAGTTAAAATTGTAAAGCTTTGAATTGCAGTTTTCTTATGTAGATAAGTTTTTCAACTTGAAGATGCAATTGCTATGTCCTGGTTGAAGTCATAGTGACGATATTCTCCCTCAGGTTTTCTGCATATACTCAGCCAGTACGAACGACATTTCTCGCGACATATCTTAATACATATTTACAATTAAATTGCACTTGCTATGTATGCAATCTCATACCTGCTTGCCTAAATTGGTTAAGTAAACATACAACTATGCATGTAACTTGGATCAATGAGAACATAAATGTGTTAGTGTTTAACGTGGCAACCTATCGAGGTGGTTTAAAGCTACGGGCCTCTTCGGGTGCGGGTTTGTATTGAGTCCTATATCAGTACTCGTTCTTGCCGTGTTGGCCTATGTGGAGCACATTCTTCTCTCTTCCACCCAACCTCCGGCGTTCCTCAGGGGTCTATTCTAGGCCCTCTTCTTTTCTTGCTCTATATAAATAACCTTACCTCTGTCGTAGCATCTCAGTGTCTTCTGTATGTTGATGACTTAAAAATTTACCGAGTTATTCGTTCGGAAGAGGATTGTATTGCTCTCCAAAGGGATCTTGACGCGATCGTTTCTTGGAGTGAAACTAATTTTCTCTTGATGAATGTTCAGAAATGTCACAAAATGTCCTTCTCCTTAAAGCTCAGTCCAATTGATTACACCTACGTATTACATGATATTTCACTTGCGCCGGTTTCTCAAATAAAAGATCTAAGAGTGATTTTCGCCCCGAAACTTAAATTTGAACCTCATATTGTGTCAATAACCGCACGCGCCTTTCGCGTCTCCGGGTTCGTATTAAGACACTCTCATATGTTTACTGACATTTCTTCCTCGGTCAACCTATACACTAGCCTCGTTAGACCAATCCTTGAATATTGCTCGCAAGTATAGTCACCACATTACTAATATCTAGATTCTATGGTTGAATCAGTACAGCACAAATTCACTCGTTTCCTTATCTTTAAATTTAAAATTCCATATATGCCATATGAAGAGCGACTTTCCTTGCTGCAACTTCCTATTTTGCAATCCCGCAGACTCCTTTTAGATGAATGTTTTCTGTTTCGGCTTCACCACCATCAATTAAACTCTAACCTCTCTGAATGGTTAGAGTATCGTACTTCAGAACGCCCTGCCAGATCTGACACCATATTTACAGTTCCGTATGCTAGGACTGAGACCTTGTACCATTCGCCGATGTTGCGACTCCCTCGAAACCACAATACTCTGCGACTTGGTCAGTTTCCTCAATCACTCTACATACAGGGAAAGTGTTTTTTAACTAATTAGTTTAATTTATATTATGTTTTTCTTTTCTTTAATTATTACATGTTTTTCTTCTTTTATTGTCTTGTAATTGGATTATGTTAGTCTGTAAGACAAATTCTTCTTAAATAAATAAATAAATACAACCACACACCTTTCTATCCATTGTGGAAGCTCAGTGACCTTACAGGTGAAAACGAGACCTACCTATATCTCTGCCAATCTTGCGGCATCGGCGCCGGGTTGGTTCGCAACTCTACGCTGAGCCCCCAAGAATGCTGAAGAAATCTCCATCCTCGGGAGTATGAAGACTCGAATGCACGTTTTTGAGGACTCTACACACGATATGGATATTCTACCACAGCCACCACGCTTGCTTCTCCCCATATATGAGGTCCACACCGTGACTGGAGGGAAGTATTAGAGAAATATAAGGGCCCCGATCCCCGTGCTACCAGATTGATCCCTTGTAAGGCTTCGTGAACTTGATCCTCTCTCAAGCTCACTTCACATTTTTCTTACTCTAAATACTGGACCGATCTCCAGCCTCAGGTACGCAGAGAGGATCAATGAGAACAAATTAAGTAGATTTATTTTATTTAATATCGACAATAGAAAATTCGTAGCACTTTTTAGAGACTGGAATGCTAGCTTCCTTCAAATGATTGAAGAAAGAGTGAAAAATAAAGAATTCGAAATGTTGTCCCTTCCAACCAAAATCGAAAATCAATATCAAAATCTAATCCCAATCTAATTTAAGTTTTTTCAAATTAAAATTTCCAGCAAATCAATTTCAACGATATTTTAAAGTAGCGAAATTCAATTGAAATCTGAAATCCAAATGCACAACAAAACTTTTAAGGCTTATTTTGCTTCCATTATCCTCGTTAAACTTTCAACAATATATAATCCCAATTATTCACCAAGTTTCCACGAAGTAACCATTACCGCACTTACCTTTAACGAGGACTTATCCAGGAGGCGTCACTTTCAATAGATTCTAATACGCTTCGCTTCACGCTTTCAGCTTCCTCAATTTTATTGTATTTAAATCTTTTAAGAATTTATTTGCGACTTTGGCTCTTGGCCTCGCAACATCTCCCGCATTTATTTTATTATTTTCACTTCCCACTTATTTTAGAGGCAAGGCGAGGGAGAATATTCTAATATTCACTCAACTAAAATTTAAGCATGGGCGTATAGCGACGCGGTGGTACTTTCTTTTTTGAGGAGCACGAGCAACAACAACAAGAAGATTCAGGCCAGCCCAAGTACAATATCCATTTCAAAAATGAAAATTTATGAATGAAAGCTTTTTCATTTTCTCATTATATAAACATATGCCGCTAATCCGTATTTAGTACCTGCGCTTCTCCGTATGAGCGCAACTGTGATGGCATATTTCCCGGGAAAGTATTTGATTAGAGGCAAAATATGGCGTGTTTCTCCGGAAAAAAAATCGCTCGAGGATATCCTTGTCCACACAATAGCACAGAAACGGAAGATGTTGCTTGGTTCCGTTTTGTGTACTTTCACTCGATAAGCGGAGTGAAAGCTATCTGTCGACGTACGTTGCCGAGTAATTTGCGGGCAAAAACACATTTATTCAGTCGATTCCAGGGTAGTAAATCTAATTGCATAATTTATCAAGCTCTCCCGATAGCGTTTGAGCCCCGTATTTCCGCATTCTGACGTACGACGTGGGTGAGTGGCGGTTGGAAACGGATTTTATGGCATCGAAGGAAATTGCCTCGAGCTTACATCTATGTTAACAAAGTCAAGCCTTTTGATTATGATGCTCCCGTGTACATGGCTATCCATTTTGGAGCCATCACAAAGATGGATATAAGGTAGCTTTATCTAACTGTGGTTAATTTCAAGAATGAATTTGTTGGGCTACATTTTCCCTTTTCAGAAATTTGGATATTACTCCATGAATTTATGTTCCGTTGATTTGTATGGTTTAATTAGCGTCGCTTACTGTTGAATCATATTACATGGAACTTTTTATATGTTTTTTACAGAAACAAATGGGTTTCAACGATTCGCCGAACAACCTGTGTACACTGAGGTAAATCCAAATGAGGACGCAATATTATCGTGCAAAGTTATTGATAAGCAAGGATCCTGTTCATGGCAGAAAGACAATAAGGTAACTTTTTACGTTTTATAATATTCATGCACAGCTTTGATATATTTTTGGGGTCGTTCAACCCATTTTTTTGAATGTAACATTCAATAAAACATCATCATTATAAATGTTACACCTGTCGGAATAGAGCCTTTTGCTTTTTAAAACACTATCTCTGTTTGCCTTGATCCAACGATGTAGTCTTCGATTTAAATTTTGAAATTAATATTCTATCTGCGTCTGGTGAATCCTTCCATAGTTTGCATTGCAATTTAATCTCTCAATTATTTTCGCATGGATGTCAACATTTTTTACTGTCATGCGTACCCATATTTGAATGTTATACAATTTAAAGATTTTCGTTCGGTTGTTAATAATTTTAATAATTGTTGGCAGTAACTTTTAAAAGCAATGCTGTGCTTGAGTTAACTCCTGTGTTGTCGGTTCCATTTTCTGACGAAAAGCAGCTTAACACCAGCTGCACTACCATCGTTATTATTTGACGGTGACTGCAACGGTGGCTGCGGGGAATTAATTACGGCTATCATCTTTAAAACCACCAGACATAACCAAAAATCAGCCACCGACTATTTTGTGGGTGAGAATGTTCATCATACGTTTTGTTGAAATCCGGCAAACAACCGACGGGAAAGTCAAGTCTACTAAAAAATGGAGCATTTTCCATTGACGTTTTACCGACACGAGTAGCGCGGACCATAATCCGACTAACGAGGCCGCAAGTCGAGTTCGTCAAATTGACACCAATCGTGAAAGATTGTTTGGGCAGCGCATGATCTCTGCCTTCTATTTACTACTTTCACTTTTTCACTAAATCCGCCAAATCCATTAAATTTCCTAAGTCTCTTAAGTTTATACCATCCTCCATATTGAAAACTGACTTTTTTCTCACTTGACAGTTTGAGTGAGCACACAATCTCACTTTATCTTAACGAAGATGTCACCTTTCACGTAAGCTTTGACAAAACGTTCCAAAGTTTGACGGAACTTATGTCAATTTTTTATAGCTGTCAGTATCAGGGTCGGTATCATCGCATGTGGACTTGCGGCTTCATAAGTCAATTTTAGTCCGACCTATTGTCTATAGCAAGGGTGTCCAACCTTTTGATCACTGGGAGCTACTTTTATATTTTAAATTTCCTTGGGATCGATTTCTAATAAGATTCTTATAGACAATTTAATTGGTATTTTATATAATTCTTAAAAGTTTAACTGTACACTTTGAAGGCAGAATATCGTTATATGTATAATAAGAAGAAGGAGTATGCCTAAGAGTGTTCCGGCTTTAGAGGGTATTTCAAGCTATCTATTCCTAAATGAAACAGTTTTAATGGGAGAGTAGCTCTGCAATGTACAGTTACTTGGCATATATGCTCCTCATAATTGTTCCAAAACCACCAAATCTTCCA
This sequence comes from Oxycera nigricornis, assembly GCA_963942545.1. NCBI lineage: Eukaryota > Metazoa > Arthropoda > Insecta > Diptera > Stratiomyidae > Oxycera > Oxycera nigricornis. Next base: position 29,550,848 of record OZ012659.1, on the reverse strand, counting down.
GAAATCATGACCTTCAAAGCATGCATTTCTATGCATCTATTTTGTGGGAAACATATTTGTTGTTCATCGACTCATATACGCGCATATTAATGTTTTTTTGCAAACCAATCCAAGACAGACTGATAGACGGACAGCCACCAAATTGATTTTAATAGGGTATTTCAATTATTTTGAAATACCCTGAAAATGATCCAATATTATTGTTTATGTCTTTTGAACATTTTATTTAATGTTTTATGAAAGAAAGAAAAAGAAAAATTATACAACTTACATTTTTATTTACATTATATTTTTACATCACATTTTTACATTAAATTTTTACATTACATTTTTACATTACATTTTTACATTACATGTTTATATTACATTTTTCACATTACATTTTTACATTACATTTTTACTTACTTACAAAATTATACAAACATTGAAAATAATACAAAAATATTTAATGGGATATTTGACATTGTTCATTTTTGCCTATCTCCAAATAATTTGGCCGATCAAGATGATTATCTGTCAAACGTGACCCATATTTAGACTTTAAGTAATTCATGTGAGCAAATGAGGATTCACACAAATAAGTACTTCCGCAGCATGATGAAATCCGCAAATAAACATCTATCAAAGACGAATATTTATTTACATTCAATATTTTCCATATATCAGTTTTGAAATTGACCAATGTAACTTCGTTTATTAGCTCAATTAATTGTAATTCTACGTCAGAGCTATCCATTGAAAATAAAATGGCTATATTTTTAGCAAGATCTTCGATTAAATTTTCATTTATATCCAGTGGGGAGGATATGAAGCTGCAAATTGTGTTCAAATTTTTAAAATCAGTAAATCTGTTTTCGAATTCATCCGATATTCTCTTCAATACAACAGCATACTCCTCATAATCATACATATCCACATTTTCACCAAACTCATCTTTCAAATCGCTGAAAAAAGAGATATCCTTTTTCTTCAGCTTAGAAATCCATAGCTTCAATTTCATTTTGAAAGAATTCACCGATGAAATCATATCTATGATGGTTTTGGATCTCCCTTGTAATTCTAAATTAATTTCATTTAACTTCGATGTTAAATCCGTTAAAAACGCCAGTTGTAAAAGCCATTTCTTGTTTTGTAGATAGCTTGACCTGTCATCATTTCTCTCGAGCAGAAAATGTTTTATTTCGGGTAATAATTCTCGAAATCGAGCGAGGACTAGTTCTTTACTAAGCCGTCTTATTTCATTATGCAACAGCAAATCAGAGTGATGTCTTTCAAATTCCTTTACTAGTAACCTAAATTTTCTTCACTGCAACGGTTTGCTTCTGATGGAATTGATGATTTTTATGGCGGTTTCCATCACTCGATCCAAGTTTATGAATTTTGAGCATAATGCTTGTTGGACTGATGGATTTATTTGATTTTTGATGAAACGAAAAATCAAACTTTGCCCACAACAGATTCACAACAGAGACACGCAGAGATTTTGAGGTGTGTAAAGAGAAAAACCGTGAAACGAAATGATGCTCTTTTCTAAAATATATCGTTATTTGAAGCATTTAAACAAGTGTTATGGATTAGCAATTTTAACATGAAATCGTACGGCCAATCAAACAATAGGTATGTATATAGATAAAAATTCTTGGAATGCGGCAAACTCATTCAAAACAATGGGCACAGCTGCTATATTCCCATCAATACCCAGCATTACTTAAATTTGCTTTGCGATTGTAATATTTGTGGCCGTTTAATGTTCAAAGAGGTGCATTTTCGAGATGCTTGCAAAATTAGCAATCCTGAAAACCGTTGTTAAACAATATGCGACGGCGGTCTCCTTTATTTTCGCCATTCGTTAATTCCAGCCATCTGGTTCGACTTTCGGGGTCCATTTTACTCTTATATTAGAATTTTATTTTACATTTTCATTTTAATATTATATTAAAATTCATGATGGTTTTCGGGATCGACCGGTCGATCGCGATCGGTTGGACACCCATGGTCTATAGTATGCTGACGATCCTACCCTTAGTCTATTAGCTCTGGACAGAGCTTCAACGAGGAATCTTGTAGGTTTACTGACCATATGGCTTTTGGTGAACACGCAAAGAGAATCGACGTCCCAGCTAGTGACCTATGTCGGAGATGCGATGACGAAGAGAAGACAGAGTCAGTAGAGTACCTTTTAAGCAAATGTCTGGCTATAGTTGTTAGAAAGCATAAGCACTTAAAGGCACTATTTTCCAAGGAGCTGAATAAGCTAAGTGCCATTTAATCGATCCAGCTTCTAAATTTCCTTAAGAATTGAAGAGGGTTCATTGAATAACAGCATCATCATAACCTTACCATACTTATGCCAACAATGAAATACCCATCCTATAGTCACATGCTCACGCGTGACAAACAAATCTGTCAGAGATGCATATTTTTATTTAGTTTTGTTTTATGACACCAGTCTGAAATGTTCTTTGTTTAACGATTTTTGAAAAAAAATCTAGTTGGTTTTCGATGTGGACAATACCAACAAATTTTCTACTATTTTTTATGTCAATTGGTTGGAAAAGGACCCTTGGCGGCTAGTGCCTAGTTATGAGCTCTACTACAGATATTATTTTGAATTAATATTTGTTATCGAGAATTTTTGCTTAAAAATATGCTCCTGTATATAAGCTTGAGTTCGATTTGAAGTGCACTCAAATTATAAAAACATGACATTTAAACATTTAAATATTGTGAAAGTAACATTTTTTCAGTGAAAAATTGTTATATTCAGGCAAAAAATGCAACATGCCGTTTTTGGGGTTTCATTATCGCATGCATGCAGACACGAAATTCAGGCAACTTTTTTAAACAAAAAGAGAGAGTTCTATCATTCACTACTGATAAAATGAAAGAATCAACAAGCCTACCAATAAAAAAATGATCGAATATGAAATGATGTCTTATAATATTTTATGATTAGAAGTTTTTATTTCAGTATTCATATTCTCACGTTGAATGTGAAAAAATTTATACAGATATTAAAGCATGGTTATGTGTCCACAATTTAAAGCACCATTTTTGTATGTGACACACATGCAGTAAGGGTGGAATATTTTTAAATTGTATTTTGCGGTTCTCACTTCTATTTACAAATTTAAACCTGAAATATATATATTTTATACAAGACCTTATTATATCCAATGTTTTCATAGTCGAAAGTTCGTTAGGGAAGCCAGGCATTGTACTGTAAAATAAAAAATATTCGAAAGTGAGAATCCAATAATTCTGCTTTAAACCGTCGATATGCTCAATTTAATCTTTTTTATCCCGACACGAATTCGGGATTTTTAACTTTGATTTCAGGGACTTTTGAAATTTCTCATCCTCAATGTCGACATTTTTAGCCTTGAAACAACGGCAACACTCCAGCCACCACTACAGATTGACTTCATAATAAGACTAACTTTTTGAACAATTTTCCTCAAATAAGATGAATATACAAGCAAAACGGTTATAGCTAAATGTAGCTTATAAAATACAATAAAATTGTGTAGAAACTTTCTATTTTTACACATTTTTCGACTCTCTGAATTAATCAATCGATATTTCATGAAGACTTTCTGCAGACTTTGGAGAATTTACACTCTTAGACAATTTATGTAGAATCTTTTTACAACTCATCCACTTTAAAAAGGTGCTCGGCTTTGAAACAACATATAATTGTTTTGTTTGAAACATGAAATAAATTGCTCAACTTTTTTTAACATATTTGCAAATTTTTCCAGACCCATAAAAATTTTCACAAATTATAAACTAATCATTGATAATTTTATTCTTCTTCTCTAATCATTGATATTTTTATTCTTAAAGCCGGTGGGAATTTACCCAAAAAAATATGAGTGGGCGGCCAGTTCAATGATGCTCCATCAAAGTTTGCAGCCACCACACTACGGGGGTGATTGTTCCTTGTGGATTCGTTCTGCCACCCTGGACTTTGATGATGGCTTTTGGGAATGCCAAGTGACCGCGAGCGATTTTACGACACAGGATGCCTTAACCAGTCAACCGGTCCGATTGGTGGTCAGAGGTAAGTTCACAAAAAAATTATTAAGTGTTCCTGGAAAAAATAAATTTATAAACAATCTGAGGAGGTTCACCGAACCTTTTTAAAACTAAGTGTTTCACCATTATTAAGAGACATTACTATCTACAAAAAAAATAATGTTGCACATTTTTTTCACGAATTCCTCAAACAACTGAGCAAATGTAATTATAGATGAATGGTTAGAAAAGCGTGTTAATTGGCATATTGTATATTTCCTTATTATTTGGTATTTGGTAATTTATTTTGATGAATAAAATTCCCTCAAATATCCAAAAACCACCAAAAAACAACCGAAGTCTAAATATCGGTTAAAAACGTAAATTTTTTTAAACTAAATGCTTCCACGTTTTCAAAACGCGTGAGATTTACTATATATATATATATATATATATATATATTCTGTGCAAGTCTGATATATCGCGGTTTATAAGTTATTTTTGATTTTTCTCGATTTTTTTTTAGTTTTAACACTCAATTATGTTTACGAGAAAACAAAACAAATTTTAAGACTTAAAATTTTAACTTCGTTGGGTCAAAATATGTCAGTTTTCAAAGTTGTTAAAAACCATGATGTTTTAAATATACTCGTATAAACAATAAAAACAACAGAACCAGAACTATAAACCTGTATTTATTTATTTCGTTTGTGCATTTACTGACTATTTTAAAATTTACAATATGTATGACGATTTGATAAATACAGTAGCATAACGAAAAAAAGGTTTTCTAATTTAACCTACAAAAATAAAACAATTAAGTTAATGCATTATAATACTCACCTCGACAGTTGTTTTTAAATTTGAACCACGAAATTGAAATTTGACCCAAGAAAATTGACTAGTGTATCTATTGATCGGCAGGTGGCGAAGGATCGTCATATGCTGTATCCTAATGAGGACTTTTTTGTATAAAATTAAATTACTTGTCTATTTTTACTGAAATATTGATATATTTGAAAATTCTGTAATTTAAGAACTACGAGGGCTTGAAGTTTTGGATTTCAGTTATGTACCGGCAACAGGTGCATTGTGTTGTATTATATTAAATTATCATTCAAACTTGCCACGAGTGCTTTTTTAAAGATTGATGGTTGTACAGCTTAGACAGCGATAAATGTCTCCAATTGTTGCACGCACATTACATTTTCAAATGCGTTTCTATCGATAAAGTAATGAATCATCGAAATAAATTTTTGGCACACTTCTGCTGTTGCACGGAAATGTATGGCGGGTGCATCGATTGGCGGAATTTGGCGCCTTTTTATGTCAGGAGCCATTATTACTTCATTAAAATATTCGAGGCAAGTTTAGTAGCTGAATTTAATATTCGAAAAGTTTGTCGCTGCTCCGATGTATACGGAAACCAGATGCAATATACATCAATGTCTATTAGTTTGAAATTGACATGTGGTAAATTTTTGCAAAGGAATTTATTAATTTGACTAAATTTTCTTTAATCATTTCAATGAAGGCATGGAGCATATTGAAGGAGCGTCCATAAGTGATCGCCTGATTTTTTGGTCATTCTAAATGTAATGGGTGACAACTTCAGTGACCACCTTTACAATTTATTATTTTATTCTTAAAATTTGTTGCATACTACATTTTTGTTCTACAGATAGTATATCTATAATACAGTTTCCTTGATTTCAAAGCTCCCAAAATACTCAAGACAATAAATTATCGTTTAAGGTGTCCCATTCGAAATAGATTCTTCATCACCTCAGACTTGCTTTTTTACATGAAAATGATGCCTTCTGCTTTGCATAGACTAATGATGTGTGACTAGTGTTTCATGTTACCGCCTCTCGGTCAGTCTTGTATCTCTGTTTGTTTAGCATGTGTGGTCTAAATTGCAAACATGCATCTTAATTACATAATTGTGTTGACTCTAGGTAGGTAATGAGTGCTGGCTAATTTCTTTTATAAATTGGTACGCAATGGTAAATCAAGTTTTAAAAAGAAATTTATCTTTAAAATATTTACCACTGTATAGAAGACTAACTGAGGGACAACTACGGAGAATAAAGCTTAGTAACTTGAAAATAGCTTCCAAAAGTATAAAAAAACTCATTCCTTGCTTCAAAAATAATCACAAGTACGAATTGTGGCTATTAAATTAAGAAACTGATGCTGAAAATATTTTATTTTGTGACCTTTGTCAGCTTCAATATACACCCCTCCTCTATCCCATGCGAATCTTCCAGTATTTGAAACAGTGCTGGAAGTCTGCTTCTATCAGCTCTTCGAGGACGCGTTCCGCTTTTTCTTTCACAGCTTCTACGGACGCAAATCTTGTTCCTTTTAATGTAGATTTTACCATAGGAAAGAGATAAAAATCAAACGGCGCAATATCTGACGAATAAAGTGGACGGTTTAACACTGGAATTCTGTACTAGGCTAGAAACCTCTTGGTATCCAATGCAAAGTGAGCCAGCGCATTGTCTTGGTAAAGAACCCATGACTTTTTCATGCACAATTCGGGTTGTTTTTCCTTATTCTTTCACGGAGTCAAACAAGAAAATCGAGACTTTTATGGCTGATTAATTGTTTGTCATTCAGGAAACCAGTGAAAGAACACAATCCCATGAATATCAAAAACAATAATTATCATTGCTTTGAAATTGAATTAGCTCATTCCAGCTTTTTTTGGCATACTATGAAATTGGCCCTTCCAATGCATTGATTGGCGCTTCGTTTCAGGATCATAAGTAAAAACCACAATTCGTCACATTTTATTACGCTTTCCAATAAGTTTGGGTCATTTTCAATCAAAGTGTCAGTACATATATTTTTTTCAGGTTTTTTGTTGTTCAAACGTGAGAATTTCAGGCACCATTTTGGGACACAATTTTGTAATGATGATAATATTAAAATTGGTATGTAAAATTTGCCTTACGCATTCTTTATCAATTCCTACAACCTCAGCGATCGCATGAATTTTTTTCCGAAGGTCAGAAAATCGAATCAGATCACCGACTTTTCGATATTGTCATCCGTTTTTGACGTGGAAGGAAAACGCAGGCGTGAATCATCTTAAACATCATCTCGACCAGCTTGAAAACGCTTAAACCTCTCAAAAAAACGTACAAGCGATAAAAATTTGTGGTCATACACTTTTTTCAATAATTCATAAGATTCTGTATCGGTTTTTCCAAATTTAAAGTAAAATCTCCCAACCATTCGTTGCTCTATTATTTCACTTAACATTTTCCTAGCAAAAAACAGAATTCTAAACAGCTGTTGGTTATTTTCGTTTGACGAATGCGTACTTCTTCTGTGGCACTTAAGTCTCATTATTTAATAGCCACACCTTGTATTCTTTTCGCTAGCTGGAAAGCTGCATATAAACCTAATGACAGTTTCACCTAAAAAATTAAATCAAATTTATTGCAGAAAATAATGTAAGTAAATTTCAACTGTTTTGTCCTATTAAAGTTTCGTCAAATAATTGATAATTTATTCAAAGAAAATTTGAATACACGTCATAAATATTAAAATTTATTAAAATAATAATAAACACTCCATTGACTTGAAGTCTAAAATTAAAATCAATTTGAATAGCTTGCTGCAGGGCATATATGTTATTTGAATGCAAAAAATTACTGGCAATAATTTTATGCTTTCTGATGGCAGCAAATGTGTATGTGTCTGTTCATGATTCGTATTTTAAAATTATGTTAAAATGAAAAGCAATTAAATTCATTTCTGGGAAACAAAAGCAATGCCAATTTCATTTATGGTCGCACAAACCGCACGAAACGTTTAACTGGGTGAATTCAATGCATAATTATACTTATTTGATTTTGAATTACATTTTGCTATTACGTAATCGATAATTGGGGTCATGTTTTGGATTCAATGAGATTAATGTAATTGGATAGTTTGGTTTTAATCAAAATTCTAGAAAAATATCATTTAAAAAACTAATATCATCGGAAACCTTTTCGGATAATTTTCTCTACTACAAGTACTGCAAAGTACTTGAATCTGCATTTGCTGGTAGCATGTATTTGTATCATGGTTAACTCTCAAAAATCTATTTAGTCTTTCTGGTTTGAAAAACTTTTAAATAACATTATCCCATACTTGCGGTTAATTATTTTTAATTAGACGTTGTTAGATGTTAATTCTCCGACAAGTTTCATTTAATTCAGACTCACATTTAGAACTGCTTGTAATGAAAGCGTTTACTTTATAATTTTGGATTACAAAGCGTGAAGTCTTGATTTTTGAGGATTTCAGGGATGTTTAATCCAAGATACTGTTCAGACGGCATCGTACGGAGACTGTTCGTTGGCCAGCTTAGTTATTGTTCATTCCTCTCTAGTTTGCGCCCTTTGCTTCTTACATGAGATTTAACAGTTGTAAAAGACTGAATACGTCTATCAACACTCGAGGATACATCTCCTCCGTTACTCGAACATCCGTTTTGTACACAGATCGAATGAAAAAAAAACACGATACCGAACGTAGAAAATAGACTACTGAACATGGTCAACATCACGGATTCACAACCTTTAAATCAAAGTGGAAAAATGCTTCGACAAACTACACGTCGGATGAACATACACAACATACCACAGCCCATCAATAAATTTTGCCGCATGGTATGTGCGGGTAGGCCTTCTACGCAGAATAAAACTTCTTCCACATCCTGATACGGGATGAGAGACGTCTACGAAAGACAACCTTAGAGGTTAATATTGCGTATATGCTTATTTCTTGATATGGGGTAAAAATACTCAAAATAAATAATAAAAAAAACTAGAAAATAAGAACGGGTCATCATAAAAAACAAGCCGCGAGGTGCGATCCTTGAGATCTACACGGTCAAGTTCCCAGTAATATCTACATAAATATTAAAAATGTTAAACACAATAATAGTTATGAAAATAATACAACTTTAAATAATAATAATGTACCTTTTAACAGTTTTTGGAAAGACTTCATATTAATCACATCATCAAGGGGAGCATCCATTGCGTACGTAAGAATTTTAGTGGATGGGGTGTTTTGAATATTTACGCGGTGCAACTGCGGCGGGGGAGACAGATTACAAAACCTTTTCTATGTCATTTGTTTTTCACATATCGATGCTTGAAGGACAAAAGACCACTAGCAACAATGAATGCAGTTTTTGTTACTACGCCCACTGAAGAGATTTTGTGACCATTTTGAATAGTTCTTCGGAATAATCACTGAATTTGTATTCTTTCACAATTTACACCAATGAGAGTAATAATTATTTCTTATTTTCAGTTGGTCTTGGAAAACATTGAATATGCAGTCAATAATCGGTTTAATTGCATGTAAAAAGTAAAATTTATTACAGATAATGGAGGAAGTATTTGAAATTTTACGAACACTAAAGAACAAAACTAGTAAAAACTACATTTTGTTCATTTGATGAAAACTTTTGAAAGCATATGATCTTTGATTGACTTAATAACAATGTCTTTAGAATAAGAAATAGAAGGTTATTTCATTCGTATAAACCCTTTTACATGGTGACTTTGAATGGCGTTTTTTTAATTTAATTTTTTTTTGTAATCATGGAAGAATGTTTTGCTGGTTTCTCTACATAAACTGATAAGAGTTTATAAATTTGATAAACATGTGTTACTCTGTTGTGCCAATGAGATTGAAAATTTTATGAAAAAGCCCAATTTTTCGCAATTTCTTTTACCAAATTAACACACTGTTTCAACAAGTTTTGAATAAATTAAACAAACATCACAAAAACGTATACAAACGTCGATAAACACCTTAATTATGCAAATATTCTATTTGTTTCGCGATATATAGTGAACAACTTAAATGACCTTGAAGGCCATGATGACTTTTAAGGAATTTTTATTTTTAATTCAATTTTCTTTTGTAATCAAGAGAAAAAATTTTCATGGTTTTTTTCGCAAAAACTGTTTGGAAGAAATTTTATAAATATTTGTTACTGTGTTTTGCAAATGAGGTTAAAAACTTATTTTTCGGGAATTTTTTTCAATTTTTTGTACTTTTTTTTAATAAATTAAAGAACAGCTAGAAATACTTTTTTTTAAATTTGATAGATTTATAAAAATATTATCTCGCGTCGATTGACACCTTAGCGATGAATATCGTATGTTTGGTTCGTACGATAAAGCGCATGACGGAAATGACCTTCAAAGGAGTTAAAACAACAACAAATTCCCCTCCCCCTCCCGTCCGCAGTGTCCCAAAAACTAATCAGCTATTAAATTGCTTAACAAAGTCGATACAACTTTCTTTACGTGAGTTATGCTCGTAGAAAACATTGTCCATAATCGTACGTACGTTTGTACATGCACACACACACACACATCTCTCTTCCTAAAAACACTTTAAATATACTCTAAAACCCTCAAAACGTAAAGATATGTTGAACATTTCGATTTTCGAGGCAATTACAAGAACTTCCCATATACTGGGAAGTTAAAAATAACACATAAAAAATCTATCCTACTTAACAGACGGCGATGAGCACTCTGTGTCAATAGGCAGCTGAAAACTAACCAGGACACCTGTACTTATTTTGTTTAAGTCATTTCACATAAGAATCTACTACTATTCTCTGTTTATATATTTTTGTGTAATTCTGTTTTGTCAAAATCAGTTTACACAAACTAGAAGGACTAGGATTAAGAGTTTTCAATTGATGTCCCTTATAACTGCCTTTGTTTGAGTCGATTTATTCATGAAAGTACTATTTCGATTTTTGTGCGTTTGTATTGTATCATCTTTCAAACAGTTTGATGCAACGGATAAGACTCCGAACATCGATTCACTAAGTCAAGAAGCAGCTATTAAATTCTCAACTGGATTCTTTCTTCACATCCTTCACTCACTGAGTTTAGCCATGCAAATCAAAAAGTCATAGAACTGAACTCAACTCAAAAAAGAACATACAGAATTCGCTAGAAATTCTCTCTTATATAATCCTGATAACGATTTCATGTTTTATGAACTGTCGTTTTTCCTGTCACTATTACTTCAAAAACACTCAAGAGCTTCCTCCAAAATCAATCGAAATAAGTCAAAGCTCTTCCATGGACGCAATGACTCTGAGGAAGCAGTTAGATACAAAGGAAGTTTTACACAAAAATCATATTTCGTTCGTCACGATTTCGTTCAATTTAGGAGCCATGACAACATGATATTCCTTTAAGAGTCTTGAAATGAGATGAATGCCAACTTGTCAGTTCAATTTTATTGTATCTTTATTTTTTATACCGTAATATTTTTTACTATGAATTGCTGCAAAAATAACATTGAAAATCCTTTTTCCAATATGACGTCACAAAGGTCATTAAAATGTAATAACACGCTGCTCTATTTCACTGTCGAATCAGGTTACCCAAATTAAACGAAAAAAATCTAGTTAAAACTCACTCGAAGAAAATGTGATACACAAATCCTTTGTGTTACTTTCCACTCAGCTTGGTCTCGATTATCGTTAAATCGAAATCCACCCAAGTGTTTGCCATGAAGCAACCTCTACGAAGGCCTCTTTAAACCTGATTATTTTCTTACAGTGACACCTCAACGACCCCGCCTGGAGCACGAAGGAATCCATGTCCCGCCAGGACATAATGTGACAGTGGACTCTAGTGGAGTGGCGACCGTTAAGTGCATTTCGCATTATGGCAATCCTCCGGCAACGCTCAAGTGGTTTCTCGGTAAAGTGCAATGAATGATCCTTTGGAGGATTAGCAGAGCAGTGAAGCAATTGGACGGTGGACGAAGTTGAGGATTAGCTGGTACACTAGAGTGTCATTACGGAATAAATTCAAAGTTTGTTAAGATAAAGCCTTGATTCGCAACTGCAATGCTATATTTATAATACAATTATGATGTGTTCCGTGAGGAAGAGTCTTATTTTTAAAGTACTGTTAAACCCTCAACTTTGTTCAATTAAAGTCCCGCTTCCGCTCTTCTGGCTATAGTTTGTAAATAACTTTTGCCTGACGTCCTGTGATTGATTTCTCAAGGAGGACGTGAGGTTCCTGCATCGGGAGCCCAAGTGAATGCCACGGAGGCGGACAACGCGCGAACCTGGTCAGCAACGTCGGTGGTGCAGGTGAAGGCTTCGAGGGAGCGTCATGGCGAGATGCTGCAGTGCATAGCATTCCATGAGTCCTACGCTACAAAATCAATGTCGGTGGAAGCTCGCATGGACATTAAGTGTAGGTAGACGTTGTTTAGATGTATTCATCCACCACACCATTGTTGTTTTACCTAGTTGAAATGCTTTCCTTTTTGCAATTCACATGCAGATGCACCGACGGTTCGGTTGCTGGGCGCCCCACAAATTGACCTAGAAGAAGGCAAGGACTCGCTTGTTCTGCGCTGTGAAGCAGATGCTAATCCCCCGGCGAACATTGTTTGGAGACGATCCGGAAGGTCGGATATTGCAGGCTTACAGGTAAGTAACTTTAAAGTCAGAATATCTTCTGATGATGCTATTTAAAATATTAAACAGTATCAACTTGAAATTGATATCAGGAAAAAATAAGATTTCCCAACAAAGTTTAAACTAACAATAAGTTTCAACAACAATTAAGACAAGTTTAGTTCATTAAATGAGGAATTCAAGTGATTCGGCAAAACTTCACTGCACTGCACACATCCAATATTACTTACTGAAAGAGTCGGTTTTCCTGAAATGGCGTTCGAGCCTATCCTGACTACATCTACACCTTGTAATGTCTTTCTGCGCCCAGAAGTGGCTGAAGTAAATTACCTGTGCAGTCAATTTCAAGTAAGAGCGCATATAAACTATAAATGGGAATTGAAGATGAAAATTTAATTGCACCCCCGTAACATTTACTCAAGCTGAAGTTGTAGTGTGAGCAATTGAGCACAATTTCCAGTGAAGGACCTGGCAATTTTAATGATGCCCGTTGAAAGTTGATTACGCCTGGATCGAGTGTAAACTAACGTAATTAGCCAATTAAAATTTTAAGATCTTGCAAGCAAAGGAGTCGTAAAGTTTTAAGGATGCGCACATTTGAATGTCGTAGATTATCATTGTGAAGGACTCGAAACTAAGAACGAAAACGGGTCGAGTTATCAATTAATACAGTCCGTATTGTTGTTGGCTTTTAATTAAATCAAACAGTTATTGTTGAGATTTTATGAAATACACACCTGAACAAAGTCAATTGTAAAATCTTTACGGGGGAAAGAGTGAAGCTAATTTAATTAAAAACAAAAGGAGCTTGATGAGTAGATTTACAATTTCTTCAATTGTTTCTGGAATTATCAAGCACCCGTTAAATTTATCTGTGACTGCATCTTTACAGCTTATTAACAGTGTTTGCAAATCCAAGCAACGATGAGATATGAATGAAATTCAAGTTGCATTTACGTGCCTTTCCCGTAACTACCACGAAGGATAAATGGCTAGAATAATGAAGCGTGAAATTCACTCATAGCCCTTACATATTTAATTTTTAGTTTAGCAGTACAGTTTATTATCATCGCAAAAAATCATTATTTCATAAATAATATTCTTCCACAACTTATGATACGGCTCATATTTTCCAAGTTATATCCTTGCATTCGATTTTGTGCCAAAAGTCCTAATATTTTTACCAAATTAGGTGCGTACGAAAACAAATATGATATTGGTTCCTTAGTCATATCATAAAGGATAAGTTTTAATAGCAAAGCTATTCCTCCTGCTATTCAAAAATATGATTTCCGTGATAAAATTGAGGTTTTCTAACTTCACAAATAGAAACGAGCTTAATCGTTGCAAATAAGTAAACATACCTTTAATGGTTAAAATGTCTCGAAGAAGCCAATGTTTTATGTGTAATTTAGCTAAATTAATATAAAAAATCAGAGCACCTTCTTGTCCCGACAGATAAAAGTTAGTTTGGTATGTTTTTGTTTTGTTTTGTATGGATCGATTGAGAAAGAGTGAAAGTATAGTGAAAATGTGTAAACTAAAGAAATGTTTAATTGATAATTAATATCCTTTCTGCACAAAAATACAGCAAATTTGTATTTGTTGTTGTTGATAAATAATCGGAATTAACATTTACATTAGCTCTGTGCCCATTGCACTTTCTGTAAAAAAAAAATCCGGACATTTTATTTGCGTTTAACTGCTTATACCAGCTTAAAACTAGACTAAACTTTCATAATAATTCTCTTGAATTTCATTTTCTTCTTCATAATGCTCTTAAATTCAATTATCAACACAATGTTCACCTAAAAAAACCTTTAGCAGATCTGTTTATCGTTTTATAAGATGATATATCCTTGTACGTAGTGATGAAAACGTTACCGGATGTACACTATGCCTTGTATCTTTTTTGCATTTAAATTTTTTTTTTGTTTCGATTTTGATCCATTCATATATGAGTAATACATCATGTTTAGTTTCGACGTGCATCTAATTCAAACACCAAAACTGGACTCCATCTTGTGGCAAAGTAGTGCAAAAAGGCACCACTAAAAAAATTTTCACTCGGCTACTCCAGGTCTAAGGAGCATCTGTTTGTGTGTTCAGTATATGTACATGGGGTATGCTATGGTGTTATTGTAATAATGACCTTACTATTACAAATTGAGAGACTATAGAAATTTTAAATTGTCCTGCGAAGTTTAAATTATCAATTAATTTGCATCTTAACTTGGCTTTAAAACGCATTTTGATAGAATGTGCTCTGATGTTTCCATTATGGGTTGGCAAGATCTCCAGAAAGATCTCCAAAGAGCTTGGATTAGTTCAGACCAGTAGAAAGGTTTAGTGACCTTAATTCATGTGATCACTTTAAATATCAAGACCGAATGCAAAATATCCCTTAACTTCGTTACAAAATGGATGTGTAAACATAAAGATACTTTCTCCTTCAGTTGTGATCAGCCTTTTCATTTCTTTTATTCGCGATGTGTGAAACTACTTATATTACAGTAACATCATGCCCCTTTAGAAGGATGATGAGACTTTGCTGACACTCGTAACTCAGCTTCATATTTGTAGGTGTTTATTCATATTTGTAGGTGTTTAAAGCTTTTATCATTGCCTGACAATCGGATAGTGTGCAAATTCTTTTTCCAGTACCCTTTTCTGATACACTTTTGGATGCAAAGACGCATGTTTTTGCTTGAAAGGCTGGTACAGATTGGTCTGGATTGGGAAATGATGAGGTTTGATGCTTTTAATTCTGCACCACAATCTTCTACAATCTGTTCATATCAGTTAACCAAGGTTTGATGCTTTTAATTCTACGTCATCATCTTATGTCATCTTGGATCCATCAGTAAACCAAACTACAGATCCTACCTCCAGTTCAAGATGTGTTTTTCCCCATTCATTGTGCTCCCTGATTTCATCTTTGAAAGAGGTCATGATGTTTTAAAAAAATGTGGTCTAAGTGCGACCCTTGAGGCCCACACGACTAACTTCCCAGTGGGGCGAATAAAATGCTACAATTTTCTTTTATTATTACTTACTATTATTAAACATTATTATTCTACTTTTATTATTTTTATCAATTTTTTATCTAACCATAAAAGCTTTGGTAGAGGAAGACGTCTCCACAACCTGCTCATCCTCTACCAAAGCCTCGGCAACCTCGTCCTCTTCGTCCTCGGCATCCTTCTTGTCCTCCACTTCGTCCTCAACCACGTTCTACATTTCGGCTTCGGAATCCACAACTATTATTGAGGGTATTTAATTATTATTTACAATAATCATTCGTTATTAAGAATGTTTGATCGTTACTGAATAATTATAATTGACTTTATATATACAATATACAATTATAACTAATATTATTTGATTGTTACTAACAATATTAAATTATTTATAACAATATCCAATTATTAACTGCATTAGCGTCTCTACTCCCATTCACCCAAATTTGATAATATAAGTTTGGAATTTCATAGATTAATCTGTATTTTTTTTGAAATAACATTTTTTACAAATTTGATCACAATTTTGCTAAAACGCACAATAATAACAACATTACTATGAAGGTATTTGGTATCTTCACGAATTAATAGTGCGTATCAACAGTGTAAAAATAAGCAATTTTTAGTCGTTTTTCAGTTTTTTCATCCTAAATAAAAAACGACTTAACCGATTTTGCTGAAAAGTCATTCAGTTCTAAGTTACGTAATTACGCGTCGTTTAAAACCAGTCGTACGTCAATCCAATCTTTGGTTCTCGAGATAATCGAGACGAAAAATTATTCCGAACGCACATACGTACATCCGTACATACGCACATACGCACATACACACATACGTACATACACACTCACAGACATCTCTCTAAAAACGATGGATTTGGATTCTAGAGACCTTAAAACGTGAAGATATGTCAAAATTTGGGACTCGCAAAATCGACCCCATTACAATAACTTCCCATAGGGAACTGGGAAGTTAAAAATTGGTTTAAGGCCCACACAAATGTTTGAGATCTCTTCTAAATGTGAATTGCACAGAATTTTAAGGCGCCTTTTTGAAGTTTCCCAGCTTGCATTACACACTTTTTTTGTATTTTCTTCTTTAAATGCAATGGTTCATTGCAAAAACAAGCCGTGAGGTGCGACCTATGAGGTCCACACGGTCAACTTCCCAGTAATATCTAAAAAGATATTAAAAATATTAAACACAATAAAAGTTATGGAAATAATACTACTTCAAATAATAAAAATGTACCTCTCATAAAAATTATTGGAATGATTTAATATTAATCGTAACATCTACGGGAGCGTCAATTGATTACGTAAGGATTTTGGTGCATTGGTTTGATTGATTATTCACGCGGATCAATCGGAGGGGGGACAGGTTACAAAGCAGTTTTTTCATTAAAGTTAAAACATGGTGCTGTGAAGACTATTGGAAATCTGCTCAAATTTTGCAAATATTAATAAACTTTGATTGACTTTACAACAATGTCTTTAGAATAAGAGTTATCAGGTGATATCATTCGTATGAACCTTTTTTATATGGTGACTTTGAATGATTTTTTTATTTTTAATTTAATTTTTTGTGTAATCATGAGACAAGTTTTTGTTGGTTTCTCTACAAAAATTGATAAAATTTTATATATTTTACAAACATTTATTATTACGATGTGCAAATCAGGTTAAAATGGATTTTTTTATGAAAAAACACTACTTTTCTAAAAAAAAATTAATAATTCGTAAAAAACGCTTTAGGAATTTTTTTAATATATAAAAACATCATAAAATTGTTGATACGCGTCGATTGACACCTTAATGATGGAAAGATTATATTTGGTTCTCGAGATATAATGAATGACGTAAATGACCTTGAACGTTTAATGATTTTTTTATTTTTTATTTCATTTTTTTTGTAAACATGAAAAAAAATGTTGCTGATTTTTTCACAAGAACCATTTGGAGTATATAAATAATATAAACATTGATTACTTAGGTTTGAAAATCAGGTTAAAAATTTTGTGTTTTTGAAAAAAAAAACCTAATTTTTTGCACTTTTTTTTAAAAAAATTAAAAAACGGATCCAACGATTTTTTTAAAAATTTGACAGAATCACATAAATGTTAATACGCGTCGATTGACACCTTACTGATGAAAATCGCATGTTTAGTTCGTGAGATATAGCGCATAACATGGTTGACCTTCAAGGGGTGAAAACAGCAAACCCCCCCGACCGAAGTGTCCCAAAAACTAATCAGCTCTTAAAATTGCAAAGACGCTTCGATTGACACCTCAACGAAGTCGATACGACTTTGTTTACGTGAGTTATGCTCGTAGAAAAACAGCCCGCGAACGCACGTACGTACGTACATACACACACACACATACATACTTCTTTCTAAAAACACTTTATATATACTCTATAGACCTCAAAACGTAAAGAAAAGTTGAAAATTTCAATTTCGATTTTCGAGGCGATTACAAGAACTTCCCATATACTGGGAAGTTAAAAAAATTGTTGCCTTCATTAAAAGCTAACTTGTTGCTTTGTAATAAATAAAAGACAGTTAATGAACTTAAGTAGAAATGTACATCATTTAAGCAACCTATCATTCCAATCTCTTAATTTAAATGAAAGCGCTTCATAGAATCCTCGTTATTTTTCACAGTCTTACGAAAAGTTTTTACCTTGAGAGCTTATTTCATGCAAAATTTAATCTTGAGTAAAATTCAATTACATTACTGCAGTACAGTGAAAGAATAAAACAGTTTTTCTGTTGCAATTGATGCAAACTTGAGGAAAATCTTTAGCCTCTATAATTGGAATGGTAAATTTAAAACGTAGAACATGAATCGTATTTTTTACTTCGAGTCATAATCATGTGCCCTTGTTTGCTTCTTTCACATCCTGTGTACACTTTATTTTTGTGTTTCTCCACTTTTTTCTAAAAAAAGGAAAAATCATATTCCAGGCAACTTTGGAACTTCGCCCGGTGGGTCGAGGCGATGCTGGCTTGTATACGTGTCATGCCCAGAACTCAGTTGGTACTTCCGAGCAACTTTCCGTCGAAGTTGATGTAAAATGTAAGTAACTATGATCTATTATGAAAGTATGTACCGTGAATGATATCATCTAGAGAAAGTTGTGGATGAAAGATACTGTCGATTTTTTACTTCGGTAGAAAAGAGAGTTTTGTCTGTATGCGATATTAGTGGTTGTAGTGGATGTTGATCAAAAATATTTTTGCGATTATTTAGATCCTCCAAGGATAAACATTGCTGGTCCCGATTTACTGACGACAGCACCATTGTACAGTCCTGCTGCATTTATTTGTGATGCCGATGGAAATCCACCACCAACATTTAAATGGTTTCAAAGGTTAGTTGTACAAAAGTAATTTTATTGAGTTTGTCAATCATTTAAAATGATGTAGTTGGTGTGCTGAAGACTTTCATTTTATATATGGACACAAGTTTGAAGATGATTTCAATGCATTGAATTTGTTTTAACCAAAAAATTTTGGAAAATATATGGAAAATTTAGGAAAAATGCTTGAAATACCATGAGTATGCCTAAACAGACTTCTTGTAAAATAAAGGGGTTTGTCAATTACAAGCAGAGGGCACGACATGGTAACTTCATATCGGGATGTAAATAGTAGGCGTTATCGATGTTCACCTCCTAAAATTCTAAAACGCAATCTTCAGTAAACTCTTAGAAAAACAGGTGTGAACTTTTCAGCTTCTCTTACCAATGAAAAAAATATTACATAAAAAGCAGCATTGCGATGTTCATTTATATTTTTGAATTATACAAAAAACTAATCTTTCAACTGTTTTACATAATCGAAGAAAAATCATACCTTCCAGTTAGATCATCCCTTATGCCTAGAATAGAGTCTGCGTCCTATCTGTGTCCTGAAAGCAATTTGGCAGAAAGCATTGAACCAGACGAACGTCCATCGTAACTACCCATAAATACGGTGATGTCCTGTAATTTTGGCATATAATGAATGCTTTTCTCGGAGAGCTGAGGCACAACGAAGCACAAAGTGACATGAGACAATGATTATACTTGTACACTTATGGATTTCAACTGTAATTGTTCTCAACTATTTTGTTTATAAAATTCAAAGAAAGTGTAAACCGTTTCAAATATTCTTCCAAGTGCATTTTGGGCATACAAATCAAAATCCCTGATAATGTTTGAACGTTTTTATAGAGTTTGTATCCTAGTCTGAACGAAAATACACAAAATATTATGAGAATTTTTATTTCAAATAAATTCTAGAATCTGTTGTGCTACCATTCAAAAGTAAGCTTCGTTTGCCTTCATTTAATTTAAAATCGATTAACCCTTACGCCTAAAATTGTAAAGTTTTCTTGTACAACATGCATTTTCATAAAAGGAGCATGATATTGAACAATTTGCTTGTTACTCAGCATACTTCCCAATGTTAACACCTTCGATTAGGCATAAAGTGTGCTGCAATGTACCACCATCAGGAGGCTTCTTCTCTAAAACCGTAACTTGAACAAATATTGAATCAATTTTGTTTCGCCCATTGATAAAGCGCTGAAAGTGAGCCAAAATCGTCCTGTCATCATCGTTACACAGATGTAAGGTTTCTGATAAAATCAACATCAATTTTCCTGATGCCTTTCCTTTCTCACCCACTCAACAGCATTAATTTTCCTTCCACCGAAACGGGTATTTTCTTATAATCCTTCTACCAACTCCCTTTTACTTCGTCAGTAATCTACCCTGCTTAGCAGTTGTGTTTAAAAACTTTGCTTTCAAGGACGATGGAAAAACACCGAGCGGGACTGTGAACGCAAATAGTAGCAGCAACCAGAGGAAATCTTGTGCTACATGAACAAGCCTAGCATTTACAATATTTTCCACACCATTACTGAAAATGATTGCAAACTCATGTCGCAATTTTTCCTCCACAGTGTTCCTGACCTGGTTTTCTTGCAGGACAACTCAAGCCCCATAGCAAAAACTTTTTTTTTGCGGAAGCGCATAGCTTTAACGATTTCGTTGAAAAACTAGTAGATGAAGTTTGTCCTTGTTTTGTGGCGCTTGATTTTTCTGCAAGTTGTAACTGATACAGCTCGAGACAAGGAATCAAAGTTTTCAAGGAATAACAGCCAGCTTGTAATCCAGGTCTTTCATGTTAACCGTAACAAATATTTTAGTAGACTTGTTGTTGAATCCAGCAAGGATTAGATGGAATCTTATCGCACAGGAGGATTGTGTTACCTTTTGGATTTGTTCCCGTTATTGCGAAAGAATTTTTGGAACAATGCGAAACTTCAGCTTAATAAAGTTGCAATATAAGTACTGTTGTCAACAGTTTTTCCTCCATTGATACTATTTGGAAATAGGGGATGTTTACTAAGATTCACTGGATTCTTTATTTTTTGTTTGCAGTCTTGTGCATCTATCGCAATGAAGCTTTCTTCAGCATTTTCTGGTCTGGGTATTCGATTCTGATTAACCCGATGCATTGTTGCAGTAGTTCTTGCGTTTGCGTATACCTATTCAAAGCAATTGGATTTTTTCCCTAGCTTCCAACATTTTACATTTCGTTAAGATTTGTTTGCTTATCAAATATTCCAATCTGTTGGATATTATTCCAATTTTCGTCATATCCGATTAGAAATTTACAGAACGTAAGCTGAGTGAGAGCTTTGTTCAATTTCCGTTAAGCTCTCCTTATCTTCAGTTTGATTTCATAGGTGATGTTACGTTGTATCCAATTTCAGATAGAATTTCACAACAATTTTTTCACTCGGGACTAGTGATGTCTTGAAATTTAATTTAGATACTAAAAAGATTTTTCTCACCTACAAGGATAGTCAAATTATATGCCTCGGACTATTTTCCACCTTATTTTAATAAAACTGTTAAAAACAACAACGATAACTTCCTTTGAAGTGGATATTTTATTTGTTTCAGCAGCTACTTGCTATCTTCCTCAGTATTGTATCGTTACTAAATTACAAAGTCTGTGACGCCTATATATACCTAACATAAGTGGATACAATTAAGGGATATAATTAAGCCTAAGTTTACGTACGTTGAAGTACGCAGATAGGCTGAAAAGTTTTGAGCCTACGTACCTTTAAGTGTCACTAATGTCTTGCACTTCATGTCACAATTGCGAATACCCTCAGTAGTATAAATACCGAGTTTCATGCCATTATGCTTTATATCACCATGTCTGAGACAAATGTGCATTGTACGAAATTACCGTACAGAGCTGTCATAAAATTTCTCACAAAGAAGAACCAAACGCCAACGAAAATATTTGAAGAGATGTCTACAGTTCAGAAGAGTGTGGACCTTCATTTGCAATCATGAAACATTGGAGGCGAAACTTCATTTATGACAGGCAGTCAAAACAGGAGTCAATGCAGTTGACAGGAAAGAAAGAAAAAGCCGCCACGGAAATTCAAAATGGTCATTTTAGCTCTTTGCCACCGTTTTTTTGGGATTGTTAACAAATTCTGTTCACTGCCTATCTTCCTGAAAAAACTACAATGAGCGGGGACTTTTGCGCCAAATTATAGGCAAAGTGCGTCAAGTAATTGTCGAGAAAAGGAGATATAAACTGTAGAAAAGAGTCCTGTTTTTCCAGGACAATGCATCCATACATACTTCACATGTTGCAAGTCGTGCCCTGGTCAAGACAGGGTTTGAACAAATCAACCACCCACCATACAGTCTCGACCTAGCTTCCAACGATTATTTCCTGTTTTTTTATATATTGGAACAAAGACCTCCATGTCCAAAAATATTCGAATGACGGGGAAATAGTGGCAGCAGAAGATGAGCATTTCAAAGTCGAAGATAGCGAATTTTTTTTTCACTGGGCTGAAAGCCCTTTATAGGGAATTTGGAAGGAGATTATATTAGTTATTTTTTTTCTTTTTGCATTTTTATCTGCATTTTTAATACTCAAGGCTCAAAACTTTTCAGCCTCTCTTCGTACATGTTTTAAAAATTAATATAAATTGTAAACATTGTCAACTTTTCTTGAAATGTATTTTGGGAGTACTAAATAACATCAATAAGACTGGTTGAATATTTTCTAATCAGTTGAAGGGCATACCAGCAACAATTGGTCAATATTTTATATAATTCATATGCGTATTGATTTTTACTGTTTCTTCCTCTTCAGATTACTTCAAGGCAACAAATTACTTGAGCGTGGTATGGAAAAACGTCTAGTAATTGATAATGTAACATATGATTATCAAGGGGAATATGAATGTCATGCCACAAATTATATCAACGGTCAGGAAAGAACTGTAACATCGTCGCCAGTATCCTTGCAAGTAGTAGGTAAACTATCCAATTATATGTAAAATAATTTCAATATCAACAATGTATGCTGTAATGCTGTAATATTCTGGTGTACCATGCAATTGGAATGTTTGAAATCGATTTTGGTTTGTTTATTTCCCAAATTTCAAATAAATTGTTTGCTGCTCAATTTGGATTTAATTGAGTGATAGAATGGGTTTTTTATAGGGGGTAAAAATCGCGCTGACATATTTTTGTATCGCTAGCAGAAAAAAATCGTTAATTTGAATTGATTTTTTATTTCATGTTATTTTAAATCGAAACCCAAAAGGAAACTTTGAAATTTCATCTACAAAAACCATCAAATTTGAAATATGATTGACTAAAATTTATTTATGAAATTGACGTTACTTGAGTAGCTTCTTTCTGATATGGACGTGTTACCGTTGTCTTCATCAATTGGTTACCTATCGATTATGTCCTTGACTCATTTTGCTGCTGAAAAGCGAAAAGTCATCGCGAAACAGAAAAAAATTTCAACTACATTTAACATTTTTGAAAAAAAAAATACCAACGTTATATTTTCAGGTGCTCCACAAGTCCTTCGACTACATCCTGGCGCACATTCCGTATCAGTACAGAAAGGTCAAACAGCTAGTCTATCACTGGTGGTGTGTGCTGATCCCAGACCTCGTCATGTAGCCTGGGAATGGGGATCCTTGCGACTGGAAGCTGGTGCTGGAATAAGTAAGAATCGTTCAATTCTAGTTAATTTCAGTCGATATTTTCGAACCAACAACGTTTTATTCTCATATTATCATGCAAAGTACTCAACATTCTCACTTTGTAACGTTCTACATTCCAGCCCGTTACCATGCGGACGAAGTGTTGCAGGACACGCGAGAAGATTGCTACCTAAGTACATTGCATATAAGAGACGCTGATATGCATGATGCTCGTCCTTATTATTTGGTGGTGGAGAACGAGCGGGGTATTGATAGACACGCCGTCCATTTGATTGTGGAGGGTACGTTTGCAGGTGCATTAACATTTCATTCAATTAATTTTTAATTTAAATATAGTTTAATCTGTACTTGCGTTTGATGAGAGCTGGCGATGCTTTCAAATGTGTGTCGTATCGTTTAAAGCACGGTTGAAAATAAGCAACAATAAATCATTCACAAGAAATTATTTAACGTCCATGATG
Organism: Oxycera nigricornis; assembly: GCA_963942545.1. Lineage (NCBI taxonomy): Eukaryota > Metazoa > Arthropoda > Insecta > Diptera > Stratiomyidae > Oxycera > Oxycera nigricornis. The sequence goes on along the minus strand of OZ012659.1, from coordinate 29,526,802 downwards.
TCATTTTTTGAATGTAAATCTTTCCGTTTACCGCTCATATTCAGTCAAACTTTACAAAAAGAACTTTCAAACCTTTTCATATGATACGGCTTAGGGACTGAACTAAGAAAATTCGATCATTTTTCTCGATCCTTATGATTTCCGTTGAATTCACCAACCACTCCGCTAATTACCAATATTGATGTGCATGCAAGCAAAAACCATACATCGAATGCTCATCTAATGATGCATTCAATGGAAGCAAAAGAAACTTTTTAGTCCACCAGACATTCTAATTTTCTTCGCCAAGTCCAAAGTATTCAGCAAACTAATGGTATCCATCCTGACGACTATCCTTTCCGGAGTCTATCCAATCGGGAAAAATTTCATTCACATTTTTTCGAGTTTGAAAATTAAGTCGGATATAAATGGCGAGTAGAACAAACTCATGCCGCAAAAAAAGCTGCCACCATCCTCGAACGATAGGCAGGATGAAAAACAGGAATACAAAAAGTGTGAACGGAGAGTAAGTTCTCTTTCATGTGTAATGGAGCGTTCATGAGTTGAAAGATTTATGTTTTTATATGCAACGTGATAATTTTTCCGAGCAGAAGAAAAGGGTGAAAGGAACGTTCTCTATGATTTATACCTTTCACATTGTCCAGAAAAATGCAATTTTTCTTTTCTACATTCACACACACCGAGATAGGCGGCAGAGTTACATTTTTAAAGTCATGCATTTTTATTTTAATCATATATGAGATATTTATTACCCGACCCAAAGGAGCAATGCAACTCTAATGGAAATAATTCGATGATAATATGGTAAAATTGAGCGGCATCAAATTTTTCAATGCAGTAACAACTCAAATTGTATGGCTTATAACCCAAAAGAAACATTTTTTTTGAATGGAATGTGCAAAAAAATATGCACTTAGTAACTTCTAAATCTCAGAGATCTTTGCGCTCAGTAAATAATATGATCAAACTTAGTTTAGTCCCTTTGTATATCAGAATTTGCATTCATCAAATCGAACATTCAATTTATGTTGAATACCTTTTTCGTGGATATCAAACAGCAAATGTGACAAACTTGGATTACGTCCGAATGCTTGGTTATAATATTTTATTTTATTAATGGAAATGCAGGCAAAAATAGGCTTGAAAATAACATAAACTGCTTTTCTAATATGGAATTTATAGCTTCAACGGAAAGAAATATTGATTTTAAGGTTGAATTTTAAATGTTTTAAATTGACTTCGTTGTTGAAAATCCTTGAAAACAATCGTTGAATCGTTTATTTCTCAGAAATCGAATTTTCGTCTTGTTTTGTCAAAAAGTTCTGCGATTTTTGTTTAGAATTAATTTTTTTGAACTTCATGCTGAAATTTTGTTTGAATTAATTTTTTTCTAATTTTTTCTTTCCATTTTCAACTGCCGCTCGTTTAGAGCCTTTAGAAATGAGTTATTTACTGGGAATTGCTGGAGGATGTTTTGCAACCCTACTGATACTGATTTGTCTTTGCATTTATGCTGTTCGAGCGAAAAAGTGTTGTTTTAAAGGTAAGTGCTGAATATGTTTTTAACTTGCGATGATAACATTTTCATTTTATTTGCTTTACAAATAAATGAGTATAATCTTTTGTTGACAAACGAAACCTAGAAGAAAAACTTTATACTTGTGTGCAAAAGTTTTCTTTAAATATTTCAAGGGCACAATTTCTATTTCTGTTGAATAATAATAGGAGACAACAAACTGTTATCTTTAGATTATAACGCTCATTCAAATGTAACATTTTTTTTTTGTGTCAGACCTTTTTCAAAGCTATAATATCGTGGGAGCTATGTTCCATTCTAATCAAACTTTAAATGGTCAATTCTTTCGTAAGAAGATTTACATTATACAATAAATGCCCAACCTTTGTCACGTCTAGACACAGGTTTCATCCAATTCTTTGAAAAAGGCCATAATTTTCGAATTGTTTTGAATTTTGACCTTAACGAGTGAAAATATTTATTAGAAACGAATGAACTTTTCTTGGAGGATTTCCCAAAACTAAGGTGAAAGCCTTATCTAAGTTTACTTGGGATTTGAAAATGCTTCGTTTGTTTCTAGCATATTGTGTATTCTTCTATTGGGAAAAAATCGATAGATATATTCTTCTTCGTAACATATGTTCCACACATAATAATAATGATACAATCTACAAAAAAACCATAAAGATGGTAATCCTCGTCAAATGAATGAACAAAATATATTGTTACTGTGAGGAGTTAAACGGAAATTTTCAAAAATTTAAAATAAATTTATGCATAGTTGAACTGTTTCAAGCAAGAGACAGTTAAAGCATCAGGCTATGTTGACTATCATAGTCAAGCCGATTTGCTTTTTTTGCTCGCTTGTAGAAATGACACGGTGTTTGCGGATGCTTTGCAGCAAGCATTCAACGTCGCTTGCCATCCTGCAGCCCATAAGCCGAATTTTGCGCAGCATTGTCGCTGAAAACTTGAATTTTGTAGGTAAATTAGAGAGGAAGTGCATGTCCTTATTTGCTAAGGTATATTTTTTCCCAGTGCAATTGTTTATTACGAGGGCTTGAATATTTAGGATATTACGTATCCTATATTTTTACGAATGTCGGCAAATTCATTGAGTATATCCATAAAAAGGGTGATTCCGATTTAAAAGCACTGCATTTACTTTTGCGTTTGTTGTATGTTTCTACTATTAAAACATATTTCACATACAAACTTCTGTTTCAGGTATATTTCGTAGATAAATGCTTATTCTTTGTACATTGTAACTAAAGGGTGATTTTTTAACATGCAAAGAATTTTTAAACAAATAAAACTGATAAAGTAGCTTGAAAATTTGATGGAAATTAATGCTTTAAAATCTATTCTGGCATGTGATATCTGATGTCCGATTTTATATCACTTTTCGGGATGTTATGAGACTTCCAAAGTTACTCACATCAAAAACGGCAATTTTGCTTATCTTCGAACCCATTAAGCCGGTAAATCAGAAATAATCTTCATCGCTCAAAATGATTTGACAGTCAGCCCATTCACCGAACGTATGACGCAAACGATAGTCCAATGGCTTCAATCGCCGCACTAGTTGCATCTTGTAATTATTTATTTTCAAAATTTTCCACGTTGCAAGTTGTTGAAAACGACGTCGAATCGGTAAATTTGGATCCTCACTTTTTCTATGCTCTACAAAAGCTCTCTCGGTACGCACTGAACGAGCTCGTGTTGGATGAACATTTTCCAATAGAGCAAGCATGGACCTAAATCGTGTCATCGTATTACGTGTGAGCTGCTCAGATGGATGATTATGAAAACCATAAATTGGACAAAATGCTCTATAAGTTTGGCACACAAATTTCCACTACTTAAAGACGCGTCAATGACAAATATTTCTGTTGAAAGCTCGAGAACATCCCATACGAAAACATTATGAATTTGATTTCAAGACATTGCATATGTTGTAATGTTTGTAATATAAAGATAATATATTATATCTCGCATATCCATTTATTTCGTATATAAATGCTTACTGCATGCATATTTTTAATATAAGGAACATTATAAAAACATAAGTGAATCACATTCAAACCTTAAAGTATTAATTAAAACACGTTTTAGCAATTAAGAAGTGAAGCTTGAAGAAAATTCGCATTATAAAGATCTGGGTGCAACATTTATTTAGCCAAACTAAAGAATCGATATGAAATAATTTTTTGAAGACATATACGAACTACTTAATTCCGAACAAAATTTATAAAACTTACGTGAATATTAAATAAAAATATTACATTGACAAGTGTTTCGACAAAAACGACGAGTTGGCCATGTTATAGTTGAAATTTTAAATTTAAATGGATATAACAGTAAAAAACTTTCCTCGGAACCATTCAAATGTTAGATAAATTGAAAAATGTGATCGTTGCGCGGCTCTTTTTCGGTTCTATAAAGTTGTAAGGTGAAGACTTTGACAGAAATAATGTTGCTTTATGTTTCACGGACACTCGAAGATAAATACAAAGTTAACTCTTGCTTGCCACACTTCCGCCGAGTTACACGCTTCGTCAATGGAGTGTCGCCCACCCCAGCCATAAAAACTTTGATAAAAAATTAGCAATTGGATATTTTTATTTTAAAATTGGTTTCAAATTTTTTAAAAGCTTATTCTTAAAGATCATAAAGGTTATATTGCCAAAAGTTAAATTCAAGTATACTAGAATAGTGTAGAAGAAAAAGAAATAAAAAGTGACAATTTGTACAAAACAAATTCAATTCTTTTACTTTTTAAATTACAAATTTCTTCTACTGATGGGTAATTACACGAAAAAAATATTATTTTACTGGATCTTTCAAAAAAGTCAATTATTTTGGAAAATGAATGACGAAATTTGACTGAAAAATGAGTTATACGTTTAGCCAACAAAAAATTTATTTTATTTATGAAAAAAAGGAAATCTTACATTATTTTCATTAAAAATGATGAAAAACATTATTCTAAAGAAGAAGAAAACAATATCAAGTATTATTTTAAATATGAACACAGTCAGTGTAAAAAAGTACGCTGTGCAGATGACATCCTGCAAGATGACAGAATGAACAGCCTAATTTACTTTTCCTGTCTTCTTTTCTTGTGCAGATTTCACATTGGCGTCCTCCATATACACATCATCCTCTTCAAAAGTTTCTGAGAAATCCTCTGTTTTTCAAGTTTTTCTTCGTCAAATAACTGATCTCGCATCGAACGAGATCGAAGATTGTATGCCATCCAATTATTATTGAAAAAAAAATAAGTACTAGAATATAAGCATTTTATTTATAATGAAAGTAAAAATAGTATAATATTCCCACCTTATTTTCACAAAAATTAGACTAAATAAACAGTGCTTCCATTTTCACTACCAAATTTTGACGAAATAAAAACTGCCGAGGCAAGAATAAACGAGAAACCTTTTAAATAGTTTATTATTTATTTTGAACCATAAATATATATTTTCTAAGAAAGAAAGATACAGAAAGAACGAAAGACAAATGGTATTTAGGCACGCTTTTGAAATAAGGAAGGTACAAAATCAAAGGTGGTAAAATATAGTTTTTGAAACATTTTAAATGAAACAAAAAATATAAGTTGAACAATATAATACAAAAACTATATTCTTCACTCTGGAATCAAAATATACTCGAAAAAAAATTAACCCAATTCTTTCTTACCGCACTTGGGTGTTTGAAACCCCACGTGACTTTTTTTGAGCTACCACGGACAGGTAAACTCGCACTCTCTGGGGTGTAATGCACCCCTAGGTAGCAAGTAAAGGTTAAATCGACTAAAGATATGAATGTGTACCACATTATTCATGATCTTCATTGCATCTTTAAACTAATTTGCAGTATTTCTTCGTCTTTGGTTCAATTAATTTTAAACGGTATGAAGTTTTTTTTTCAAACTACAAGCTTAAAGATTAATGAGCTGAGCATCTAATTTTTTTCAGTCCAAAAAATTTAAAGCCAAGCTGCAAAATGTATGAATATATTGTATTCGCGTAATTCAGCAAAATGCTGGCTACCTTTAATTGTGTGTAAAACGATAAAGAATTTTGTTTCTCATGCAAACATAATGACCTTATTAAAGAAACAACTCAAAATTGTTTAAATTTACTAGCTTACATGATTCTGAGTTGTTTCTCTAATAACATTCTTTGATTTCCACGTGAAATAAACCTCTTTATCGTTTTACACACAATAAAAATGCAATGTAATTTCACCTTTCGAAGCAACTTCGAAATTCTTTTGTACCAACAAATCCCCCTTGTTACTTACATCTGAATTGTCCTATTGCCATAAATTTTATTTTCACATTGTCAGATTTTATTTTCTGTACGTACTTGATCTACAATATCAGTTTGTTTCATACTATATATATTTTATTTCTGTGAATTTCAGGTCGTTCGGGCTATAAATCATCAGATAAGGACAGGTAAAATATATTGCAAGACATTTTCCGTACTTATACTTGTAGATATATGAATTTTTCTGTACATTTTGGCGTAATATATGAAACCACAATACGCTATAAAACGAGTAGAATGAACGAAGTGTCTATGTTGGGTGCTTTCTTCCTTCGTATTGTTTATCCTTAGAAAATACATATGCACCATTTTAGTTTACGATGTCGACAAAAAAATCCACACGTTGAAAGTCAGAATGTGAAAGTCCTTGTTGCTAAAATACACTTACGTTGTGTGGATTTCATGAAGCAACATTTGAGTGTAAACTTGATTCTAATAATTTTATTTTCAAACATACAAAATTGTTGTTGTTGTTGTGTTGCATTTGCTTCATCATAAAAAAATGCTTACTCACAACTTTTTCCAATCCTTTCGTCAGTGAAAAGGCAGATCTGAAATCACGCTCGGATAGCACAAGTGGTCCTCAAGGGGATTCCATCTACACCACACCGGCTGGATTCCATCATAACCACCATCACGGCGGTGTTATTCAAGGATCACCGGAAGCTATGAAGGTACGAATGGCAGCTATGGTATTACAGCCCCCCACGAGAGTCTAGCAGGCAATTGATAATTGTAATAATAGTAATAATATAGACAAAGATAACAATGGTCAGAATAGCGTTAGTGATGATTGCAACATTACTAGCACTAACAGTGTTAACGATAAAACTCTAAGCACAGGAACTGGAAAAGTTGCTACTAACCCAAATATTTACAGTAGTGGCGAGGATTCGAAATCCTCGTCCGCTACAATGACCTTTAACAATAATAATTTTAACCATAACATAAATAATATTAACGAACACGGCGCCCGCGTCAAAGGTAAAGACAGTGCGGATGATTGTAAAAATATACTAATTAATTGTTCGTCGTCCTCATCAAGTCCAGACAATAATGAAGAATCGATTTTAGGTGTTAAATTGTCTAGTGATAGTAGTCATGTTAGCAACTTAATCAACAGAAGAAATTACCATACTACCTATAGGTACAGTTATCAAAGTGTTAATGATGATGATTACGATGTGTCTGGTTTCAATACCAATCCATCTAAGCATTTCCAGCATGGCAAAGTGCAGATTTTCCGTGGCAAGAAATATTTTTCCCTTATACAGTTAAGCTCAAATTCAATTTTAGATAGTAACACTTTGAAGAAACATAAGTTCCGAAAGTGCAAATCTGACGACATAATATGTCGTCAGCCAACCTGTTCCGCTGAATTTATGGAAGCTAATGTAAATCTTACTGATAAGAATTCCACGGAAATTTGTAGGACATTAGAGGAAGAAACAACTGTTCCCGATGCAGAAAATGCCTCATCCGTTTGCAGCAAGATTGACTCACTAGATCGCGAGAAAAGCAACGAACTTGACGACAACGTTATCATAGCTAATCCTTTCTCAATTTTTCACGAGGACTCAGCATTTATCAATGTCGCCACCCTTGCTTCACCGAAAACAAGCCCCAAACTCATAGTAAAATCGAAAACTCGTGATAGAATTAAATCGTTTGGTAAAAGTAGCACTAATGCTTATCGTCCAGATGCGAACATACTTAAGAATAGTTTTTTTACCACTAGTGAATCAAAAACAAATGCTACGCCTGATGAAACACATTGCTTATATGGTATGCCAGTAAGTTATTTTGAGCGACAGGACTTTTTCAAAAACGATGACTATAGAGGACCGACTTCGTCTTCGTGCAGAACAACGATCCACCAACAACAGAAAACACAAAACAATCACAACAACGACAATAACTCGCTGGGAAAAGTTCCTCATATTAAGAGACTCAAAATTAGGTATCCAAATCGTACTCACCAACCAATTGACAATAGAGCTAAAGAGCCTGATTGTGCAGGCGACACCAAAGCAAGCGGATCCGGCTATTTCGAAAAGTTACAATTAAAAACGAAGCAAGGCCTTCAAAAAATTCGTGATAAGTACAAACCCAGTTTGAATCGTTCACTTCACAATTACGAAAATCAGAGCTTTGTCAACTCGCCTCACCTTGAAAAAAGAGGAGCAAATTCGAAAGGACATGACGAGATGGTCATATACAAAAGCTACAAGTCAGAAATTGATATAACAAAGAACCTTCATTACTTAGACGCGTACTTAAAGGAAAATTTTGATGACTTGAGGAGCTACAGCAGATCTTCGAATTCTGTTGGCCGCATACGCCGAACAGCAGAAAATACCTCCCCCACACTTCGAGCACAGGATCGCGACCTGTGCAACGAAATGTTTGGAACTATCTCAAAAAATGCTCATGTTGACATATCAACCCCAAGACAAGAGAAAAATAAACACAAACGAAGCAAATCTTGCACAAAAGCCCTGAATCGAACAGTACCATTTCCTCAGCACTTCAAGCCTAATAACAGTAACAATATCCCCAACAGTATGACCACATCGAGCTCTGTAAGTAGTAGTGACTATGCGTCTGTGTTTAGTGGTCCGACTAATCCGAATTTATCAGATGTAAGGTCTTCTAAAACTCACTTATCAGATCTTCAAGATATCCCTTCCAACTTTTCTTACAATAACCTTACATATCAAAAATATCCAAAGATGGAAAGAGGAGACTACAAAACGTGGCAAAATCATATTTTGGATCCAATTGCATATACATCAAACCATCCAAATCCATGCAGTCCCGATTTGGAAGAGTGTTCTGCTACTGAAAACATATTTGCATGCATGGACCTTCAAAATGAGCCTCACACGAAACCGTTATGTCAAAATAATAGTCATGGACAAAATAGAAGTCTCACAAACCCCTTCATTAACGAAGCGAAATGGCTTCTACAAGATGATGAAGAACTATTGAGTAATTACGATATGCATCAAACGCAGCGCACTAAGGATGCGGAATCCAAAAATTACTTGGAGCATTATCACAATCATAAGAAGAAGAAAAATCCAGAATATTCAACAAGTTCAAATCCAGGCGAACAAAGTGTTGCGAATTGTACGTATGCAAAACATCGCCGCCCATACTATGAGGAGTATTTTTTCCAAACCAGAACGAACACGAAGCAGGACGGGGAAGTTGAAATCATACTTAGCTTCCCTCCAAACGATCCATCTATACAACGCTATGATGACTTCATTCCAACGTCGTGTCTCTTATCGACTACTCTCATTCAGCCACAGTCTACTGATAACATTCTGCTTCCGGATAAATCCTCTTTAACGCCATCAATACAAAAGCAAGCAGTTTCTTCTTCGTCGCCTTCGCCATCACCTCCTTCTCCACCCCCGCCCCATCCAACACGCTTCCTCAAGCATCATAGTCATCAGCACCGCACGGAGGACCTAATAGAAAACATGCAAGGATTCTATCAGCCTTACCATCATAACCAGTCTGCGGTACATCACAACGCCAAGATGGCATCTACTTCACCGTCAACAACAAAAGGCAGCGTAAGTAGCGACGGCGGAATTGGTACATCCGACGATAATGAACCTGTCTTGGGTGCCGAGACGCAGGCGGTTTCAACGGCACAGATAGCACCTTCGGGGAACCCCGGCAAATCAAAACGGACGCTTCAACAGCAACAGCACGTTCGCCGCAATCACAGCCACAATCATCAAAGCAATCATCGGCGTATTGCCCCGAATTTCCATCACCAACAGCAGAAGCCACAACAAAAGGTCCTCGCACCCGCAGAACAGTTTAAGGAGAATGTAACATATCAACAGCAGCCACAACTCTACCAAGCTCCATCGTCCTTCTTATCACAACCCCTATCCTACTCCTCCAGTACCAACCTACGACGAAGCGATAAAGAAACCTTCATTGTTGAATATGAATGTTAATCATTCAGACATGCACGGAATCCTGGAGGCTTCATCGAAAATGCAGTACACATGGATCACAAGTTGGAAATGGTATTGTTCTGATGATATCCCGCTAAGATGTGGTTACACTACAAAGAACTTGATCCCTCTGTTGGTTAGGAAGGGTGTCCTGTGTATCAAAACAAGAAACTTCTGAGTTCACGAACTTTAGAAAATTATTGCATCACACAATATTCAAGCATTCATTTTCAACGGAACTTATTCAGAGCTTTCTTACTTGAATAAAGGATGAATCGGGCACTCCAAAAAATATAGCCAAACTCACATTTTTATATGTTTTTCGAAAAAACAAAATGCACCAACTTCTTTCAAAAAACTTGTTCTGAAACCGACAGTAACTTTTATTTTTCCAGCATCGCCTCAAATTGGCCTTGATTCGATTAAATTACGGCAAACAATGACAATAAAAGGATTTCATACGGATCCGCGGACGGGATCAAAATTATCATGAAACACTGTAAATACTATTGCAAATAGATCTAAGTGGCAAAATTAATTATTTCAAGCGAATGGAAATCCTGCATCCGAAATAAATTCTGATGGAAAATTGTATAAAACACCCACTGTAGATTTATGTATCCTGACTTTAAATACCATTGATTAGATGACCTTTTGCAAATACATCAATCAGATAAAGTTAATTGCAAAAATACAAATAAAATCAAAAGAAATAACATTTGCGCTTCCAAACAGGCTGCATCTTTGCAGTAAAATTGAAAATAATTTAGGATTGTTGACGATAGTGGTCCAACCTTTCCTCATATACTTTATTTAAATAATCATTAGCATCTTTAGATGATTTTATTTTATCGCTTCTATTTTTATCTATCTGCAAAAAACTTTCATGAGAACTCTTAACAATCTTTCCGAAATTTGTGGACTTTGATTTAAATGGAGCCAGCTGTCATTATTTTATTCTTCAAATATGAAACGAATTTCTGATTGGGTGCAGCTTCATTGGATGTGTTTTAAAACAAACTGTACTAAAGTACATATCTTAATAATGCAGTAAAATTCACAAACTGAAGACTTTTCTTGCTTCTGGATACATTTTTATTTTTCCGTAAAGAAGATTCTATAAGCAATTAATTATCAGTTTGTCGTAATTTTTAAACATAATTTTTTTATTGAAAACACTATCATTAACAATCCTCCAAATATGAAAACTATATTTACAACAATACTAAAATATACGATATGTCTTTCAATTGTAAATATTTTTAAAATTTAAGCAAATTTCAAATGGTATAATCATAGCAAATTATGAAATGAAAATATATTAAAAGTTGTATCTTCAAATTGTTTATAAGAATGAAAATCGATAAAATTGTCAAATTGTGTTTGGGAAAAATATTTACTATAGCGGAAATCAATTTGATTTTTGAAATTTTCTGATCTATCACGGAACCATTGATAACTGATCCTGTTTTCAACGAAAATATTAGTCTCCCCCTGAAGATTTATACATATTCAAAAGAAAGTCAATCCAGCGTTACTTGACATCTTGAATGGAATTGCCAGGAAAATTAGACGGAATCATTTATGATTTATCAAGAACCTTGAGGCAACAAAGTAGAAAACCATGTAACGAATCAGCTAAATTTTAATGATTTTTTGAAGAAGTGAGAAGCTTTCAGTTTTTAGTACTTTATACTCTAACTCCAACAATTTTTGAACATTGTCAAGTTCATCCATTAGGACCAAATTTACCGACCACAAATCCAATTGAAATAATAGGAAAGAAATAAAGTTCATATAATCGCGTGTGACGTCATTCAATACGGTCGTACAAGTTCGTCGTTTCATCGTCCTTCTCGATTAAATCCATGCCATAGTCTCAAGTCGACTTTGAGTTTGATTTCCCACCCTCCGAAACTGCTTTTCACTTGACAACTTTGTAATGTGCACATAAGTCGGAAAACTTGGCAAATGTTGAAATTTTGATCAACAATCAGTCTCTGCAATAAAGAACACACCCCGGTTTCCTAAGTTTCCTGACTTTTTCGGCTAGGGAAGGTTTTCCATCGAAATTCGCAATGTGATTGCCAATGTGACACATATCTATAGGAACCTGGCTGCAGGTGGGGATGATGAAATCAAAAATCCCATCCTGGAACGAATTTTTGTTTGTGTGACGATGAAAATTGCTGAGAATTATGAGAGACATATCATAAGCGAAATAGCTTCTTGAAAGGAAAATAACATGCCTTATATAAACAGGCTACGCAGTAAAATCTGTTATGGGAAGAAAATCAATATGAAAGGCAGACGGAGCTTTGAAGGGAATGCCATCTTATCAGGATGGGTTTTATATCACCTTTTGCTATACAATACAGCTTGATTTACAGAAATGAACTTGACAATATCTATGATTTCCACCTAACCGTCAGTAGGAAGCATTTCCATGTAACACTAAAGATTTCCATAAAGACAATTTTTATTGACAATTCATACTGAATTAGTCCTTAAAGTCAAGAAGAGTTTATTAAAAGTATAAAACATTCACATTCTTTCGTAGGCGAACTGAGACACTTATGTATTTGACTGGTCTGGTCTCGTTTCCCTTTTGGATTATTTTCAATTCAAATATTGTCGACTTTCAAATCAGCTAAACTTACAATTTGAGATATGTTCGAACAATCACCATAAAAAATATTTGTTGCTGGCTGTATTTTATAAATTGATTTTTACTTCAGTAAAACGAACCGCGAATTATGGAAACGTTTTGAATCTTGTTTTAATTGTATAACGCTTTTCAATTCGAATGAAAACAATACCGATTTCAACTTAGTTGTGGATTGATGGTTACACTCATTTAATATAAGGGATAGTTAATAGGTTTTTCAAATTTTAGAAACAATTGTACTGCATATGTTTCCTTCCAATGTGCAGTCCTATGTCATTAAGAAAAATAATTTGAAACTACGTACAGTCATGTTTCAATCTCCTAAACAAATCCTTAATTGAAATCGGAAAATTCTTCTTCTTGATTTTAGTAAATCAATTATTTTTTTTCGAGGTATGTTGATACTAATCTACCAAAAGAAGGGGTTGATTCGCAACTGCTGAAATAATATCAAGAGAATCTGAAATCAACCTATTTTTAAAAGTTTCCATTTTAGTTTTTTGATCAATTACTAATCATCTTTAAATTGTGTGACTCATGCAAATTACATATTTAACATACGCTTGAAAAAAATTATTTAAATTTGTGTTTGTTCGAAAGCTCAATTGTGGGATTGAAGAATTTTCAAAAGGATTAATCATTCTAAATTCAAATTTGTATTTTTTGACACCAATTTCGCAAAATATTTAATGGAGTCTCAAAAGTGAATATTAGTCTTTTTAAGTATGTTCGCATTGTAATCAATGTTTCGATTGATTATCAGCTTTTAAAAAAAAAACAAATGCAATGGTAATTTAAACCAAAAAAAAACTAAAACTTACCCTCATGCATACAGCCACAAAACTTCACTTTACAAAGTTACCCATCTTGATTGTCCCTGCCCTCCAACAAAAGTCCTTGCAATATTAGTTTCATTTACATGTCACAAACATGCATCCCAAACTATTTTAATAGTATATTCACTACTTCATCAACCACAAAATATGCAACAAACAAATTGCAATCGTGCTATGTTGTGTTGTCTGTCACTCGTTCTACGAAACAATGTCTCTCTGAGTGCCATGGGAAATTGTGCGGAAAACATCAGTGAATCTGTGGAAAATGAAACGACCCTGAGAAAAAAAACACTTTTGAAACTATCAGCATTAAGATGAACAAGAACATAAAGTTTGTTGACGTCAAGCGTGTGTTTTATATGTATGCATGTTCGAATAGAGGAAACAAGATATTCAAGGATCCCACATCATTCAAATAGTGCTTTTTGAGGAGTGCATCCTCGCTTGGCATTCATGCAAATTTTCTCAGTTGATGGAGATAGTTATGTTGATTTGAAATGTAAACGCTAAGCTTAGCAGTCTTTCACATTTCAATGAAAAATGTTGACGAATTCACAAAGAAAATTTGTGCTCCTGATCTAGTTTGCCAAATTTGATTATGTATATCTAACGGATTTAAAAAAAACATTACCTAAACACCGTTTCAATTTATTTAAAAATTTTACAGAAGTTCTCTCGATTGAAAGCCTTCACATATTTCTGATTTCAGCTTGAAACCTCCCCCCTTCCATCGAACTAACTTTATTGCAATTTGTTAACAAACATGTTTGGCACGCGCAAATTTCATGGCGATATGCATGTTTGTCCTTTTGTAGAAGTCAGACGTATGGTACGGTATTTATGTAATATGAATTTCCTTGAAACAATGCAGAGGATGTATTCAATTATTAGTTGGAATAATCCATAGCGAAGGAAACTAGTTGAACTCTTGTTTCCGTGTAGCCACTGATGTAACCGCAAAACACTATTTCTAAGTTTGCAGTTTGCTGTTGGAGGATATTTCAGTGAAATGTGGTGATGTTCATTGTACTGTTGTATTGTATCGCTTTGAAATGTTTGTGTCATTTTCAAGTAGTTTTTCGATTGGATAAGAATATCAAATGAACAATTTTGTTACCAGCGAAATTTTATAAATTTAATTTATGTTATGCTATGTGATTCAAAATCACATGAATTTAAATGCATTTGTTTTCATATATAATATACTTGCTGTCATCAAGACATGAATTGCATCAAAAAAGTAAATTTTTCATATTGTTCAAGTTGCGCCCAACGTGGTTTCAAATTCTATTTAAAGAAAAGCTAATTGTTCTCTCGACAATCGCCATCCGCTCGAATGACTTCAACACTAAAAACATACCTATTCACTTTGATTTTGAAAAATCTTTTCAAAATAAGTGCTTGTTTCAAATATTTAACGCCTGTTCTAAAGAACGCTATTGAAACATGTTACAAATGTATTCTCGTTAACGTACATTTAATCCATATGTGACAAAATTCCAGCCAACACTTTAAAGAAGATATATTTGCATTTCGTAAGTGCTTTTAAAACAAAATTGGGACGTAATAACACAAAAAATCTATGACTTACAAGCTTTCACTATAGTATTCGAATATAGGGTTAAATTGTGGTTCAACTTTCAACTCAATCTCTGTCTATTCACTGAACGTACGATGAAAACTTTGGTCCAATGGCTTCAATTGCTTCACTCATTGCATCTTATAAGGCTTCAATCCAATATCTTTCCTCAAAATTTTCGATGTAGTAAACGGACAGAGGTAAAGTTGTTCAGAACGACGTTGAATTGATAAATTTGGATCCTCTGTCACTGTACCCTCTACAAAAGCGAGGCAGCTAGTGCGCACTGTACGAACTCGTGTTGGATGAACGAAGTCCATTATAGTATACGTGGACATCAATCTTTCAAGCGTATTGCATATGAACTACTCAGATGGATGCTTATAAGCACCATAAATTGGAGAAAGTACTGTCTATAAGTTTTATGCACAGAACGCAAATTTCGAAAAAAAATCCATTATTTTCTGATGTTAGTTTTTGCATGGTAATTTTTCAAAGGAAATTTAACACAATGTCTAAAAAGACAATGAAATTCGACCGCTTCAATCGCAGATATACATATCAACAAGTTTATATTTAAAAAAAACTTCCTTTACAAGATTTTTTCATAGTTCTTAATTGAAAATGATTTGAGAAACAACCTGAACAAGTTTTTTTTTCTTTTGTGTATGATGATTTGAAATTTTCATCATCGCCTTTGGCGGAACATCGTACATACGAACCGTAACCACATAATGTAACTTTTTTGCCATCAATCCACATATAAGTAAAATATTAGTGCCTCTGCTTATTATTGTAATATATCCATAATTAATTATTTTCTACCCTAGTTGCCAGCGATGGGGTTTTGCTTGATGACAGATCAACATTCTTGCATAAAAGATTTGCAGATTAAAAACGTATTACGTTGTTAATTTTAATATTCTCGGTTAGTTTTTGGAAATTAAACTTGAAGGAAAAGTGGATGACGCAAAATGTACTACGAAATCCATATATGTAAAATTTGACTATATACCAGCAACAACCTATTTGAATTTATAAGAAACATATCGTTGACATTTCTACCTTCTCTGTTATGTCTCCGTGAAAAACTCAGTTCCTGCTCGTGACATATGAAAACTAAAATTCTACAAGCTCCATACTAATTGACCTTTAAATATTAAAACAAAAGCAACCATCTTAAATTAAAAATGGAATAATTTGAAAGAAACACTTCATCATAAACATGTGGACTATGAAATTTAATTGTTTAACACAAAGATAATAACAATATAATTGAACTAAACATAAATAATTTTAAATGTTGAGTGAGAAATTTAAATGGAATTTAAAAAAAAATCAAAACAAATAACCCATGTTGGTATGTGAAAATGTTGAAACGCTATGTTAAGTTTGTTTGAATACAATATTTTAAAATTGTTTGAATGTTTTTCACCCATTTTACTGCATATATGGTGGAAGAATGCAAGATAAATATCATTAAAGAGAAATACTATCATTATTGAAGATTTGTGTTTGTATCTTGGATTGTGACTCTAATTATTTACCATCCACACTCGATTTATTGCGATTGAAGTGAATATGAAATATGAAATTCATTAATGTTATGTTTGTTTGTTATCTTTTGGATTTCCTGTTTTCTAACATTGCATCGAAATTATGTATTAAGTGTAGCCGCATCCGTTTTATTTTGTTGCGAAAATAATTTTGATTTGTATTAAATTAATTTTTCCTTGATCGGATCGAACAGTTGAGCATAAAACTTGCAATTAATTTGGTGAAAAATTATTTTTTTGCAACGTGAATAGATTGAGCATGAAATTATGATTCAATTTTTCGATTCGGTATTTCAAATAGGAACTGAAAATTATGGGATTTTAGGTTGTTTTGTCGATGTGATATGCCATTTCAGCGAAAACAATTCAATAACTTTGATAAAAGCAATTGTTTTGCGTGTGTTGTTGACTGCACTCCTGCACTTGGAACTAATATATATACATATATATATATATATAATTGAAATCCTGCCCATTGTAAATGGCCGAAATTCAGTTCAATATAATTTTTATAATATCTTTGGTCCATAGTTTACAGTTTAAGAAGCGTAAAAATGAAGTTAAAATGTTTGAGTTGTAGTTTATTAATAAGTTATGTCTAATTAAATCATTAAAAAAATCCAACTTTCTTATATGAGTACATATATTAATAATTATCGAAAGCGTTTTTTGTATAGTTCATAGAAGAAACTGAAACATTTATCTTTGTTTTTCAATAAAAAATACATTTGTTATTTATTTAAATAGCAACATTATTTGTCCTACTGGTTTCGTCCGTTTAGTCTCTTCCCCATTTCCCTAAACATTTAGATGCAACTACCATAGAAGCTCGTCGACCTTACAAAATTAGTTCCATTTGAATTGAATTTTCGTCATTGTGTTTTCTTTACAAATGGGCTGCAATACATGGATTTTATAAATTTTTTCAAAATAATTATTTCTCGCTTTATAGAAAAGATCGTCTATTCCGGATGAATCTCTTCATGCTAAAACATAAGAAGCATTCAATAATTTTTCAGTTTAAAACAGACGTTTGCATAGCATTGCAACCAAAAGCACCGAGTTGATATGAAAATTTTCTAACAATTAACAATTCATTTATTATTCACAAAACTCTTGAATTCCACAAAAAAATACAAAACATAATGATACATTAAAAATTATCTATGATTGGTGGAAGATTTTAAAGTAATGCTAGAATGCGTTTTATTTATTTCTAACATTCTAAAATGTGCATCAAACAATTTGAATTAGCCTATTTCTTTCCCGTTTCCACTTCTTTAAAATCTTCCTCTGGTCTGTACTGATTCGCTACATTTCAGTACGTAAAATGTCTCGAAATATGCTCGAGTAAGGAACCACAGTTTGAATATATTTATAGTATGATGATGATCATGATACAAGAACGAATTGTCTGTTAATTTTATTTGAAATGCTCCTATCTAAAGGAAAATATATCATTTTGCAATACTTACGTGTTCAGTTTCATTGTTACCATCACAACATTTCTATTGAATTGCTCGAAGAAATTTTCGCAATTAAAATGCACAGTTTTTTTTCAGTTTTTGTAATAAGGGTTTTTAATTTGTTTGGGTTTTATTGGTATTTTGATATGGAAATGAAATATTATATAGTCTACGATTAGTTAATAAATTGTTCACAATTTTCCGCACTGTAACGAATTAATGTTCTGAGCACAATTTTCGTTTTAATAATTTGTTGTAAAATTTTGTTTTGATTTTGGGTTGAAACTATGTTGTGAAGCTGGAATCTATAAATGTGATATAAAGTTAAGCGCGTGTTATTTATTGTTGATGTTTATATCAAAATCGAAACTAGCATTAATTGATGTTTCTTCAATTTCCAAACAAACCGAAGACAAAAAGTTCTTAAGACAATTATCCTGAAATATGATGGAGTAAATACACATAATGTAAGCATTAAACATACACTTTAATATTTTTTAGGCCCATTTGAAGTAAACTATAGTTTTTCTAAAAACAAGTAAATTGAAAGTCATTTCATTCGAGCACTTTTCCTTTGGATTAAGTGGTTTTCAAATCAATTTGGCTGTTTTAGAATCAAATTTGTACTTTTTAATTCAAATTGGCAATTTTTCAGCATCAATTCAGTAGGAACAATTTAAATTTGAATTCGAAAAATGCCATTTTAATTTGAAAAATCACCAATTTGTATTAAAAATGATCAATTTGTTTCGAAAAACATCTAAATTGAAGACGAAACGCTATATAAGACACTCAATTCACATATCTTCAAAGTATGGTTTTGTCTCAGTGATGTCTATTTTTGCATTTCAAAATGGAATATACTATTTTTTCCGGCTAAAACAACCCAATATTTGAATATTATTCAAATTTGGTCGGGTACTTTTCTAAAAAAAAAACGACACTTTTTTTGGTCAAATTTTCTCATTGAAAACCGAGGCGGCTTCAAACATGCCATGGAAGTTATCCGATTTTCTAAGTCTATTGAAAATGTTAAAATGGCATTTTGATGTAGCAATCTTTCGAAGTATTAGCTTTCCCAAATGAATTTCTATGCAAAACCAGTAAAGAAAATGCTACACTTGTGTTCGGGCCAAATATCACATCGCGATTAGGTTTCAAGTAGTATTGTTTTGTGGTACAAGGTCCATGTTCCCTCAACCAAAACAGAAAATTGCAAACGTTGTCGATTTGAAAACGTAAATGACAATCTCATTTAGCTCACAAAAAACTTCGCAAATTTTTCTAAACATTCCATTTAGTTTCAAAAGTGTAGTAAAATGCCCATCACCGTTAATATTAAGGTATGGAATTGGATGTTAGAACACTTCTTAGACCTCCAGTGTTTTAAATGAAGATCTGTTAAAATTTCCCCGCGTTTGTTGATTTTTCGCAACCTTATGTTGATGAGTTTTTCTCTGATGAACACCTCCATTATGACTAGCCATTTTATTATTTGACCCAAAGCCGTGATAATCTTCTTGATACCATAGAAGAATTTTTACTGTCCTTCTTGTCTTACTGAATTTAGCACTAAACTACAGCGGGTCTTTGTTAGAGAAGGAAACACTCAATTTTTTTTTGGTTTTACGCCCATATACAATTTTTTGTATTGTCTATTTTTCGGAGAAATCGCTTAATATTTCAATCTTTCTCATTAAAAATGTTGGACTCTTTTCAATTCGGAGCAGTTATCAATGCCCTCAGAATTTCACAAAATTTGTTGCTAGAGGTTTGTCCTAAAACCAGCCACGCTGGTAGTTCCACAAAAGAACTCTCAAGTTAAAGTTGTGTTTAAAAATAACGGGGATTCAGGACGATTAAGCCTTAGTTTCGACATCATATCCATAGCCCGATGTTTCATCCCTTGTTATAACACGTTTCAGGAACATCATTCATAGATAAAACATTGCAAAACATTTGATGACTTGAACCAATTAATACTGCAACATCATCAGCAATTTCTTTGATGGTGGTTCGACGGTCGTTCAAAATCGTTTCTTTTTTTCCACGATTTCATTTTTTATTGATGAGCTGAAGCAACCAGACTGATCAGTCCCTTCTACGTCTTTATGGACATTTTGAAAATGCTTATAGTAAGTGTAAACCCTTGTTTTATTCATGAGAAACTTACCAAAATAAATATTTACCATAATTTAAAACATTGCTTACACGTATTTTACTCTTATGACAAAATGTAATGCAAATTCTCTGTTAATTTTTATTAACAAGATGTAAATGCTTGTTCGTACCAAATGATATGTAATATGTTTGGAAGTTATCAATAGAATAAAGATTTGGTACAGCTACCAATATGCAGATAGTTTTCATATATGCTTACTTACCTCCCAAAAAAATATGGCGCGAATAAGACTAAAAAGTTCCACGAAATTACAAAATTTCGGTTTTTTTGAATACATCTCGTATTCAATTTATATTCTGTGCAATCGCACAAAATCTAGTAAACTGTAATGAAACATGTACGACCCAATAAAAAAAAGAGTTGCATTTTTGCATGCTTCCTTTCTCTCCAAATGTGAACTAATTTTTGAAGCTCTTTTGCAAGAATCAATGGCAGAGCTCGATATATTAGTGATAGGGACAAACAAAAAATTATATTTGAATAAAATACATAACAATAAATATAAGAAAGTAATAAGTGGACGTATAGCAACAAAACTTTTCAAATAATACCTCAAAAATAGAAACATTTCCGTTGAATAATAATCCAAATGTAAACTAGCGGTTCCAGCTCACAACCAAGTAATTTTTGTTAATTAAATAATTAATCATTACGAATTGTCATTTTAAGTAATTCTAATCAGTGTATTTTAAACCTAAAAATCCATTTATACCGACCATACATATATCTTTATAAATTTATATTAGTTGTTGCCAGCATCCGCAATCATAATTATGATAATTATGAAAACAATTTAATTAAACGCTAAAAATATTGTATTTTGTTTGAAATCTAGATGTCAACTTAGTATCTACATGATATATGAACAGTTTGCACCAATTCAATGCATCCACGAGCATTAAGAGATATTTTGAAACATGTTTGCGATTATGCTTATAAGTTCGTGCTTTTGGATTATCTTAAAATTAAAGATCAAGTCATGCATTTTTTTAAACAAATATCCTAAATTACGTTGCATACACTCATGTGTGCTTTGTTTTGACTTTTTTCCTAGAAAAGAATATACAATATGAAATTAGTCTATAGAATCGATATGATGTCCTGAAATTAATTGAAACAATTATAATAGGTCATAATATGAAACATGCGAAATTAAACGCGATTGTCTTTTTGCAGTCTAATAAGTCCTTAGGTGTTTTAGAACCGATACTCGCAATCGTCAGCGTTTTGAATATGAGCAAAGGATATGATCGACTGTAACTTTTTAGAGTCAAATACTAAGGTAATTAAAAACATGCATTATATTGACGTCATCATGTGCTGAAGTTATCAAGTAAATTGATTGTGGATGGAAAGGAATCGTTTTAGACTTACGATCAATTTGAATGGATAGGATTCAATCTAAGTCTTGTGAGTCAAGTTATCGAGCTATGTATCTCCACTTCTGAAAACTGAAATTTCCTTTGAATCTTCAAAGATTTATGCACTTGGCCGTTACTTCAAACGATATTATAGTCCGTACACTAAGCCAATTATTATTAACTTCATGGATCGAAAAATTCGACGGTTGCTAGTTTAAACAAAACGTAATCTACATTTGGATTCTTTAATAGTTTTAATTCTCAACATCTTAAAAATGACAGTAGGTTACTTGTTATCAAAATATAGAAGAATAAAAAAAATTCAAAGGAAAACAAACACACGATTGCCACTAAAAATCAATTGCCTGCCGAAATGCATACCTCAAAACAATCAATCTTGTAGAACTCACACCTGCCCACGAAATAGCAGAAATGTTAAGGAAAACAAACCGCCCCCCATAATATCATGATTTATATGGTTCGCAATATATTGCGCAATCAGCAATCAAACAGACAAATATATGAGGTGAATTGTTCCGGGAAACCAGGTTCCATCCTTACAACACGCAATTGTCTTACGTGTATCGCTCGCAGCTTCGAATTTGAATCAGGACTCCTATAAATAGAGTTTAGTAGCTACGGCATGTGTGGGCTCGTCATCCTTTTGCCATGCCGTACATCGAACGTCTCCATTCGGCTAAATATCAGCCATAAAACCGTAGAAGCTACTCCATAAAACACTTGACTGACAATCAATTTTACTACCCCTGCTTCCAGGATCCTATGTTTTCGCCGTACGTGAATTTCTCATCGGGTTACGAAGGATTACAATGTCTGCCACATATATTTCATGTATTGAAATGTAGATTTTCGCGGTAGGATTTCATATAGGACTCGCCATACTATGGCGGTTGCGTGTATGTACACACGTTGTTTTTTATTGGCAATGAAAATGCCTGTTTAACATCTATTCAGCATTGACAAGCAATATCCTTCCGACGATATAAATCATGGCGGTTTTATTATTCATTATAATTCTGGCTTCTGTATGGGGTCCCAGTCGAATGTTGTAAGCAAATTGGATGTTCGTCATGAAATTGAAATTAAAGCAAGAGCGGACAAGGGGTGAAATGTAATTGGACTGAAACGGAAATAATTTGAAACCAAATATTTGTTATGATGGAACCATTTTCGAAACTATCCATTTTGGCATAATATTAACAATTAAGTTTCAGCTTTTGTCTACACTCTTCAACTGAAGTGCAAATGTCAATACACTCAAAAACCTCCTCTGACGTACTTTAAATTTATAGTCGATTGGTGTCTTGATGCAATCTTTTATTATAATTTTTACACACCTTTTATAATAATCTGTACTTTGACTTATAAAACTTCAAATTTCATCGCTTTCGTTCCAAAAATTGGATACTATCCGTAATGAGGCATTTTGATTTAATTTCACAAGAATCCTTCAACTGCAATGCACTTTGGTTAAAGGTTTAATCATATTGTTTGTCATTGAAGCATGAAACGCTCGGCTCATCACTCGAGGCTCATTAGACCAAGTTTCACACACCATAACGTGCAAAAAGCCCACCCCATACAGTCGAGTCTTTTGCCCGTTTTGTTCTGAGATCTACTCAAAAACTTTCAACATTTTCTTGATAACAACAACATTTTACCATTCTCTTACAAATGAAATACTAACCGGTCAAATTTCACCATAGTAGAATAACTGATAGAAAATTGATAGAAAGCATAGATTGGCAAGATCACCATGTAATAAGTATTTAATATCAGCAAATTACACCTTGAAAGAAACCCTTACCTAGCTTATGTAATATATCAGCAAAAATTTCAGCCATATTGTAGCTGTTCAAACTTATTTTTTCGGTGTTTACTAAATCAAAACAGATTTTTTTATTCAATCGACACTGGACACAGACTATTACTAAATTTTCTGAACTAAAATTCAATTTTTTCTATCATACACCCTACCAACCAATCAGTCCTACGTCATTTTCAAGGCCTTAATTTCAAATTAAAATCAACAATTACATATTTTAATTGTCTGATATATTTACAAACAGTAGAAAAGATCATGATGAAAATACGATCGGACCATATTTGGCTGATCAAACGATCATCGTCATTATTTATTAAGGGGTTATACCTATGTGAAGGCTAAAAAACAAGCCTATTTTCAAGATTTTTTTTTCGAGGATTTTGAAAAAAAAACTTGTATAAATAATGTATCAATATGAAGGGTAACTTTTCGGGAGTGCAAAAAAATTGTTTTATTTTATATTCAATACAAAATGGTGGCTGTAGTGCACGTCAAAGTCACTAGTATTTACAAAAGACGTTCCGCGGTCGGACAAGTTTCTCAGCCCCATCTGCATCTGGAACAATAAATTTTTTTTTATAAAAACTCCATGAGTTTTGCTAGTGAAATACACACGATAATATTTTAATATCGATTTTTCGCAAAATGGCGACCATTTTACAAAAAAATTACATTTTCGACCCAAAAAAATGACTTCAATTGTTTATAACTTTTTTTAAACAAAATTAATCGCTAAAATCGTGTGTACTTCACTAGATAATCATATCAAGAAGCTACAGTTATAACGGCAAGTCAATCGGATGAAAACTGAAAAAGTTTCGTTTCCGGCAAATTTCAAAAATACACTTTCGAGATAAACGCGTTTGAAGTTTCAAAACCTTATAAAGTTGTGAATTTTCAAAATTTTACTATATACAAATTTTTTAACCTCTACTCTGCTATCCCAGCACCATGCAGTTGGCCTTCCAAGGTCGTGGATTTCTCCTGCTCGTCCTTTCTTGATGCTAAAAGGCCGCGTCTCGCCTCTTTTACAACGTCGGAAATTGAGCGCTCAGCAGCCTTTATTCGCTCGGCGTCTGTTTCTAAGCAGGAATTGTAAAAGTTAGGTCCTGCAGTCAATCCTAATGAGTCTCAAGCGAATGGCGATTAGGCGGACGCCTGTTGCTGATCTTGCTGCGCTTCTGCGATGAACTACTTGCTTTACTGCCTTTACGACCACTGTACAATTTACTACTCATTTCTAACACTTTTTTATACAAAACAACAGTAAAAATATCGATCAAAATATAGTACTTTAACCTCAAATGCAGCGTGTAGTTGATCGAGTAAACAGAAGCTCTCCTAGCGTCGTTTACGAAGGAACGTGCCCTATACAGTGTATATTAATTATTATATAGTATAAAGCGAGCGAATTTTACGTTTTTCGAGCATTGGAGTTGCTTCAGAAAATTGATTCTCAAACATTTTCTGAAGTATATTAGTATTTGCATCTTTTTGATTTCAATTCTAGGGATGTGTTAGCATACCTTTAGCCAATAAAAAAAATGAAAAAAAAATTCACATAGGTATAACCCTTTAATTGCTTTTTGCTTATATCACCTACGTTACGTTTTATCATACTGATTGCTCTTGCTATCAGTGGTGTCAAATAATCGCCCGTGCCATGGTTACATCATTTACACGTCAATATATCCATGAATTGATAACGTGGAATATATATGCATTAGTTGGTTTTTTTAAAACAGCCTTCCATACCAGATGCCTACATAAATATGTGACTTAATAGTTGAAAAAACAATCGGGACTAATTTTCTGGGTCTTTAAAAAAAATTAAGTGAATATTTTTCATTGAAAATGGTTTCCAGTGTCATTTGAGATTGCTGAGAATTATTGAATAAGTAAACCTTTTGAATTTATTCAAAGAAGTTCAATTCTTTCATTTGATCTTTGCTTGGATAAAATATTTGATGAGCATTGAACGTTTAATAGCCGCAATACACGACACAGTAATGAAAATTTGAATAGGAAAAATGAGGTGTTTCTTATAAGCATAGAATTTTTCAACACACATCAATTATAAAAATGGTGAATTTTTGACTTCATTAGCCTGCAAATTTTATGGCATTTGATATTAAAAAATAATTTCGCGCACCTGCGTCTTAGAAAGGTCCAATTATGCACCACTTTTACCAGGATATCCGGCCTTATTTCACCAATAACACTTCGCATGCAAGCTTCAAACTGATGGATAGTTAATAGTTTTTCAGCATAGACAAATGGCTTTACGCAACACACAAAAGTAGTCTGATGGAGTCAAATTACATGATCTGAGCGGCCAGGTCTATTTCTTGGCAATGGTCTATTTGTTGAAATGATTTTTTCACCAAAGATTCGACCTTATGAAGAAATGGTTTAGCGTGCCATCCTGTTGGAATCATCTGACCCTCAAACAAGTGGCATTGATGTTGTCAATCAAAAAATTACTAATCATTTGTCGGTAGCGATCACCATTACCGGTAACGTTGATGCCGTTTTCAGATTTGAAGAAAAAAGGATCAACTATACCGCCGCCATGCAAACCACACCAAACAGTGATTTTTCGGGATATAATGGGGCTTCCAAAGTTTTTTGAAGATTATCCTCACACCAAATAAGCGATTTTGCTTATTAACGAACCCATTAAGGCAAAAGTGAATCATAGATAATAGTTTGGCGTTAAAAATGCGGTTCAAAATAAAACTCATTCTCAGCCCATTAACCGAACGTACGATGCATACAATGGGCTAATAGCTTCAACTGCTTCATTTGTTGGGTCTTATAGTGCTTCAGTTCAAGATCTTCTCTCAAACTTTTCGATGTAGTGAAGAAACAGAGGCCAAGTTGTTGAGAACTGCGTTGAATCGATAAGTTTGGATGTTCTGTCACACTACCTTCTACAGCGGCGATAGCTGTCTCGGTATGCACTGTACGAGCTCGTGTTGGATGAACATTGTCTATTGGCTATAAATCTCCCCGTCGTTTTGCGTGTAATCAGCTCAAATTGACAATTGTAAGCATCATAAATTGAACGAAGTGCTCAACAAGCGCACAGAACGTGAATTTCCGAAATAAAGTTACACCATTTCGAATCTTTATTCAGGTGTATATTTTTGCATGGTAATTTGACAAAGTAAATTGAACATAATGTCAAATAGACATCAAAATTTGGCAGCAAAAATGATATATATTTATTCTACTTTTTTTGAAAGTTTTATGCTTCTAAAAAACACTGTCTACATATTGAGTCTAATTTTCCTAAAAGACTACTTCATGTCAAATACAAACTTTGCATGGATACAAAGATTGTTTTAGCAAATTGAATTTAGACCTGTTGATTTTAAATGTTCGACTTATTTTCCTAAAGGGTTCATCCAAGAATATGAACTTTTTTACTACCAAAATGTACTTGTTTGCTTTCATTGCTTACACCGTATTTATATCCACTCTCGAACTTTCCCAGTTTTACTAAAAATCTACGACATTTTCAAATATCTTGATTGATTTTTGGTATTTTTTTAACCCAATCAATTTTTTCTTTTGAACTTTGCTATTTTGTATATGCAATAATCCTGAGCACATTGTATTTTCCACAATTTAATACCGTTCAAATTTTCGAAACTTCAGTGGTTACGCCGCGCATTTTTTGTTAGCCAAATTTTGAATTCCATTGATGTAAACCATTTTCGCTCAATATCTTCAATTTTTTGTATAGTTTTGGCGCAAACTAATTGAATCTAGTTAATGTATTTTCAAACTGATAATGGCTTTGTCTACACTTTATTTCACGTTTAGTAAGTGGAATCTACTATTACGAATAAATCAAAATAAATAGGTTATAATACCCAACGCTTTAATAAATTGCCTTTTTAAATGCATTCGTCCGCTGAATAGCTTTTGGGACCAGAAAACTGAAAGTAAGAAAATGTTATTTCCGTTGTAATGCAAGCAAATCTATTTCCTTGCTGGACGTTTTAAAATGTGTTAAGGATTGCAGAAAGATACTTAAGGTAATTCAAGTTGTACTGGCTGCCTTGAATTCTCTTCTTCTATTTGTTTCGTTTAAGCCTATCTTTTCGTCAAGCTTTTTCATACAGAAGCTTTTTTTAGCCTTAAAACGTTTCCTAAATTTGCAACTGCATGAAATAATTCTCCCGTCCTGTCTTCAAGAACAATTGATCATTTAGAGTCCACTGTCACTACATCAGCGAAATCCACATAATATTGAATATACAAGTTTTTTCCCCAGGAACAATTTACTATCTAACATTTTATATAATTTTTAATAGCTATTCTCTGGCGCTTAAAGAAACTGCCTATTTGTTAAGCTAAAATTCTGAAAGTTGAAGATTGAAAAGCGTTTTTTGCACTAAAATGGGTCTATTGAATAATTCAAAGAAAGAAAGTTAACACATATTCCCCTTTTGATCCTAACCTATTTGCAATGAAAGTGAATGAAGCAATATTTTACACGAAACTCACAAATAACCAAATTTCACAAGACTTCAATAAGGCGATTTTCTTGCTGTCCAATCGCCGACTATTCAATCTTTATCAAATACAACACAATTTCGAATCTCACAAACCCCTAAAACTTTTCCAATCCGTGTGAAAGAACTTGTGATGTCGTGATGCTAAAGCATTAACAAAACAAATAGCTGCATGCAAAAAATACCCTGTTTGAGGGGTTGCCTAAACGAAAGAACTTCAGCATATTATGTACATACAATATAATGGTGGTTTCAAGAAAGTTTATTCTGACGTGACGTAGAGGCATTTCAAACGACCGAATCCGTCGCATATTGTTCCGAAAAACGATTTAACTCAGCCGAAATGCGGAAATGGCATGACATGCAAAGTAAACTACCCCAAAATTACAGGTTATAATTTGTTATGACGCTCTGTATGTGCTGGAGCCGTGCGCAAATAAACAAATAAAAAATTTAAAAATATTGTTAGTATAAAAAGCTTTTGAGTTTTGCGATTCTCATGCATATTAAATGAAATCCTTTGAAGAGGACTCCTCTTGTGAAACACTCAAAGAAGGCACATTTTCTATGGAAATTTGAAACGTATCTTTGCAAAATCTGGCAGGCTTTGCAAACAACTCGTATGAATATCGTTTAAGGAACCATATATTAGATGAGACTCGAAAGATATGCATAACGATTCTCAACAAAAATGTGTCGTAATGTATTTTTCGTGGAATACAATCGATTGCTTGAATTTTTGGTAGGTATTGCGAAAGTTGGATAATAAAATAATAGAATCGAACGATTTTCAAGACTCTTTGCTCAATTCAAAATGCCTGATGAGTCCTTTGTAAGAATTTTTCTTTTTTTGTAAATATGCTTTAATATTAAATTCTCTCTATTCAAAGGATAACGTGATTCTGACATTTTAATAGGGCTTTCATTTTTCGTCTGACGCCCTTAAACTTTTTAAAATTGATTAAAAAAATCGCTTCATATTAATATGTAGATACTATGACCTCATTAACAACAACTAATTAACAATTATCGAATTTTAAAACCTCGGTTTCTATTTAACTAAAGTAATTATATAATTTGAAAATATAGGTCTAATAATATGTTGGGCTGAGTGGGGGCTTGATACTTAATTAACTCATAAATAACTTATATTTAAAGTAAAAGTTTCTACTCATAAATATTTTTAATAAGGATTCATTGTCATTTATGTCATTCATTCGTTGGATAAAATATTGATTTTCAATTTGACGCGTTTAATTTAAGCTGATTTGATTTGATTAGTTTTTTTGCACGGAATTTATTGCAAACATGAATAAAAACGAAAGGCATCATATCAGGCAGTCATTGAAGAAAAATTTATTATGTTGTTCGAATTGTTTCCGTGTGGACGATTTTGAAAAACTGATACAGTTGAAAAATTAGCAATTTTAATATAATTACTCAGAATTCTATTAGCTTTAAATGTTTGTCTTTAAAAACTATTTGATAATCTTTCTTACATGTATTTTTCTTGTCAATTTGTTTCGAAGATCTTTCCAAGAATTTCTCTCAGTATTCAAGAGCTGTATAAAAAACACATTGAAATCATGCAGAATATATTGCATTCAATTAGATATGTTACAAAATATAGCCTCTAAACTTAAAAGTCCTTGATTTTAGTTCTTCTTTGTAATTTCAAACGAAAAAATTCGGCCGTGCATTAGAATTTTCACAAGTTTGTTTACAAACAAGGGTCAATTCTCGTTTCCAAGATAAATTCGTTGGTTTTCACCGAGAAATTCTGTGACTTATAACAAGTCTTGCGGTTTTCATAAGTTTCCGTGGTGTTAGGAAAGCACAAAGCTATTTTGCCTTTCGAATATTCATCGTGAATTTCATTTCGTTCCTATTTTGAGTTGAGTTGAGATTCTGTTCGGTAGATTTTTCATTGAGTTTATTTCAAGTTCTGTTGTCGGTTTAATACAACCTTTCTAATTTGTTTTCAACAATAATCTAAGCTTTAGCAAACGAAACAAAACAGAAGAAAAATATTGTTTTCTTTCTCTCTATTTTTTCTCACCATTATAGACAATACCTGTTCTTCGTACGTTCGGCAACCACGTAGCGTAGCGGGAAATCGTACTTCCACCAATCACAAATCATAATAAGAACATGAATGATTTAAATGATTACAGTCACCACAATCACCAATACATTGTTCATGATCACAATAATTTGCATAATTACAATCATTTACATCAAGAACAGCAAGAGCAACAATTGCAAGAACAACATTCACCACCCACACCAACACACGCACCTGCACTTCCCCCACCCAACAACTATCATAAGAGTAGTAAGAAAAAATCGAAATCGAATCGTAATCATAGTCATCCCCCGCAACCTCATCCCCATTTGTATCGCGATCATGCCATCAATAATTGTCTTGATGATGCGACCCGCATTGATTATCCCCCACCCTATTATCCCGATAGCGATGAGTATGATTACAATCAAATCAATCGAATCAATCAGGAGCACTATCGCAAATCACAATTACACCAGAAATGCCACCACTTGTCACAGGCGCGACAGACCAATTCAATTGATCGGAACGCCACCATCCACAGTAACACGTACTATCACTACCAACACGACACCGTGAAAATGCACGAGCGGGCCAAGTCAAGTGACTCGATTCAGCTTTCCTCGTTCAAGGAAAACTAGTCAAACAGCGCGGATCGAATCAGTTGAGCTTGACTGTACCCACACCCCGTTTCGGGGGCATTCCCTAATCTAAGGTGTTAGTAAATTGTTGTAATCAATGACTGTAAGCATGCCAAGACTCAAATTTGTGACACAATAATACATAAATAAGCTCAAATGTTTTCTAATATGGAACACCAGAACTCCACCTAAAGAGATACTCTTTAAAAAGATACTTAACTAAAAATCAAATCGAGTAGTTACATAAGCGTTCTTCTTGGAAAGCAGGCCTGAGATAAATCGTATGCTTAAAATCACATTATAATAATTGTGATTCAATCTCGAATGTGTGAATAGTTCAATGGAATGAGTTTAAAATATTTTAGTAAACGCCAAAACTAACATAAATTAGTAATTTATTGATGGGCTAAGGAATTAGTAGGAAGATAAAATTTGTGATTTACTAACAGTAATTTTTTTTGGTGATTTCATATTCGCTATATTCTTAGAGATGTAGTACATAAGCAAGTTGTAGATAAGTTAATACAATGTTGATCTCAACGTATAAATATCCCACATAACGAATTCAATCTATTTAAATTGGAAAACATGGTTAGTGTAAACATCTATTGATCTGCATACTAATAATGTTCAATGGTGGATCAATTGAGTGATAATGGTGTAGGTTAAAAATAATGAAAATAATTAATGGAAGCTGAATCTCAATGTTTTTTGGTATAGTGGTTATTAGTTTCATTTTTTAAGCAGATAATATTTTATTTTATTCTTCAAATGGTCAACCAAAAATACTGAATCCTTGATGTTATATACTGTGGTCGTCTGCTATTCACCATGGATAGTATCAAATTGGCTTTAAAGCTACATTCTTTTCTGTAATATA
The DNA here is from genome assembly GCA_963942545.1 of Oxycera nigricornis. NCBI lineage: Eukaryota > Metazoa > Arthropoda > Insecta > Diptera > Stratiomyidae > Oxycera > Oxycera nigricornis. The sequence goes on along the minus strand of OZ012659.1, from coordinate 29,495,360 downwards.
AAACCAAAGCACATATGTATTTAAAGAAATATTTTAAGTACATCGAAGCCAGGAAAAGCACGTTTTCTTTTGTGAGAGAGAAATTCTAGATATCTGATTAATGGTAACTGAAAATTGTAGATGAAAACCAAACCTTTGCTAGATCTATTAAGTATAAAACCATGAACAAATTTTTTTATAAGGATGTACATACATAGATCATTTGTGTAGTAGTTTTCTTGCAGAAGAACGATTAGATCTACACCTGCTTAAAGCCCATTTAACCAAAATCTGGTACTTATTTTAGTACTTGAAAGTAGGATAGCTTGTATGATATACAGTGGCACCTTAATAATTCGAAACTGAAGGATTGTCTATTGAAACAATAGCTGAAAATACATCTTCACCCACTTCTTAGTGAGAATTTGGCCTATTAAAATGTAACTGGCAAAGCAGGATCATCGTAGTCATCGCCTTCATTGTCAGAAGAAGGATTTTCAATGGATGATAAATATGTTCACCAGTGAGAGTGCCGCGAAATAGTCACCGAAATCGAAAATTTCTTGAAAAGGTATTGGTTATGACTCGCTTATAGGTATACGGCTCCATACTACGTTAACTGTTTCCTGTTGTGCAATCATACCATTGTGCTAACTCCACCTTCCTCATCAAATCCACAAGCTTTGAAGCAGCTCTTTATAGTCGTAATGGTAATATTTTTCTATGCTTTATCTGCAAATGTTATTGCAGAAAATACCGATATTTTGCAGTCTTTGCTTTTCTCTAACAATCCCAAAGGTGAGCTGCAATCGCCTTTCGGTAAAAATATTTGAAATTGTTAAGGATGTCCTTATCAAGGCACTGCAGTTTCGCTCTGTATAAGCAGGCAAAATAAAACTTTTTATTACTAAGGACCGGAAAATTAGTATGCACAGTGCAGTTGTCGATGAATAAAAGAATGCTTCGATTATTCTTTTTCATATCTTTATTGACACTAGTAAGTAAACAGTTCGGAAGTCATCCTGTTTCGTTTGGCCGATTTATCTTAAGCAATGTTTTCATGGCTCAAAAACATCTAGGTTTCCTAGACTTTCCACTCATTAGAGATTTAAGTTTTTGTTAGCCATCCATATTTGCGGCAAACAGCATAGTTAATCTTTCTTTACTATTTCTGCCACCATGTCATTTTTCGTTTTTCAAAAACACTTGGTGTATTCTAGAAGGCACTTTTAAAACAAAGCAGTTTCCTCCGCATTAAAGATGTTTTTGGGTTCTTAGTTTTTAATAATCGCACGTAAATTTTTCTTCCATTCACACATCGTTCGTTATTCACGCTCGCACCTTCCCTGCATATTTTTTTGAAAACAATTTTATACCGGCTTTTGAACTTTTCTAGCCAGCCTTTGTTTCTTTTGAAAATTTTGAGTTCCAATTTGGATAGCCTTCTCTTTTAACAGGCAACCATGAATTGAGATATTTTATTCTCTGCATTGCGCAAGCCATTTTGTGAAAACGTTTGCAAATTAGGGAAACTCACCATGCTTCATTCTTTTTCTAATTTTGTTCGGTGAACTTGTTAGAATTCAGTCCTTCTGCTTCCAAATTGTCGATAAAGTTGAAAATGAAATTCCAAAACGGATGCAACATCTTTTTTCTTTTCACCTTTTTCAACTGCTTCGATTAATTGTTTTTTCTCCGTAATTGATAGACTTTTATATTTACGTGGATACATGTTGGTAATTATCAACGCGCACTAAACAAAAACATTGATACTCATCTATGCGAAAAAAAAGTTGCAAAGACATTAATGGCTGAGTCAACAACACATCTTCAAGCGACAAAATTTCGGTTGAAAATGAAATGGAGCCAGAAAAAAGAATTGAATCTAGGAAACGAAACGAACGATTCTTGAAACAGTTCAAATTATAGAAGTGCAAGGCTAGAGTTGTTTAAATTATAAAGAAATTTTGCCCAACTTACTGAAAATTTCTGTTCGATTTATAGAGGGAACCAAACTGTATGGATTTTCTTCGATTTGCTCATGGGTCCAAAAAAATCAATTCATAGAGGCTTTCGATCAACCGAGGCTCGTATTATTGAGATCTGACTGCATTGTAATGAACTAAGGAGTGTACCGAAAAAAAATTGGCCTTTATAATTATGTCTCCAAAATTGGTATTAATTGCTCCATTGAACTAATTTTTTTTCTTTCAATATTATATCACATTAATTAACATTTACATAAAAATTCAATGAATTTTTATTTCAAGGAAAAAAAAATTTCGGACCTTTCCGTTAACTCCACGCATTAGGTTCCGTACTACGGTGTCATCGACCACCTTGTATGCGTTTCTCCACTTATTTTGAGGTTATTTGCGGTTTTAATAATTTTGTTTGTTTTCTATAATATTTTCTTCATTTCAGCCCAATATCTTTCGATTGGTCGAAGTTCTGGACAATTTGGAAGGTTAGCTGCTTTCGGTACGACGAAGATGTTGTCCTCATACCACTTCATTGTTGAAGTGTCGAGCATAATGACTTGTCGCTAAATCTGGCCAAAACGCTACAGATTCGTCGTGTTTTAGTCGCTTCTCTAAACACTCTTCGATGTATACTGCCGAGGTCATGGTAACCTTCGCTACAAATTTCTCTGATCTGAGACCACATCGACATATTGCTTGCCAAATCATATACCGCATAGGAAATTTGGTGTTTGTTTGGTTTTATGTTTTGGGCAAACACCACTCTTTGATCCTGCTGTATAGAAGCTTTGACCAGGCAACTGTGTGAAATCGGCCTTCACGTACGTTTTATCATCCAACACAACACAATCGAATTTGGTCAGGTCATCCTTGTATATTTTTCGAGCCCGATTTTTCGCTTCTTTCTCCTTTTCCTCAGATCGATCGGGTACTTTTTGGATCTTATGTGATCTACTTATAATGCTTCTTAATCCTCTAAACCATTGCGTTCGATGTTTGCACTTTTTGAGCCATATCTCGAATGAATGTGTTACGACTCTACAAAAATGTCCCGTTTATTTCTCGGCTCAAATTTGTATCGGATGGAAAAAAATTTCACCTAATCCAGGCTTTCTAGCAACAGGTAGGCCTTTTTTACTTTATAATTGTTTGTTTCACTATTGTAATTGACGAATTGGTTTCCTTTGCTGGTATCGAATATTTATGAAGGGAATTTTTCAGGTATTTGCACACAATCAAACTACGCACTCCTTCTTGATTTGATGACACGTTCTTGTTTGTCACATTTTATAGCTAATTTTGCATACCTGATGAAGACTTAATTTTATCCCAAACAAGAGCTATACAGGAAAGATTAAAGGTCAATTTTTTCGATACAGTCCTTACTTGCACCACATGATCCATCAATTGATAATTCAACAAGAGGCGTTAGTTCATACATATCAGATACTTCAAAAGCAAAAAAATACATGTTTTCGTAAAAATCTTATTGAATTTCATATAAACCAAAGAGAGTTCCAGTTTTCGTAACCCAAATATTTTCCTCTACTTCACGATTTATTTAAAAATATGTTTCTTCTATCATCCTGTAATTGTAGCTCGATTTTCAACGTCGCCTGTTTATAAATAGCTTTGATTTAACACCTCATTGCGCATTATTGGGCACTTAATTTCTGGGTTTTTTTCGAACAGTTTTTGTAGCTCAATAATTATTTAATACATTGTGGTTTCAATAGGATATTCAGTATGTTGGACATATATCAAAGGATTGTAGATTATAAACCATCACAAATCACGTTTTTTGTATGACAGATAAACATATAAAAAATTATTGATTTTTAGATGAAACCATCTGAACGAATTCAGCACCTTGAAAAAATACGAAGATTCATGTATCAGGACAATGTTTTTCAAACTATGTTTTTTCTAAAGTTTGGTTCACCTTTGATTATACTGGTCAATTTTCTAAACTGTTCAAGTGTTTTTCCATCAGTTTTTCATTCAACCTACGGCTATTATATAAACTCTTTATTATGGAGCAGTTCTAATTAAAGTTTCCTTCTAGGACACCTTACAGTTTTATGTGCCACAAAGTAAAAAAAAAAACACTATTATTCTGTGAACTTTTACCTTACATTGCCTTGCTGAAAATAACAACAACGTTTGGTAAGCTTTATAATGTTGAACTTGTATGCTCCACTTTTCAAAAAAAATGCCAGAAAATCTTCTGAAATCAAAATCAACTCGTCAAGCAGCAATTAATTGTGAAGTCAATTGATTTTTTTATTGTAAATTTAAAAGTATATCTGAATTTATAAAGAACAACTAGGCATTTAAGATGCTTGGCTGATGTACTCTCATCAATGGAATTTTAACTGAAGCTGCTTTCTTCTGCAAGAAAATTCAACATCCAATTCCAAATTTTCATCAGTGGTTTGCTGTTGATCTCTTTCGCCACCGTTTACCATAAAACCTTGAAAGGTATCAAAAGTTCAAGTATTAATTGTTGAACATGTTAATTTTGTTTGTCATTCAAAGCTACATTATTCACAATTTGATAGTAGTGCATTCAGATTCAGCCTCCATTATGTGTTTAAAAAATGATTAAAATCAAAACTACAAATACCCGAGCTTCGTGTGTAGGTGGTAACATCGATGAAGTAATCTAAGTTGTTTTTGTGCCAGTCATTATCCTAAGTACATTTTTTCATTTTCATGATTAATATGCTCATGTACTCATTTTATTTTCTCACATGATGTAAAATATGCACCTTGTGGCTATGAATACTACAGTTCCAAACTATTCTTTGTAAATCTTATCTATGTATATATCTCTTGAATGTGCAGTCGACAACACATCTGCTACAAAACGATCAGGCTTGGAAACACCAACAACACTCACACAATCTACAAAACCACAAGAAAAAGTCGTCAGGACTTAAAACTGCGCAAACACTTACATACACTATACCCTCGACTGGGGATCAAACATACAGTATTTCGGCTGGCCTACTTGGCTCACAGAAAATCCATCGAGATCTTTTCTCGGGCGATTTGGGAATACCGGAAATCAAGACTCGCGTCGGAAGTGTCATACATGCTTTCGAAACCATGGCCATGCTTCGCAAGAATGATGCTAGTCCTCTGGAGCCGCTGAGAAAAGACGAATCCGTTGTTTCGACAGGAGAACGAGGTAAATCGTACCGCGCCTCGAAAATCAGCATAGGTAGTAAGTACAATCAAATGAAACGAAAGTCGACCGAAAGTCGCATGAAAATTGCTCAAGCCTCATCTTTGTCCCAGTCCCAATCCCGAACCCAGCCCGACACATTTTTTACTTTGCGCCCGCAGAACTACCCTATTCCGGTTGCCACGACCCGGAAGGATTCTCCGAATCCTTCTTTTACTGTAGACATCAGGCAAAACGTTGTTGTCGACCAAAAACACGACACTCCGCACCATAGTGTCCAAGATGACTATCGGAAAAACCACTTTGGCACACAGTCCTTGAAGAAGCGCCACTCGAAAACTCCCTTGATTGGCGCCAGTCGTGATAAATCAACTGCCGCCGAAAACGATGAGGACTTCATTAATAAAGCGTTTAACGGAATTTTCGATAATATCGATGATGATGACGACGACACGGAGGACGATAAAAATAATAATAATAGGAGCACAATGCCCTCTAAAACAAATTTGAAATCGGGTCGCTCGTCGACGCTGAACGATATTTTTGAGTTCGCGAAAAACAAGAGTCGATCATTAACGAAATCACCACCGTCATCATCAACCACAGCTATTTTCCATGCGACCACTACCAAGGATGAGCAAGCCATTAGGCGTGTCGAAGACACTCACAACCGGAACAGTGACAAGCCAAAGTATGGTTTTAATTATCCGCCAAATCTTTACAACCAGCAACAAATCAGCGACGATAATGATAATTTCATTCGCGGTTCAACACTCAGTCAATCATTCATCAGAGATGGTAGTGGCGGAACTCAACCCACCACCTACGCCAACGAGCTGTTTGGGTATAACCTGGCCGATCTGAACGTAAGGACACCAATTTCCGGGCGTGATGACATCCCGAAATTGATCCCATCCTACCAGGCAAGTGGAGTGACTCGAAAGACAAGACATCCCTTGGCGATGATGGCCGTGAATCAACAAAAGCGGTCCAAGTCCTCCGACCAAATTGTTAATGAATTATTACTTAGGAAACATTTCAGAAGAGCCCATAGCACGGCATTATTCAAACCACGAACAAATGACAGGGCGGAAATTTGAAATTACAGACAAAAAGGAGACAAGTTTACAAATTTCACTGGAAATAGTGAAAGTAGGTTCCTGTGTTTCGCAATTCAATGATTGCGGTTACCATTCTACAGGCAAGCTTTTCCATTAGAAATTCGTTGATTTGTAGGTGTATTTTATTTATTTATTACATCAAAATCATTCATTAGTGAATTCGTTAGTCGTTAATTTTCAGTAGGCGCAGAGTTGAGGATCAAAAAAATTAATATGTAAAGTAGCTCCAGGCAACCTACAGTTTGAATGGCCATCCTTCTATTAACTTAGGATATCGTAAACTGAGTATTGAGTTTGAAAATTGAAATGGATAAGTCCTGTTTTCATTATTCAAAAAAGGATCTTGGAAAAACTTGCAAGGACTTGTAGGTATGGTAAAAATGATTTTTTTTTCATTTTCGATGCATTATTTTGCGTATGAAACGCTTCACTATTCACTTTGAAGTGTGCCCCGAAAAAATATTCTTCATGAAAATTTTGGGATACAAACATTTGTCAAAAATATTTTCATCCACTTGCTGGAAGATTCGTTTAATTCACTTTACTAAAAAAAAGATCCCGCTTCCTTTATCGAGGCTAAGTCTGCAGGTTTTTAAAATAAAATTGCTTCGAAAATGAGAGTGGAAATTTCATTTTCTAAATATTTTGATTTTTATCTAAATAAACGTGTAAAATATAATGAAACGGGCAGCTTGAGGAATATCATTAAAAACAGCATTCTTTAAATAGTTTCCATTCACACCCTCATATTCTAATCATTTATCTGCGCCTACGATGTCCATAAAAATGTGCCATTTAAATATCATGACTTCGTTATGATCCTTGTCGTGGTTATATCTTGTGTGTCTTTATTCTACAAACGAATTAATGCAACACAAAGCAATGAAACCATTGTTTTGGCTAATAATTCATCATTAAAATGTTATTAACCAAATTATACAGCATTTTATTTTCATAATAAGATTCGCATTTTATATTCAATGCGATTACGCTTGTCGTGCTTAATTATACTATTCATCATCTTCCTGTTCGATGGTCTGGAATCATCTTAATTAGGCACTTTTGAGTGTTCGCGTTCATCCCTTCGAGGATATCATTGTCGACAAGTTCAGCATGAACGAAATGAACTAGCCTTAATTGATTCAATTTAATTAAGCAATTGCAAGACGGACGCGAGAAAACTTATCGATTGGCAACGTTGAAATTTTAATATGGATTACTTCGAGGATATGCCAAAAACGTGTATACCAAAGTCGATTATGGAAAAGTATCTTTTATGAAATTGTTAAATATCTCTTTTTGTGTCGCACCCACAACAATTTCATGTTTATCTGATCCAATCAATTTATTCAATTCTACCGAATCCTCATACAATCATTTTGATCCCTTTCTCAGATTCCTTCATGCGAATGATCATTTAGCACTAAACTTTCACAGAATTCAAAATCCCATGCAAACTCACCGAGCAACTCAATTTCACAAATATTCATTGCTGATTGAATATGAAATTCCCCAGTTATGTATGTTTAACAAAACGAACGTGATAAATGCTACATTAAAAATTAAACTTGCTTTCTTTTCATTCAATGAAAATCGTACAGTTCAGAACACTTTAAATTTATATTAAATGAAAATAATGTTTAAAACTAAAAACAATGTTCATTAACGTCTTTTATAAAATAGTGTTTCCATACAGAATGTAATATTAACGATTTTTTAAAGGAAATGTTTTTAAGAAATAATTTTTTTAAATAAAGTTACATAGGTTATTACTTAATTTTAGTGAATAATGTTGATTAACTGTAATGATCTAAGGAGTAAATTTTAAAAATATTTACCTGTAAACGTAGAAAATATAAAACAAAATACATAATATATTTAAAAATTGAGACTATAATAAATGGAACTACATACAGTGTCAAATGTGAGTGAATTAGTGAAAGAAAAAAATATTTACAATGATGAATAACTAATATTCAATGAAATAACATAGCAGCTTTCACAAAATCAGTTTGAAGTCATAACTTAAAAGATTTGAATGCATCAATAAAATGATATTAAAAAATTATCGATGTTTCATTTGGAGATTGAATGTTAAAATTTAGACTCTGAAAAGGTGAGTAACACAGCTAAATAAATAGGCTCCTAAAAAATACAGTCTGACAACAAGAAAAGGATACAAGGGTTAATATTGCTATAAGTATTGGAAATGTCTACATATTGAGCATATTGAATAAATTTTTTATTAATTTTCCCGTATGATACATGAAAATATAATATAATTCTTATCGATTAATTTGTAAAATCCATTTTAATAGTCGATCTTGTCTTCAATCATTTTCTGTATTTTCAAAAATGTAGGCTTCAAAACGTTGAAATGGTCAACTTGTTGTAATGATAATTGTAGGCTTTCTTTCTAATTTTTGCAAATCAGTTTAAGGGCGGGGTAAAGTTAATTCGTACAAAAAAAGTCATGATTTTGTGAATTTTTTGTAACAGCAAAGTTAAAATCTCTGTTTTAAAACTAATGATACATGAAAGTATAAGATTCGAAAAATATTGTTGAAAATTTTCACGAAGAAATATTAAAAAAATACGGCAATGGCAGCAATTATTCGGACGTGTCTCGGAATAAAAGTAGTATTGCTGTGCCTCTCCTAACTTGCTGATGGATCATTTAAAATCAAAAAATGAAAGTTCATTCGTCAGATAATAGTTTTCTCCAGGTAACGCTGGGAGGGCTTTTTGAAAGTTCAATATTTCACTTTTTTGGATCACTTTGAAGGGAAAAACCCGATTTTTTGCGAAAAAAATCGGCTAATTTGTTATTATAAAATAGAACTTAATAACAAATTTGAAAACAACTCTCCAGCGTCACCTCGTAAATTATGTACAAAGATAATGTTCAAAATTTCAAAAGGATCGGTGCAGCAGTTTTGAAGTTATGAGGGTCACCGACTTTGGAAACGTGAGTTGTGAGGAAAACGCTTGCTTTGAACACTAAAAAATCTGGTATAAAATATTCATCATGAATTCATTTAAAAAATAAAAAATACTTTTTGATACCTTACATTCCCCCCCCCCTCCTCTTAAACCTCCTTCTAGTTTCCCTAGTGGTACTTAGAGTGCTTGATCGAGCGCATAAGTGAGAGTTCCTTGGACAAGGACTAAGTCTATACCGAACGACTCTTAGAAAGCAATATTTTATTTTACTCCATTGAATTTATTTTATTCAGGTGAGTATGATAGACCAAACAGGACTCCATTGTCCATCTAACATGCATCTTTGCATTATCTGACATAAAGATGGCATGGTTTCTAATTTATAAATGCCAGCTTCTTCACCACGATTTACATTTATCGAGGATCATAATTTTCAGTTGGAATAGGTTCTTGTCCGAGTGTAAAATGCTGGATTTGAGAAAACCTCTGTAGTCTAGTCAAAGCGTCAAAATTTTGACGTAAATCGTGCATTTCGAAAAGGCAGAGAAATTTGTATTGCGAAGCGTGGGGAATAGTATAGTTAGCTTAAGTTCAATTTCCTGAAAAGGTCGTGATACTCTTTTCGAAAATAAAATAAAAAAACAACATAAAAATTCGCTGTAAGATCTGTGAAAAATATAAACTCAGTGTAATGTTTGTTAAATTTATCATTTGCCCTTAATTTTGACTACATCTAACAATCGACTCGAAACGCTATCTGATATCTCGTTCCAGGCTACTATTATTCTTTCCTTCAGTTCTGCTTCATTTTCAATGGATGACTTCTCCTGGTCGTAGACTTTCCTCGCGAAGATGCCCCCAAAATTTTCTACTGAGGTTTCGGGTCGGGACCATGGACCGTGGAATTCTCTTAATCAGGCCAGGAGATATCTCTTTTGAAATCTTGACTAGGTTATAAAGTAGCTGTTGCACTGATATTAGATTGTATGTTATCAGGTCACGTCAATGTTGTCTCTTTATGCATTTGTGGATGGAATTTGTTGAAGTAATTGTACTGTTTGCAACTTTTAATTAGCTTTTTGTCACTGCTACGTACTCGATTGAAAGCTGTGTAAATGATGTAAATCATGATACGTCCAAAAATACAGAAATTATTTTTCACTTCTAGGCATTTTGTATATTTTGAGATAGCGCTAATCGATCGACTAACATGTTAATAGTCAATAAACTGCATCAGTTTGGTACCAGAGCCTGTAAGCTCCAAATTTTTATCCTGCATAATTGACTATCTTGACTGTAAAGCCACCACTGATGAATATGTTGCGGATAATTTAATTTTTAAAATTCAAATTTATCGCACAAGATATTCTCATACCAAAATTCAAACGAGACGTTTCACTGCTTAAGGCATAATAGAGATTTTTTGCACTCTGCAGCAATTCTTACTGCCGGCAACTGTGCTAACCAGCCATTGACCGGGACCGGATTCACTACCACCGATAGTGATCAAAATTGCATTTAATGTGAATCCAATTCTGCATCTCAACATCCGACATCCTAGTTGAAGTGATGTTTACTTATTTGTCTTTCTATTATTCAAGGTACATTGAAAACAGGAATTATTTTTTTGATTCCTTTTGAGTTTTTTGGTAACAAAAAGCGATTAAAATTAAACCAGAACGACTTACAGATTTTGCTGGATTGTCTATTGTGGCAAATAAATAGATCGAATTGATGTCATAAAAAATTCTTCAACACTAAAGGTAGATTTGGCAAGGCAATACCGTATAAAGAAGTAATAAAGGTAAAGCATTAACAGGTTATAGCTAGTCAAACAGTGAACAAATAGACTATTTCCAAAATAAATTTGGAACTATCGCGTGATGTTTTTTATGTTTTATATAGCATCACATTCTGACATGTCATTTACAAAAATTTCAAAGAACAAGCCGCGAGGTGCGACCCTTGAGGTCCACACGGTCAACTTCCCAGTAATATCTACATAAACATCAACAACATTACAACAATGAGAGGTATTCATAGCAGTAACAGGAATGAGTTAATATGAATCATATCGTCTACGGGAGGGTCCATTGATTACGTAAGGTTTTTGGTCGATGAGGACAGATTGAATATTCACGCGGATCCATCGGTGGGGGCCTTTTTGGTCTTGAGAAATTTTGTTGGTTTTCAAAATTTAAGCAGTATTTTTAATTAAAAGACTATAAAAACTATTAAAAATCTGCTCAAATTATGCAAATATTTTAAAACTTTGATTGAATTTACAACAAGTTTTTAGAATAAAAGATATAAAGTAATAGCATTCGTATGAACCCTCTTTACATGGTAACTTTGAATGATTTTTTTATTTTTAATTTAGTTTTTTCATAATCATGGAATAAAATTTTTCCGATTTCTCTCCAAAAACTGATAAGAATGTATAAATTTTATAAACTGGATCACTGTGCTGTGCAAATCAAGTTAAAAAATATTTATATGAAAAAAACCATTATTTTTCGCATTTTCTTCTATTAAATTAAAAAAACGGCTAAAACGAATTTTTATAATGTTAAAAACTTCACAAAGATGCTAATACACGTCAACTGACACCTTAATGATGCAAATATTATATCTGGTTCGTGAGATATAGTGAATGGTAAAAATGACCTTGAAAATCATGATGACTTTCAATGATTTTTTATTTTTAATTTATTTTTTACGTTATCATGAGAAAAAGTTTTGATGATGTTCTTACAAACATTGTTTGGAGTATATAAATTTTATAAACATTGATTACTATATTTCGCAAATCAAGTTAAAAATTTATTGTTTATCAAAAAAAACCTAATTTTTGCACTTTTTTGCACTTGAATTAAAAAACGGCTCCAACAATTTTTACAAAAATTCGAGAGATTCAGGAAAATGTTAATACGCTTGACACCTTGACACGATTGACACCTAAACGATGCAAATCGTATGTTTGGTTCGCGAGATATAGCGCATGACAGAAATGACCTTCAAACGAGCAAAACAGCAAACCCCCCCCGACCGAAGTTTTTCAAAAACTAATCAGCTCTTAAGATTGCAAAGACGCTTTGATTGACACCTCAACCAAGTCGATCGGACTTTGTTTACGTGAGTTATGCTCGTAGAAAAAACTGTCCACGAACGTACAGACGTACGTACGTACGTACACACACACACACATACATTCTAAAAACACTTTATATATACTCTTTAGACCTCAAAACGTAAAGAAAAGTTGAAAATTTCAATTTCGATTTTCGAGGCGATTACAAGAACTTCCCATATACTGGGAAGTTAAAAATAGTAATCTTTGGCTAAGTTATCAGATCACCGTTTGATCCTTTTCTTCAAAAATAGTGCTCAACTTTGATTATCAATCCTTCTAACTGGTTTATTCAAAATCAATGAGACAAAAATAAATAAATAAAGGTTTCTAATATATCTTAAATCGAAGCCTTTTTGTTATACTTGAATTGAGCGAAATGGCGGCGTCTGAAAAAATACTTATCAATTCTAAGGGAAAGATACCGTCGTTTTTTTTAAAAAAAACCGTTTTGCTCAAAAAAAACAAAAGTTGCAATTAAGCTTTAAGTAGACTTTGAAACTTGAATTTGAATTTCTTTGCCTCAATTTTTCGATACTTACGACCTTCATGAAGTTTTAAAGCGTCACAATGTGCAACTAGAACTATGTTAGTTATAGCAAATTATTCTATAAAAGCAGATGATCAACTATTGTATGTTAATTGAGTGGATATTTTTTGTAATTTGATTTCTGTGGGAGGTAAAATAGGAAGCCAAAAGAAGATTATGTACTTCATGTTAGTACTTTTGCATACATATTTGGCCATTATTGAAATAAAGTAAAACGCCTTTGGGTTGAAAATATGTCCTCAACCTGGATGGCAGGTAATCTTGGTACTTTCTGGTTGCAAGTCTTCTGTACTGTCTTGGCGTTTCACCACAAATAACCATTAGTGGGAATCAATTAGATTGAATTGCAGTTGTCATTTATAAAGTAGGGCTTCTTTATTCCAAGTGGTGTAAAGTAACGCTCCGAGCAGTTTTAAAATTTGTAACAGAAATAAGAAACGAAATATCAGAAAGCTTTTTCGGTATTTTTCTAAACAAATATATACACATGTAACAAAATTATAAAATTACTTGGAGCAGGACACCTTATGCTGAACTGGAACAGCTAACTTATTTCTAATCAAATTTTTGATCAAGAAAATGAAAGTAAACATTATTAAATAACAGTTCAACGAAATTACTTTTGAAAACATCCATTTGCTCGCGAAGCTGACTATTCCTAGCCTCTGTAACAATCCATATATATAAAAGAAAAATAAATAGTTTCTTACATTCAAGAAATCTTAACATAAACATGCATAACACTATTCCCTCAAACAATTGAATCAAATTGGCAAAAAACCGAAATGAACACCATCAACTGCATTGCAAATGCTTATTCATTTGAATACACGTTTATAACTTTTTGTGTAATTTATATCATCTACAAAATGTCTGAATACGTGATTTAACAAGCTTCACTTGAAATTCCCTTCCAAAGCATAGATCTCACATGTTATTATAAAGCCTTTGATCATTTGTGACAAAAACACAATTTGTATAATCTTGAAAATGTCCTTGGCATCATGCTTGAGCGCCTTTTTGATGTTATCTGAAACTCTTTCAAGTTCTATGAAAGCAAATAAAGAAGTCTATTGAAAAGGACACCAATTCATGTTTAAAATTAGACATGAAATCGTACACGAGCTCAAAGATTTCTTTGACTTTTGTCTGGAAAAATCGTCTGCACAGAAATATAGATATGTGATTCAGTATCACTACAATTAATAATCACAACGCATGAAGCAGAAGCAATTCTATTTTATCGAGAATTTTTGATTTCATCCCAAATCGTTACAATTTGTTAGAACCTGTGTCTTCACTTTAAGATGAAAAACAAATAAAAATATACTTTCAAGCAAGAAAACTCAACTCAAATTGAAGGTCGGCTCCCTGTGAAAATTCATACAAACAGCAACTTTTCACACCATCTTCACTGAATTTCATTTGTTTTTATTGACTTCATAAGGTACCCCGCAATATTGTACATTTCTGCTCAATTAAATCAACAACTGCTCACCGAGATAACACCAAATGCTCTACCTAGTGAAGATGCTTACATGATGGAAAGGTCATAAAAAAAAGTTATCGTAAATGCTAAGATTATTGCATGGCATGATATCAACCCGAAACATAAGCGTTAAAGTTTTCACGATAATTTTCCATCCCGCCTTCCGACCACCTTCAAGGCTATGAAAGTTTCTGGGTGAACTTCTTCTTATCTGCTAAAAACTCATTTCGACCCAATCGATTTTAGGCGAAACAACTTAGTATGGCTAGCAACAAACTAATGTACGAGCAGGTCCGCTTTCTCTTACACCGAATGAAGTTCAAGGAGCTCAGGCGGTCTGCTTGTAACTAGGAGAGATTGCAAAGAAGTTGTCAGATCGGAATTTATCAAAAAAAGGAGTGGTAGACTGGAAAAAAATCTTGGATTAAAAATATTGAAAGGGATCATTTTTCCGATGCAAGGTGTCCAATTGAAGCAAACCTATCTTTCGTCAACAAAGCTCAAAAAGCCTTTTTTACGATGGAATTCATCCGGTGCGTTCGAATTCAAAATAACATCGACACCTTTGAAGATGTCACCCTCTCTACCCTATCTCTAAACATTATCGTCTATAAAAGTCACAGCTTACCAAGAACGGGAGGAGATTGCCGTCAATGCCAGCAATACTGTATTAGGAGGCTGTAAATATAAAAAATTCAAATCTGTCATTAGGACCCTTATCAGATCCGTTAAATTCCAAGACGTGTCAATTTACAAGGACGAGAAACCTTGAGGATTTTTTTTTCGTAACACGTAAGCAGGATTCTTAGCATCCTACCATGCTTGATACACGATCCTTTTACCCTTTATAGCTTTTCTCCTCAGACTTTATTGAACGCCATCGAAAGCAAATGAATAGACGCCGCCTGGAAGGGAGGGTGTTTGTTAGTTTGGTGCCATTGAAGCCGGTGCTAAATTACGAGGAAAGACCTTGAGATAATCTTTATTAGTCACGAGCATATTTTTCTTTGGGTAGGTATTACATTCAGCTGCCTGAAGAAGGGTGTGACAGCAACGTAGAAGATTTTATGGAGGGTAGCAAGAAAAAGCCTAATAATGTGAGCTTGTTTGGAATCAGCGATTAGAGAAAGTCATAACAATGTCTCCACCATGAAATTGGATGACAAAGGAAAATGAGGATATTCGGTTGCATTAAAGTATTAAATGTCGCTGTTGTTGAAACGAACACAATAGTTAAGACATTTTACATTAGGTAGGTTTATAGGTTCTGGTACAATGTTTTCATAAGAAATTCAAGATGCTGAAGTATACCTATAAAATCAAACTCAAAATCGGAGATAACTGACATATATAAAACTTTCTCATTTCCCTCAAATAAAGTTTTTCAAAGCACATTTACGGATTCTTAAAAATGGATGATTTTTAAGTTAGAAAAATCATCCATTTTTGGAAATCCAACGGCGTAGAATATTTAAATGATCTAAATTGAGAGCTCCATGATGAAATCATTATTTTAGTTTCCATAAAACTTTCACCAACATTTATTGAAAATCCTTTTAATGCAATTGTATATTGCAGAGCTCAGACAAAGAAAATCAGAAAGATTCATACTTATAAAACTAAGGATCGATTCATTTCAGTCTTGGAGTTTCTTAAATCTGCCTTTTGTACCAATAAGTCCTCGATTTAATTTTTAATAGCACACTGAACGGCTGTGACCGCAATGCCCTACTTTTTGAGGAATTAATTTAAGTTTCCCTACCGAAACACCTCTTTCGTTAGCTACGTCACTGCTTAGGAGATCAATTTTTGTTGATAAAATCAAAGACTTCGATGTGAGCCACTAAAACTTTGCTTCAAGTGAAATGTACCTTGCCTTAATTGGTATCTTATGTTTTTAGTTTCCCTCAACCAACTAGATACATTTTCAAGCAATAAAAAATATATTTCAATGATAAATATACTCTAAATATAACTGATTTTACAATTCAAACATGTTTGAATTCTTCGATCTTCTTTCGTAAAATCAGTTACTATTTACCGGTGAAACAAGCCGCGAGGTGCGACCCTTGAGGTTCACACGGTAAACTTTCCAGTAATATCTAGATAAACATTAAAAATATTAAACACAATAATAATTTTCAAAATAGTACTACTTTAAGTAATAACAATGAGAGGTATTCATAGCAGTAACAGGAATGAGTTAATATTAATCATATCATCTCTCTTCAAAAACTGATAGGAATGTATAAATTTTATAAACATTTATTACTGTGTTGTGCAAATCAGGTTAAAAAATATTTTTTATGAAAAAACCCCAAAATTTTCGCATTTTCTTCTATTAAATTTAAAAAACCGCTGAAAGGGATTCCTATCATGTTAAAATAATCAAAATGATGTTAAAACACATCGTATGACCCCTTAATGATGCAAATATTATATCTGGTTTGTGAGATATAGTGAATGGAAGAAATGACCTTGAAGATCATGATGACTGTGATTGATTTTTTATTTTTTTTTTTAATTTTGTTACTTATTGATGGGAAAAAGTTTTAATGTTGTTTTTACAAGCAATCTTTGAAGTGTATAAATTTTATAAAAATTAAATACTGTCTTCCGTAAATCAGGTAAAAATTTATTGTTTATTACAAAAAACCTAATTTTTCGCATTTTTTTCCTAAATTAAAAAATGTCGCCAACGATTTTTTTTCAAAATTTGATAGATTCACAAAAATGTTATTACGCGTCGATTGACATCTTAACCATGCAAATCGTATTCTTGGTTCGCGAGATATAACGCATGACAGAAATGACCTTCAAAGGGGAAAAACAACAAACCCCCCGACCGAAGTATCCCAAAAACTAATCAGCTCTTAAGATTGCAAAGACGCTTTGATTGACACATCAACAAAGTCGATACGACTTTGTTTACGTGAGTTATGCTCGTAGAAAAACTGTCCGCGAACGTACGTACGTACACACGTACACACACACATACATCTCCCTTTCTAAAATCACTTTATATATACTCTATAGACCTCAAAACGTAAAGAAATGTTGAAAATTTCAATTTCGATTTTCGAGGCGATTACAAGAACTTCCCATATACTGGGAAGTTAATAATTAATTATTTATTAATATTTTTCCGAATGGCTCTTTTTGATTTAAATCAAAGTAAAAGTGGAAATGAGTTCGACTGCTCACTTCAGTACCTAATATTTGGATGAAACTAAGTTTTCCGATTGCTTGGATTTCATTTCACAAACTTTTCGAAGTGATAAAAAGCAAACATCATCTTCGAAATTCAATACCGATTCCTCAAGAGTGGTTCACGACACTTCTTTAGTCAGCCAAGCATGTTTTTCTGGCCCTTTCCTCATCCAAGTGGAAGAAGACCATTGCACTGCTTAGCTGCTATTTTGCAACATGGCGCGAGACATTTGATGCAAAATTTAAACACATGTTGTTATCAAACTTAGATAATAAATAAATAATTTAGATTACAGGCAATTTTCTTTTTTGATTCGTTAATCACAAAATCGAATTGATTGAAAATCAGGTAATTGGGCTCTGATACTTTTCTCTGTGTTTTTTCAATTAAAACCTTCACTGGTACATATTTTAGGGTATTATAAGAATATTATGTATGTATGTGCATAAACTTCAGACAGAATCAATAAAAATAACACTCATCCACAATTTCCCGGCAAAAAAACAATGAAACATTTGCAATTATCCTATTTTCATTCTTTCAAATATTTTCCAACGAAAACAGAAGCAACATTTTATTCGTATCACAATCAGATTACACTTGACTCGATTTATGAGTCCCATTGTCCTTTTTCTGGTGCTCATACAATGGATTGTAAGTATTTCAAGAAATGAAACCATTTTCTGATTTATCCTGTGTTGTTATTAATCTATTATTGTGAAAAACTAAAAACATTTTACAAATAAACAAGCAAACAAACAAACCCCTTACAATGGGGATGACTTATGAATGAGATCAATTTGTTTCTAAAATTGTGATGTTTTTAGTTGTTGTTTTTTTTTTGCTGGGAGAAGTTGGCCGCATTATTTTCTAGACAAAAAATGGCATGTTTGTGAACATTATTCTAATGTTTGCATAGTGGATTTGAAAAGCTCATGTGGAAATTTATGATTTCAGTTTCACAGATGTTTGCAATTTCCGAGACTGAATGGAGTAAATATTTACTTTTAATATTATAAAATTTAAAAGATAAATCCGCATTGTAGTAAATTAAAGCAAAGTAGTTACTGAAAAAAATTTCAGAATATTAAAAAATAACTGTGCACTAAGCTATTGGAAAGACTCTTACTTGTAAATTGTTCATTCTTTGAATGAGAGTCACTTTATCGATTGCAAATTTCCCCTAAAAATATGAACCATGGTTGAAGTAAATTAACCCAATTCAATTTTTATCTTGTCACTGTACACAACTTCATCCCACTGTTTTAGCTGACCCGACTTTAATTTAATTTAAGCTCCGAAAAAAAAATAGAAAAACACACCCTTGACGCAACATAAACATTCTTTTCGCCCTCGTCCTTTCCAATTTCTCTGCCAGAAATGCGTTCAAGAAGTAAACCGCTTGGTTTGCTTCCATAAATATGCAAATCCCTTAAAAATTTAGGTTTTACTAATCTCTACAAATACCGGTCTAGGGGGTGAACATAAAAATTTCTACTCAAATGAAAATAGAATTAGAGGCGGCTTTGATGACCCTTAAAGCTTTTTATCCTACACATTTTTTCGGTACCATCTATAAATTGCTACAATATGGTAGTGGCGGTGTTTTTCTCAAGCTTCCTTTCTACGCAATAAAGGATCAAATCGTAATAAACTGAGCGTTATTATTTTTATAGCTCAAGTCGTTCTCCTCGTTTTTTTCGCTTCATTTTCTTAAAAGATAGCAATTGTGGTGCAAGGATCGAGTTCTTTGTCACGAATATTTCCTTGAGCCATATTTTTCAAGGATAAAATACTTTATTTCAAATTAAAGTGGTGGACAAGGAGAGAAGGTGTAATAATCGTGGGTGGTTTTACTCTTATCTACATTTTCGGTTGTGGCTAATTTAGATTTTGCAGTTATGGTGAATTATGGAGTGATTAATAGGTTTTTCTGACTGACCTATTTCAGCAGGATTGTAAAATTTAATTAGGCGGATTTGCAGTGAATCAAAATAAATTGCGGACGTTAATTTTCAGATGGAAATTGTTGTGTTTAAACAAATTGGTTATCACCAAATATTGCGGAGTAATAAATAAGAAAAAAATATTCATTATAATTGTCTTTCATTTCCTCAACTAATTTGAACCAAAAATTACGAAAGTAGTAATAATGACTAAACAATTATAGCGAGCACGAACTTCTCAATCGACGCTAGTCCACACCACCTAGAAGAGAAGTTGACATAGATGAAATATACTGAAAGGAAATCTGCCACCCAAACTGGAAGACGCCATAAAAACCCCTCCTGCATTTTCTCGTGTATAGCCTCAATATAGCAAATATAACTATTGAACCCACTTTTATCACGGAAAACAATAGGGAGATTTTTGACTTCAATCTGACGAGCAAGCAGTTGTCTTAATGCATCAAGAAGTACATATGTATTCAAAAAAATGCTCGTTTTTGTTCACCCAAACGTAATTCTGGAAATTGCTGGAAAGCAAACCCGCTTGATGAAATAAGGATATTGAGGAGCTTCAATAGGAGTGTAAGAAATCTCTTAACTTTGAAAATTCCATTAGAAGAGTCAATCCTAAATAAATTTTTGTGTGTGCTCAAAAAACTCTAAGGATATAAAACGTTTGCGAAAAAATGATGGCAACTTTGCCACCATGGTGGGTTTTCTAAAATGGATCACAGACAAAATTCGACTCAAAAACACAATGTGCCTTGATGGTTAAACACTTTCCTGGAAGGAAGATCTGTGATACCTGAACAGCTAGGCGTAACACTAATTTTCCGACTCATTGACCATTGTCGTGTATTTTACGCAGAGCTCATGGCAAAATACAATGAACTTTCTGGCGGGCCGGAAAATTTCTCCAGGAAATCTGAGCACCGTTAGTGATGGCAACGCAGTTCGTCAATTCGAAAATAGCAACGGAATGTCAAACACTATAAAATAAGTAAATCCGTATATTCCGAAATAACTTTATATTGGATACCTGGGAACAATGAAATGATACAAAACTGAGAAGCAGACGCCCTAGAGTAAACTGCCACCGAGCTTCTTGGCTATGTGATATAACGATTCCATATGTAATTCAACATTTATCTTTCCTGAAACTTAGTATTAATACAACTGACACATTACAAACTATAATAAGCTCAACCTGGCTCATAATGACCTGGCCGCAATGAAGTAGAACCTAGATCATTAGGAGTTGAATGAAGTAAAAAGAAATTATAGTTACAAGCGCCTTCTATAAGCAGAGCAAGTGAATAAGGTGCAATTTCGGTTGTCATTTCGTTATGTGGCAGCAAATTTCAAACAATTTAAAGGTAATTACGAGAAGAATGTTTTTAGTAGGCTATATCAGGGTGCATTCGATGTCTGCGCCACGAAAGTAAATAAATCTGCAGTTGTTTTTCATCTGTCAAAAGTTTTAATGGCATTTCAATTGTCAGTCACAATGAGCTACACGTAGTGTGTCACTATCTCATTAGGACATAGCTAATGAACTGCGAGCTAATTATGAACTCTAGTGTGTCGTTAGTATAAATAGCAATACTTGAAAATTGCCAAAAAATCTCGCTTCTCTCAGATATGAATCCGGCAGACTTAACCTACATTGAGCTAAAAACGTGCCAAATTCAAACATTTTGCCCTTCTTAATACAATAAACGAGTCCTAGAAGACGCACCACAAGTTCATATGTATAAACGGGGTATTAAACACCAACATCTATAAGCTATGTTGTTTTCATTCTTCCAAAGATGACTGGTGAAACAAATTAAAAAGTTGGGTAGATGTTAAAGGCGGCTAATCTGAATTATTATATGTTTATTGTAGTCCTAGTAGTGCGTTGTAATTAAATTCATTTCGTTTTGTCAAAAAACTCACCTTCATTTATTTAGAAAGAGCTCATATCTATGTGACAGAATCTATTGCATGACCAGGTATAATCCTCAACGAACCTTTTATGAAAAGATAAAATGGAAAATCAATAGCCATTTTTAAATACAGAAAACGTGGTTCATTTCCAACACTGCAATACCACAATCGTTCAGTACTTGATGGAACCAACTATTCTTCACAGAACTCCGGCGATTCATCAAAACTGGAAGGCTTCATCGTCCATTGAACAATATTTTCTTTGATGCTATTACCATTTATTATTAATTGCTTTCAAAAGATTGTCATAAAAGACTCAACCAGATTATTTTTTTATTCGAATCAGGCCATTGTGGCATCCAACGAGCAATCGATGGAAAATGAGAGATTTTATGTAAACAAGAAAATCGAATGGAACTTTTGTTAGTTCTGAATCAAATTACAGACTCTCGTAGCATTAATTCAAGCCTTGCAGCTCTTTCAGTGAAATATTCCCATTATAATGGTAAAGCTTTGCGGGACACGAACGCGACGAATAATGAATCAAAGGAGCTGGTCTACAAATCTCAAGTGAAGTTTATGCGAGCGAAACCCATTAAATAATCCTGATGAAATAAGGACATTCAATATGAATGACTGCACTTTCATTTCGCGAATCACGGAGATTGCAATTCTTGCGAATTGCTAATTAAATTTGAAGGATTGCTGGCAATGTGACTGCCAAAGAGGGAAATCATTTCAAGGCAAAAGTGATGACTGTTTAATGGAGTGAATAATACTTGAAAGCGTAAACTCTGAATAGTGTGTATTTTATTTTGTTAATAGCTAATATACTTCAATGAACTGATCAAGGTATTGAAAATAAATCAAGCAATCGAAGATTTATTGTTCAAGGATATTTTCGTTGTTGATTCACTCAAAAGGCTTCAATTCTGGTTGTGCTAAGTAAAAGGAAGACATGATATTTTTTTTAATTTTACTGTTTTTTAGAGAATAAAAGCACATTTTAAAATAGAAATTACCGAGAAGATTTCTGCTGAATGTTTATTTAAATATCGACCGTAATATACAACTGTTGATTCCATTTTGAATGCAATTTTTTAAAACAATGTTGCAAATTTGACTGTTGTGTGGAGAGCATAAATGCTGGCAGCGGATCTCGAAAGGCCAAACAACTAACAGCAGCTCAGAAGGGAAACTACTTAAACGCTAGGAGGACTCAATGAACACAGAAAGCAAATCGCTATTTAGATACTTCAATTGGAAGA
Source organism: Oxycera nigricornis (assembly GCA_963942545.1). Lineage (NCBI taxonomy): Eukaryota > Metazoa > Arthropoda > Insecta > Diptera > Stratiomyidae > Oxycera > Oxycera nigricornis. The sequence continues at coordinate 29,472,619 of OZ012659.1, read as the reverse complement.
CTCAGTCCTTGGACCAAGGTAGCCGGAGGCAATGCGTTCCAATATTGCTCAGTTTTGGCTGGTTCTGATGGTCGTACTTTCCTGAGAAGTGGAAGCGAGCCAAAGTCTTTCCGATTTTTAAGAAAGGCATGGCCGCTTCCAGCGCGAAAAGCTACCGCCCAATCAGTTTGCTGCCAAATGTCAGCAAGGTGTTTGAGGTGGTACTCAATCGAGCACTGAATTTGCATCTCACGAGGAACGACCTGATGGCAAATTGCCAGTTCGGTTTTAGAACTGGCCATTCGACCACCCATGCAATAGCTAAGGTCACGTCGGACGTGTGTTTTAGGCTCAACAGCAGAGAATGTGTCAGAGCGTGTCTCATCGACATGGAAAAAGCTTTCGATTCCGTGTGGCTTGATGGACTGATTTTTCGGCTCCTTCAGGCCAAGTTTCCGCGCCCACTCGTCGCCACGATGTGCAGTATGTTGTATGGCAGACATAGACTCACCCTTAGTCTTAAGGTTGAATTAGGTAAATGCGGGGGCGAATCTGCTGGCAGATACAACCTCGCATAGGTTAAGCTAGGTTAAGGTGTGACGATAAATTGTTTTTTTTCTGTTTTTCCAATTTAAATTTAATAATAATGCTGATAAGTTAGAAAATAAGCGACATTTCTTATACATTTAACATGCATACTAATAAAGATTAATAAACTTTGAGCGCCCTAGTGGTCATTTAGTTTTTAAGTTAGATGATAGTTCGTAGGCTTAAGAATTTGTTAAATACGAAAATCAATGATATAAATTAAGCCATTTTTTGAAACGTATCTCGAAAGGCTGATCAAAACAGCAGCTCAGAAGGGAAACTACTGAAATGCCAGGAGGACTCCATGATCACAGAAAGCAAATCGCTATTTAGATACTTCAATTGGAAGACTCAGTCCTTGGACCAAGATAGCCGGAGTCAATGTGTTCCAATATCGCTCAGTTTTGGCTGGCTCTGATGGTATTGGTTGTACTTTAAATGAACAAAGCAATCTTGAAGGTTCATTTTTATCGTTTTTGGAGGCAATAACACTAACAATTAGACTTAGAAGAGCTGTTTAAACGTTTATAAATACAATTGCTTAAAACTAACTTGAATTGTAAATCCTTATTCAGTCCTTGCATCGCCATGAAAACAATCCTTAACGTTTAATTCATTACTTTTTCAGACCAGAAAATCAAAAATTAAGCAATTTTCGTGATTAATTTTAATTACAAGGCACCTGTCCTCCAGAATATATATCAATCACTTGAATTTGCTGCTAATGTGATTATTAGTGTCCAGTGCGGTTTTGTTGTGTTCGGTGTATCGTGTCGATTTATTCATCCAATGTTTATTATCCTCACAGTTCTCGTGTTGTCATTTCATCGAGTGCTGCCAAAACCTTCAAATGTCCTTTTTGGACTACAAACATCCTATAACATCATGAATGTAAAGAGCACTAAAAGTTATTATGACCTCAAGCTGAAATGAAAATCACAACCCTTTAATACTCTTTAAACTCCACCATTTGACCATTAACCCTTGTGCCACAGCCCACATTGACCACAAAATATATCAAGCCAGGCTAGTGAGCTGGCAGCCCAACATCGAACACACGTTCGTTAAAAATGTATGTCATCATAGAAAAATTTTCCCGCGATTTTCGCATGTGTATCGTGGTTCATATTTGTACTATATCATTCGTTCCTTGAAATTTATTTAAATAAAATAAATGAAATATGTGTGGACCAACCACTATGATGGCACCACAACGAATGCGCTGATTGTATATTAACCCAGTTTTACGCGTCCTTGCCGCATCGACAGGATTGTAATTTAATACCCGCATGATAAATGGACAGAAACGCGACCGAAGCAAAATATTTTCGCGATAATTGGCAACTTTTGATGCATGTAAGCCGAAGAGGCGCCCGCCAAATGGACGAGGACACTCATCAGTCGTGACACATTTCAAGAGTGATTTACGTTTCGTATGATGAACGAAATGGAGGGTGTGAAATGTAATTAATTCGTTTAACTCGCGATTTTAATGAGTATTTATTTTTCAAAGCAAAATTTCAACTGAGAGTGGGAAAAAACCGTTATTAATTAATCATGTTGACCAGTACACTACATGAGGTCCAGTAAAAATCTGAACTAATAACGTGTGAGGATATGAAAAAAATATTAGATTTCATGAATTGGTGCCCTGTAAGTTATCTGAATTGTAAAAAATGTCGAATAAATTCATAAACAACTTTAACAACTTTAAATATGTTGAGATTGACGAAGCCAGCGTCTTATTTATTCATAGCTTTTATCTTTAATTTTGTTAGGACGCGTAGTTCTGTTTGCTTCCATGGATACCGCAAATGGTCTAGACTCGACAGTATCGTTCAACAAGCGCGCTACATCCTTCTAATCACCTATTTCTGCTTCCGCTAGTATTTTCTATCAGGTCAGTCCATAAGTCGCCGTGTTTTTTTAATGTAACTTTAAGTACATAAAAAACCACAATTGATTTTAATATCATTCGATTATATGTTTCTTTCCATTATCTACAATGCCTTTCCACCTTTGTGGTAATTGTTGAATTCCATCGGAATAAAATTTCTTACCTTTTGAATTGAAAAATGTTGATTTGGACATCATCTTTGTTTTGAAATACTTTTCCACCTAGAAATGACTACAGGCTTGTAAACAAATGAAAATTGCTTGGAACAATGCCTGGAAAATATGCTGGATGAGGCAGAACATACCAGTAAAATTCCTTCAATTTTCCAGGGTGCCTTTTGAAGTTGTGTTCGGGCGTGATCGTGATTAAAACGAACCATCCTCCTGTTCACTAAAGAAGGGCGTTTTTCAACCAGTTCTGCATTGCAAGTTCTGATTTGAGGACAATACACATCCGTTGTGATAGTTTCGTTAGGACCTAGCAATCCAAAATAGAGAATACGTGACATATCCCACCAAACAGATAGAAAAATCTTATGTAGCACAATCCTGATTTGGCAGTTGATTCTGGTGTCTGATTTACATGCACTCATTGTCTTTTCCGCACGACGTTATTATAGACTATCCACTATTCATCCCCTATTGCAATACGAATGAGAAAAGGTTCCGTTTGAATATGACGTAATAAGAGATTTGATGTTGATAACTGATGTGGAACCCATATTCCAAGATTGGATATTTTTTGTATTTGCACTAAATGCTGATGAACGGTTCAATGTGAAGGCTTTGACCTCTCTGCAATCGTATCCACGGTTAGAGTTTGTTCTTTGGTACTCGTTAATGTCCATTTTTTCACTATCTTTTTACGTGCAATCTTCTCAAAAACTTATTATCAAATGTCTAACTGTAAATTGCTTCAAGGAAAAAATAAAAAGATAGTTTACTTATCTCTTTTCGAACAAAAAAGGCTCATCCAAATCACTAAGGGAGAATACACGGGAACTTACAGAATGAACTGATACTACTTAGCTGGAGGCTTGTCTTTAATTTCTCACAGCAAACACAACTGTTTGAATTTACGTTCAATGCTTTTTCACGAAAATTAAATTTTATATTCTACGAAACGATTTGTTGATTTGGTTTCGGTTTACCTTCGAGCAAGTGAACACTGCGAACCAGAACAACAAATAACTTAAATATAAACTATCACCCACACAACAAAAACCATTAGCGTTTCGATAAACAAGTTAATCCCAGCAAGGATTAAGCAATATAATGTCATTAATTCTACTTCTAATCCACATAAAGCACAAGTCGATTCTGATGCAAGCATTTAAACTGCTATCTGCTCCTCATATGCCTTTTACCTCCAAAAGGAACTGCCATAATATTCATAAATAGCGCTTGAGTAAACTATAAACCGACATCTCCTTCTGCATCAACAGTGTAAGGAACTGTATATATGACGCCAGCTCGACGGTGACTTTGTCATATTGTGCTTGTGCGAGGATCCCTTCCAATCGTGCTAAATTGCATGAAATTAAATTGGATTAAAGTGTCAACTATACACACACAGCTAATTCCTTATAAATGGGATTTGAGAATAAATTTTCATTATCGATAAAATGAAAGAGTCGTAGGATATGAATAGAATTATATCGATGATAGTGAAAATCCACCTTTAATTTTATTTTTATTTCTGTTTGTAATTCTTTGGAACCAAATTATAAGTAACAAATAATTTAGTGTAGTAATAAAAATTATATTTGGCCTTTGCATTGAAAGTAATGCTTACTTTTCACGCATCGAAATTTTTCAAAAGTATCACATCAAATGAAAAAGGCCGAACGGTTAATGTTTTCTTTGATAACAAATTAAAACATTTAAATAAACATTGAATTGTCTGTCGTTGTGTATTGCTTCCAAATAGCAGCTATTGTATTTATTGGAGCAGGCATGATAAGATTCTCTAGTTATAGACCATATTCCTAGAGAGTTTATCACTCTTTTCTGTTTTTATTAGGCATTGAAAAGGAATTACCTCTGAACAAAACACTTCTCAGTGAACAATGCATTGTTGGGATGCAAATTTTGTAAATATCGGGTTTTTCCTAGAATGCACAATGAAATCATTTGTTCCTTTTATTGCGGCAGGCATTTGAAAATTGCTTTGCTGGCACCCTGAAACCCGCGGATACCATGTTGTTGTCTTTGTACTCGAGTGTGATTTTCAGTTCCCACTTCGATTGTACGATAAACAAATACCATAATCACACTGCCAGGTTTTGGAGAAAAATCAGTTCTAACCGGTAGAATAAAAGGCCTAACCGCCGGCAGTATGCGGATTTGCGGCCAAAAACATATTGGACCATGCCTGGTGGGCCCAACAAGAGACAAGTCCATTTTAATTGATCATGGACTCAGGAAATTTAATTGTTCGCGTGATCTTTTTTGTTACTATTTGCACCAAAACGAGCAGTGGTTTTAAACCTTTTTATGATTGCCATCCTGCACAAAGCTGAACATTTTTCAACGCCTACCTAATGTAAAAATTTCGTAAGGTAGGGTATGAAAAATAGAATGGGAGTTCAGAAACAGTAAAACTAAAGAGAAAAATCGATTTAAAAGAAAATTTAACTGGAAAAACATCGAACACAAAACTTAATTGAACCAAATAGCAGGTGGTGATATTCACGCCTATCGGTGGGATAATTGTGCTAAGTTGTTCAAAGTCAATTTCTTCACCTCAGTTTCAATGGTTCAATGTGAGATGAAGTGCAAATCCCTTCTTTTCTCGGTCTCGATTCGATTTTTTATAGTTAGATTTTTAACAGCACTGAATATCGACAAGGTAGGAGGAAAAAACAGAAATTTAAAAAAATTGATTCCATGGTGAAAATCATGAAATGTAAGTAGTTTTGAGCGCAACAAAAGTATGAGAGTCAATTTGAAGATACATCCTTGAGCTTGGGCTAGTGCCTAAGAATCGTGAGAAACTTTTCATTTAGTGAGTTTGGAAAATAACATTGAAATAAAAATAGATTCATTACGTAGGGCAACATTTGTCCGGCACTGTAAAAGATATATATTTTACTTTAAACTTTGGATATATATGCAACGAAAACAGACATTATTCTAGAAAATAAAGTATCCCCACGGCAATGGAAGCACTTCTGAAGCAGTAATGACACACCTATCTAGATAGCCTTCTCTGGTCCATTATTCTTTTTTGACCCACGTAGGTATTACGAACAAGTTATTTCGCTTATATAAAAACAGAGATAGAAGTGGTTTTGGAAATAAATGCAAGAATCAGTGGTAATGCCACTGATAGTAGAGTATTTATCAAGAAGTACTATAATATTGTCTTGTTTAGCAGATTCCAGGATCAACGAACCGGACATTATTTTCAACAAAGATTTATATTGAATATTTCGCATTTTTGGGAAAATTTGGACTTTTTTTTACAAAATAAATTCAAAACGACTCCGATATCCTGTTTTATATTTACTAAGAGTGTTATTTACAACATTCACTATTTTATATTACGTTCAAAAGATTAAAATAATTCCAGGAAGCCGAATTTTACCAGGGTTTGTTATTTCTCATTTGGCGAAACGCAAAGTTTCGATGAATACAGAGAATATATTGTCTACACTTTAAAATTTAATTAAAATTTTAAAAAAATATTCGATCCTTATAGCTTCAATAGTGTTTCTTTGTAATTTTAGTGACGGGCGAACAATCAAACCCAACAACTTCATCACTCTGTACCCAAGACGGATATCATTTCAATGAAATTCAGTTGTAAAGTAATGAAAGTCGCATCAAAATTCGATGTCAACGAGACTTTCGCTTTTAACGGACATTCAGTTCAGGCAACGAAGCAACGCACTAATTTTAGTAGTACGAACGAATTTTGGATTTTGCTCCTGCAAAACTAAAGATGGGGTGTCTGCTAGCAACCTAGCTCAGTTCTAAACGTAATGTCGTTGGTAGTGTCTCTAGTTTTCACCCCTGGTCTTTTTACCTAAAATTTAGTCATGTGTGTTTCCGATTACAAAATACCAATCAATCCAAACTACCAAAAACCAAATATAAACTAGACTTTACCTCGTCTTCACTGTACAATATAATCTGGGAGGTGAAAGATATTTCTATGAAGACCAATTCAAGAGGAATAAAACTACTTTAACAAATGACTCCCGATATTATAGATCACTTTGACATAAAAATGAACAAGCTAACGAACAAACTTTCAGACGTTACTGCCACACTCGCCAGGAACTCAAATGTATAGATACAGGTATGTACTTTGCTGCCTGGGCCCACCTTACTATGACCTAACGTTTGTGATACTGCACATTTGGCACTTCCAGGCCCAGCACCATTTACTTCAGTCGCCGAAGTTATTTTTTATTTTTATATACCAACTTCACCAAATTCATAGAAAAATTGTCTCAATCTAGCATTGCAAAATATTTTTCGTAAATAATTTTATCTGTGAAATCAATTGTCACATTTTCTTTGCCCTTGGAACAGAACAGTATTCAGAATCAAAAATAATCAGAAGCAACTTCGCAATCAAAATATTTATTTAGCAAAGCTGGTAAAAGTTTGAAACTCTCTGAACACTTCGAAAAGATTTCAGTACTCTTTCCACGCTAAACAGGATAAACACTTTTCCACAGTTTATCATTAAACGTGTACTGAATCCAATATGACGATGGAATCATAAAAAAATATTTATTCATATAACCCGCTTTACTACTTCAGCTGAAGCTTATCGAAATGAAGAATTTAAATAGTTTTTCAACCCTAAGCGTCGAGTGGCATTCTCAAATAATGTTGCCATTGAAGACATTGTTGCTAGCATTCAAGGGAAAGCCACAAACATTTATAGTCAACGGAATTGCGACGGATTTGAACCTCTTACGAACGAAATGGTCAGTTCGATAATAAAAATCAAGAAATTGCGATTTGTTGGCATGGACGCATTGATTTTCTCTTAACGTAGTTTGTTGTGATTGCAATTGGACTCAAGTTCCAAATCGGATGATATATGGCTCAGGCATTTCAAAAATTCAATATTTTTTTAAGTTTACTTGTTATGGCTCATTTCTTGATCTCATACCCTTAAAGCAGCAAATTCTCATATAGCAATATTCTATCGATTTGGAAACTTGATAATTTTTCAAAGGAGCTTCTCAATAGTCTAGAAAATAATTTATTGTGCACAATACCATGGCGCCAAAAACACAATAAACGACTAGCAAAACATTTACATAAAAAGCACACAGTAAGTGCATATCTACCACAAAATATTACGTTTCCACAAAAACTACTCAAATAATTCTGCCCCGACCAGTGAAAACACCCATCGAATGAAAACTTGTTGGGAAATCTTTTGGCAAGTGAAAACACCAAAGAAACATCCTCTACGCTTCCGTTTAGCGCCTGAACCCTAGGCAAGAAGTTGACATGTTTAGATTTGTTACTCAAATCTGACTCTTCAACTGCCATCCTTCTTTTTGCCGTCGTTTCACTTATTCGATTAAGTTGGATAACGACACATTTTGTCTAGCATTATCCAAAACGTATAGAAAAACATTAAACGAACGGAAGAATCATGGCAGCAGGATTCAATATTCAGAAGGACCATAAATAAATTTTCTCAGTATGTATGTAAGTGTAGATCGCAAGAAGTTGAAGTTGCACAGGACGAAAATAGTGCGAAATCCTGTCTTCATATTCTAACATGCTTTACCTACCCATAGTAAGGAAATGAATACAGGAAGGATAGCAGGAAAACAGAAAAAGTAGATGAAAAGTTGCTGGCAAAGTGATGAACTCGTTTTGTTCAATTGTGAAGTTTGTTATAAATTTGATTCCAAGGAAGATTGAATAGAATAAATTTGAACAATGAAAGGGAAGCCGGCAGGTTTCTAGGATCAGCGCTCAGTGTTGAGTTTCCGTTTAAGAGAGCGCTTTTGTTGTTGTTTTTTGGCACAAACATGTAAATTTCAGCATTCGTGAAAAGCAGCAAAAGCTATACATTCCAATTCAAAACTATTCCTCAAAAGTATGGAAATTTCTTATTCAAAAAAGTCTGCGTACAACTCATTTGTAAATTCTGAATGATGTTGGAATCGTATGAATCAAAAATAGACCAGGGCGCATTTGTAAAAATACAACTACATTTGGCCGTTGAGAGGCGGCACACAGATTTTTGCGGGAAAAAATGGGGAATAACTCGTATAACAATAATTGCCTTGACTCAAAAAAGTCGAAAACATTACAAAAAATCAAAATGTTTAAAAAAAATTAAACAAGCCGCGAGGTGCGACCCTTGAGGTCCACATGGTCAACTTCCCAGTAATATCTACATAAACACCAATAACATTAAACACAATAATAATTTTGAAAGTAATACTACTTTAAGTAATAACAATGAGAGGTATTTATAGCAAAAACAGGAATGAGTTAATATGAATCATATAGTTTACGGGAGGGTCCATTGATTATGTAAGGTTTTTGGTCGATGAGGACAGATAGAATATTCACGCGGATCAATCGGTGGGGGCCTTTTTGGTCTTGAAAATTTTTGTAAATGCAGTCAAAAATTGGTTCAATTGCATGTAAAAAGTAAAATGTATTACACATGATGATGGTTATTGAAATCTTACGATTACTAAGGAATGAATCTACTAAAAACTACAATGTTTTATTTGATGAAAGCATTTCAAAGCATATGATCTTGCAAAGTATTGACTACAAAACATTTTACTATTCAAAGCGTTGATACCGCAAATGCAAATTTGATTGAAATTTTGTTGGTTTTCAAAATTTAAGCAGTTTTTTTAATTAAAAGACTAGAAAAACTATTAAAAATCTGCTCAAATTATGCAAATATTTTAAAACTTTGATGGAATTTACAACAATTTTTTTATAATAAAAGATATAAAGTAATATCATTCGTATGCACCCTCTTTACATGGTAACTTTGAATGATTTTTTATTTTTAATTTAGTTTTGTTTATAATCATGGAAGAAAATTTTGCTGGTTTCTCTTCAAAACCTGGTAAGAATGTATAAATTTTACAAACTGGTATCACTGTGCTGTGCAAATCAAGTTAAAAAAATATTTTTTATGATAAAAAAACCATAATTTTTCGCATTTTCTTCTACTAAATTTAAAAAACGGCTGAAACGAAGAGATTAATACACGTCAACTGACACCATAATGATGCAAATATTATATCTGGTTCGTGAGATATAGTGAATGATAAAAATGACCTTGAAAATCATGATGACTTTTAATGATTTTTTATTTTTAATTTAATTTTTTACGTTATCATGAGGAAAAGATTTGATGGTGATTTTACAAACATTGTTTGAAGTGTATAAATTTTATAAACATTGATTACTATATTTCGCAAGTCAGGTTAAAAATTTATTGTTTATAAAAAAAACCTAACTTTTTGCACTTTTTTTTTCTTAAATTAAAAAACGCCTGCAACGATTTTTCCAAAAATTCGACAGATTCACAAAAGTGTTAAAACGCGTTCATTGACACCTAACCGATGCAAATCGTATGTTTAGTTCGCGAAATATAACGCATGACAGAAATGACCTTGAAGATCGTGATGACTGTTAATGATTTTTTATTTTTTATTTGATGTTTTTTGTAATCTTGAGAAAAAAAATCTGATGGCATTTTTAAAAAAACTGTTTGGAGTATACAAATTATATAAACATTAATTACTTGGACTTGAATATACGGTTACAAATTTATTGTTTTTGGGAAAAAATCCAATTTTTTGCACTTTTTTTTAAAAAATTAAAAAAACGGGTCCAAGAATTTTTTTAGAAACTTTAAAGAATTACAAAATTGTTAATGCGCATCGATTGACACCTCAAGCATGCAAATCGTACGTTGGGTTCGCGAGATATAACGCATGACAGAAATGACCTTCAATGGGGCAAAACAAACAACCCCCCCGACCGAAGTTTTCCAAAAACTAATCGGCTCTTAAAATTGCAAAGACGCCTCGATTGACATCTTAACGAAGTCAAGCGGACTTTGTTTACGTGAGTTATACTCGTATAAAAAACTGTCCACGAACGTACGTATGTACAGACACACACACATACATCTTCCTTTCTAAAAACACTTTGTATATACTCTATAGACCTCGAAACGTAAAGAAATGTTGAAAATTTCAATTTCGATTTTCGAGGCGATTACAAGAACTTCCCATATACTGAGAAGTTAAAAATCGTGTTTTTCCTAATTTCAAAGTTGTTTGACAATTAAAGTTGCGTAATAAAATTTTCTATACGGTAGGATTGGTTAAAACATTTAACCCTCGTCGAAAATTGCAATAAATATAAAAAAACAGGAGGGAAAAGTCTTTTTTATTTAATTTTTTTTCCACTTAAAATGCACTTAGAACCTTCATATTTTGCTTAAAAAATCTTTACAATATCATAAAACAGCAAACAAATTTTCATTAAAATCGATCTAGTAGATTGCCCATAATAATTGTGCAATTTAAATTTATTTAAAAAAAAATCAAAAAATTTGAAAGCTTTCAAGTCAGAAACTTAAGCTTATAAAAGTTTGAAATTTTTTTCACATATAAAAGAGGGCTTAACCTATCACATACATTTAACAAAATTAAAATCAGATTATTATGTCAGCCTCAGTAATTTTTGCTAAACTTAGTAATAAACTCTAAAATTGTGCTGGGCGGATTCTGTTGATGAAAGCATGGCACCTACGACTGAATGCGTTGCCACCCATATTATTTTTGAGAATATTTACTATCGAAATAAAAACATTTTTCTGAAATGTATAAAGCCTATAACCCCCTTAAGGTCAACACGTACAATTTTCGTTGCATTTCTGTACGATTCACACTTCAACACTGAATATTTCACTTTTCAGTTGCAGCAACGCGTTCACGCGCAATTTCAACACGAATTTATTTGGTGGCAATACGAAATAAAAGAAAAGGACATGAGTACATGCATGGAATTTGTAAACTGCGAAAAATATGGGATTTTTGGATCAGAGAAACTCCATGACGAAAAACGGGAGATTTCCTGCAAAATAAACTGCACTCATGAACTTTTTGTTTCGACTAACAAACGTTAATTCATTCAGAGAACATCAAGAGACCTGCAAATTTATTCCATGGTGGAATTATAAGTAAATTATCTGCTAATCCAAATTGAATTCATCTAAGTGTTATAGCTCTTCTTACTTGTATTCTTCCTTCCTTGCAAAATTTGAAGAAAAAAACATATAGTTTCTAGATATTCAAACAACATATTTTTCAGATGAGCCCACTAACCTTAATCAGGGCAACTCAAAGGCAATCGCAATATGCCAACTAGTCCAAAGGACAATTCATGTGTCCAATGAATCACTCATTCGAACTCTGCAGGACTAAATTTTTATCGGATCAACTGCAATCAAAAAATGCATATGGCATGCGACATCAACGAGTTTCGTATGAAAAAAGATCGTTATTTGGCACATGTCGTTATGGTGTTGTTTGCCGAGCGGATATTAAACATCCGAAAAATGGTAAAGCAACTGCGGAATGTAGCGTAACATCCTTTTAGTATTTTAAATGCTCAGCTGTATTTTTTTTTTATTTGAACAACACAGGACCCAATTGTTCATACAATCATATTGAATTTTGATATCAGTGCTCTTGCCGTTGTTTGCATCGAAATTGAGACTATCAAAAATATTTTTTCGTACCTATGTACATTGCGAACTGTTTCAACATTTATGCGAAATTTTCTGGGAATGCACCTCGAAAGTATTGAAATTTTTGTTTTTGATCTGCATGATGGTATTTATTGATAACTGAATTTCACTGCAACACTGTTGCCTTGACTTGAAGTTCAGTATCTAAATTTATTGGATACTGAGAGTTATTCTGAATTGGATTCTTCATATATTTTTTAAGTATCAAACCATTCTTAATGGCACCCAACATGATTGTGAATGATGCTTCTTCAAGATTTTTTCGGGGTATTACGAGTAAGGTTGTGAACAAATGCTCACTTTAATCAATAGCGGAATGTAAAGCTGTTATCACGCCCAACGCAAGATCCTCGAACAAAAAAAATATGAGCTTTCATAAATAATTTTCAATTAAATATAAAGGTTTGAATATGCAATTACTAAAAAGTAAACGTTAAAAACCTCTAAACGAAATATACTGCGTAGAATAAAAGTCGAACTGCGGTATTTCCCGATAGGTCGCTGGTAATTTTTTTCGATCATTCGTTGAGTAAAATAACGATTTGATGTTTAATATAAATATTTTACAATGCAGCTTCTCAATCGCTTTACTTTCGATAAATTCTTACAGATTTCAGTTAGAAACTTAAATAGTATCCACAAATATCCAATGGATAGCAAAACCTCAAGCAATTGAATTATTCTAACCGAGGGGTTGTTGCGTGCCCCGCATTCACTCACCTCCCTCCCAGCTAATCATCCTCCATGTTCCCCGCCACTTCGGACGCAACATGGAAGGTGACCGCCGAGAGGAGGCCCCCTTGCGGAGCACCCACCAACAGTGGCCGCATAGTGGCGACCATAGATAAAATTTTGAAAACCGGCTAGCTCACCGGTCGTGGGCTAATAAAATTACATTGAAACAAAAAAAGGACACGTCAAGAACCGGACAAAACCCAATCACGCACATGCTGAGGAGGGGAGAAACCATGAAAACTCACTTCATATTATTTACACTTTTATTGAATTCTGAATACATTTTGCCAATTAATCTCGCCACCAACACCACCGCACATTGCTCGACCTCTTCACTTTACTCGAATCGGACCCCAGGATTGCTCACTTGCGTTGCCGCCTTCCGTCTTGGCCGTTTCGCAAGGCGTTCGTCCGTTTTCCGTACACCTTCACCACAAGTGCTGCTGTCTCACGCTACGATCGCAACGTATTGACTGCTAGGCAAATCAACAACTCCACTCCTTGCGCTTTTGCACGTTGCCCCACACGAGCCCTGCCAGGCGGCGGCGATCAACGACTTCGCTAGGGATCACGTCGCCCAACGCGGCGTGCTCTATCGTTTTCGCTCTGCTCCGTTCAATGACACTGGTCCGCCAAGATCACTGCCGATCTGACCTGGCTGCGGAATTTCATTCAAGCCTGCACCGAACGGAAGCCAGTTCCTTCCAATCCCGACTCCCACAGCAGAACGTAAAACGCAGGCGATCTGTGAGTGTTCGCGACTCGACTCCTCAGCCTTGGCACCTTGCAGTCTCCTTCGCCTTTTTCGCGCAACGAAATCAAACCAGGCCACACCTATTCCGTTCGCAGTCCAGGCGCGAGCTCGCACAAATTTATTGAACGTCTGTGGACTCCTCGCGGTCCAATGTTTTATTTTTGTTCGCAGCGACGGGACTACTTGCTTCTCGCCTCCTGGCCAATAACTTCGAAATTCTTGCCACTTTTGCGACTGCGGCGCCCAAGATTACGACTCGGAGTCTGCTCCTCGCCACGCGTGCGACCAACGAAAAATCCTCGGCTCGAACCAGTCGCGCACATTTCACGATCAAATATGATTCTCAGGCGGATTCGTTTCGCCGTTTTGAAAATGCCCGGAAATTGGCGTTCAATCAAAACTCAACTACTGCGACGACTTCTCGGTGTTAACTTCCTCATCCAACTCCACCATATTTAACTCACCTACTCACACTTCACCGCGATCAGACGTCGAAGCATTTTTGCTTCATTTATTATTATGGTAATACGCCAAAATGTTTTCGGCCAATCAGAGGGCGACAGCATGCAAAGAGAACCGATTCGCGGTCGATCACTTGAACTCACCTCTCAAGAGAGATAGCGCGTGTGGTGGATTACTAAATTGGGATTTAGTACTGCCAATGCTGATTTTTTGGCCGTGTACTGAGGGAAATTTAAATATATTCCAAGTTTGGAAGAATTGAAAAAGTGAACTACAAAAATGAGAATTGATCCGCAACAGGGTTCTCGCTCCTTGCTTCTGAGTTTCTGGCCAAGATGATTACAAGGATATAGAACGCATTTTTAAGTATAAAGTTGAAAAAAGCGAAAATGTTAAATTTTTATATATTTTTTGCGTGTATAAATAGCTGAAATTTGACGTTTTTGATATATTCATTCTAATTTCAACTTTCATTTACGAAAGATTGATATACATTTTTCCATTTGATAATGATTTAATGACGGAAGTGAAGGCTTGACTCAACAAAATCCTGATTTGGCAATCCAGATATCTTCGGTAGAAAAAAATTAAAACAAAAAATCCACACGACTGTAATAAAATATTGATGGGGCTATGTCCTGAATCATATTGATTTAAAATAAAAGATGAAATGGAACACAGTGTTAAAATTCTAACGCTCACCAAATATGTTTTTGTGAAAAAACGCATTTGAAATTTTTGGCATGGATGCACCGAGCACGTATATGACGACAGAAAATTTTACCGAAAAGAAATTAAAAAGGGACGGAAGCAATTTATGAACGGAGCAGCCACATGTCATCGTAGCAGCGCAGCAGGATATTTCATTTTTATTCAGAGGGGCTATAAATTACGAACTGTATGGCATAATATAATTTTCAACGTGTACATGAAAGTGTTTGCTTTTCGAAAATTTCTAAAACACTGACCAGATTGCTTCCATAATGTTTCTCGTTTACTTTCTCCGAATTTCCGGTAAGAATATTCTCACGCCAGTTAGTGGATGACTATACTTACATATTGTCACTTCACTTACTGTGTTTGAGCTCCCTTCAAAAATGATCTTATATCAGCAAGCAAATCGGTAATGATTGACTCGCTTGAAATTCCGTTGTCTCATATAGGCGAAGTATTAACTTATAGTGGCTATGTCTCATTTGAATCAAGTTAATTGTGTGCATATCATGTAGCAATAGCTCTTCCTTCCCAGATAGCTTTACGGCAGTAATCAACATAAATGTCAGCAGCACAGCCGACTTTATTAGAGAACCAAAACAAATTTCAGCACATTTAAGCTAATTTTTTCCTTGATGGGCGTCCTGAGGCATAAGTGAGCCATCTCGGAAAAGAAGGATGATGCTATAACCTATCTACCTACAGATTCAACGCTAACAAAAGGGACTTTATTAACATTGGATAGGATGAAACCAGTCTACTGAAGCTAGCAGAGTGAAGAAGATGCAAGTAATATTTGTAATTGTCCATATGTATCATTATATTTGCATTGATTAAAGGAAAGAATGATGAAGATTGTCTTGTTATATGAGAAAGTTAATACGCACACCAACACCGGGAGCAACAGAGTCGAAGCCTTGATATTGCGAACGGTGAGGTTTGAATAAGTGTTTATGTTGAAAATGAGACTGCTACTTTACCTTATGAATTCACTACCTTTTTGAATCTACGGGGTAAACCAGAGATACAATAAAGCATACGCAAAAAAAGTCGCCGCTTGAAGAAGTCGAAAAATACTGGCTAGAAACTTAGGTTCGCCAATGCTACCACAATCGACAACGCCATCACAACAGTGGTAAGTTGGCAGATATCCTGAAGTTCCTGTGACCATTTATCTATGAAAATGACACCAATTCAGACTATAGTGTATAGAAAGTATAGTGCGCAAGCATTGGGAATAGACATAAATTATTCTCAAGCAAATTCTGTTTACATTGCAAAAATTCTTTTTTAATGCTAAGCAGCTTAAACTATGGCAAGAAACAGCAACACATTTTTTAAGAATTTATAATGAGAATTTATATGACAATTTTTTAGGCTATTTATGAATACGCTATGATGATACAGGCAGGTGGTAACTATTTCTGTGGAAAAAAATAATAATATGTCTCAATATTTCCCAACTTAGTGAAACATTTAGCAGCAATCAAGTTTGCACTTTCAAAAAACAGTGAAGTGCTGATCAAATGACGCCATAATTTTTGACTGAGTTTTTAAATATTTTCTACACTGTATCCCTTGATGTAAACTCATTTCACGGTTAAAATCATCATTGCATTCAAAATCTGGTAGTAAAAAATAATTGAATATCACTATTTAATAGGCCCCTCGACTCAATTAATTCGAACAACATCACACAATGGTATTCTGATTATATTTCGACAAGTAGGCGTAGTCATTCATAATACCCAAGGATGGTGGGTGGAGCACTTTTATTGTGTTTATGCCAGTCAATCTTACTAAGTAATTGATTGGCACTTTTAATTACATTCTAATTCAGTCAATGTTGATCAAGAATTTGATATGGACTTCATTGAAATGGCATCATTTCTAAAGTATTTACATTGCCATTTTCACAAAAAAAAACTTGTACTATTTGAACTGCCTCTAAGGTATTAGATTTACATCACAGATAGATACTGCTCGGTTTACAATTTAAAGTAAAATTATAAAAGGTTAATTGGCGGTAATGATTAGAAAACTACAATAACAAGCGAATATAATACTATGTTTTCCACGAGGCAAACACTAACGATGTTGCCTGTGGGTAATTCACAATTCAAATTTCAAATGGTGAATTTTCCTGAATTTAACAATCCCTCCGGAGTCTTCTCAGAACTTTTTTACCCGAGAAACGATGGTTTTGATTGTCGATAAACCTTTTAATTAAAAACTGGACTCATCACACAAAAAAGTTTGCAACATGCAATTCATCAGTTTAAAATACATGAAAATCCTTGAGTTCAATAATCAAAATTTTTCGATGAAACGTGCGTGATAAAATATGAAGGAAATTGAACTTTTCCCGGGATATTATTTCCGTATTACTAACATTTTCCAAGACAAAACCAAAAAAATTTCATCCAGTATGACGCTCAACGCAAACCACCTGAAAGGACAACTGTTCGACTTTACACTCTCTATGCACACATTATTTTTCGTTTATTATAAATCTGACCGTAGAGTGTTTGCATTCAGGACCTTAAATTATCATACATTAATTTGAACTAGAAGTGTCATTCGACCGTACGTTTATCAACAGTCTTGATAAAAGAATAAGTTAGAGTAATTGCCTTGCAATTCAAGCATATGCGCTTGCGGGTTAATCCCCGATGGCGACATCTTCACACGACAAATGAGTTCCAGCCAGAGTAAAGATACCTTCTTAAAGTCAAGAAAAAAACCACCGGAGTCAAAAAACGATGAGTCTTGCTACTATTTTCACATTTTTTTATTTGTTTGTGATGTGTTATGAGTGTAATACAAGCTGTATCTCATTTTATTCAGGTAGTTGGTTTCACATCAAAAATCCTTTCGGGGAATAAGCTTTTGAGTTCCAATTCAGGTAGTCTTGATCAGATCCCAAATAATCATATGCGTTACATTCCTATCGTTATCCTCATCGAACATGCTCATAAGGGCTATGATAATGTCCAGTTAAATTTTTATATTCAAAAAATACTCACGTTGTGAGTATCAGTTCATGAGGCACGATGTCATCCCTAGAGGATTAGCGGAAAATGTTAATTTTTGCTTGGATCAGTCAGAAGACACTCGACTTTGGAGACTATGAGCAGGTATAATAAATAATGCACGACGAGCAACAAAAAACATGCATGAATTCAATCTGTGCAAAACTTCTACTATTTGCTTGCCAACGCGTTTTTCACGTATATTTGACTAAATGTCTGCATGAATACTATCCCTAAAATGCTTCAATTCAACTCGCAGCGCACTCGAGTTTATCCAAGCAAATATTAACATTATGTGTCTTCGTACCTTTTAATAATTTCAGTGAAGACACAATCATCCCCTAATGATGTCATTTTCAAGAGGTAGAAAAGCAATTTTCTCTATGCACACATATTCACTTGGCCGCATCGTGGCTCATCATTTTGTAACATGTGAGTTTCATACTATACGCTACGCATACCACACACCCGCAAAAAGCTCTTCCTGATGTTGCCCCAATTCGCGACTCTTCTACACAACGGTTCATATATGCATAAAGGACCTTAAACACTCATTGCTGGGTAAAATTATTGGGGCACAAATTTGCAAAAAAAAATAAGAAAAATGCTTTAGTTAAAGACGACATGGGTGGCTTCAGAGAGCCTTCATCTAGGCACTCTCAATTTGCATGGCAAAAAAGGTTAACTATCGCATAATTATTCAAATTATCTACAGCATCCCTAAATGGTGAGCATTTCTAAGCCTGAAATGTGAAACATTATAACAGCGATAACAGCTATTCGTATAGCAGAAAAGGTCTTACGGTCGTTGTCATCGTGTCATACGTAGTAGTACACATCAGTAGTATTGAGTTTATCAGAATGGGGAGTCGTTGACTATCTTGGGTCTTCGTGCTGCTAGCGAAGGACTCTCATATACCCAAGACTTTTAGTACATAATTCTCCTTGATGGCTTATTGCTGTGCACACTCTCAAGAAAGAACAGTATTTCAAATTAATTTCATAGTGAATTTGTGTGACATGCAATTTAAAAAGTAGGTTATCAATGTTTTGAAGAAATGAAATGGTAATTGAACAGTTAGAATAAATACTAATTTCCAAACGATACGCAAATAAGAATAGCTGTCTCAATATCTACATAGTGATGTCGAAAAAATAATTCTTATTTGATAGATAGATTGTGTTTTTAAGACTAGAACGTTGAATTCACCAAGACTTTAAATCCAGAGAAGAAACAATGATCGTAAAAATGTCGCGCAGGCGAATTTGATTGACCTTTCAAAGATTTAAGTGTTGGTTTCTCGTCACAGTCCGTGAGAGCTGCTCAATCCTGTGGCTCACGAGAGCTGTGGTCACAGCCCTTGAAATAAATCACAAAATTATCATTTTTACATTTTCATATGTCGAGGTGTCTCCGTACTGATGAATGATCAATATAGATACCACTCAACGAATCTCTTCATTAGTCAAATATGATCACTCAAAGGACAAGATTTATCCTTCTAATCATATAAATTCATTCTTTTCCGCCGCCAATTTTGACACCTCACCTGTGGCCTATTTTACTGTCGGACTAAAAAGGCCAAGTGGTTTCAAGCTGCTTTTTTTATGAAATTCAAAACTAACGTTTGCTGCCATAACATTTTTGGAGGTGATTAAAGTTTGAATCACTCACAGATGATTTTTTCGAGATGCGAATGATATCTTAACATGTCACAAAAATTTGACGACCTAATTGCCGACAATACAAGACCAAATTTATTATCAGCGGTCATTAATGGACAAGTTCCAATGGGGGTCAAAGCTCAACGACGCCGGGTCAGTTTCAAAGTGTTCACCTACTTCTCATGTATGCAGAAGTCATTCTGCGTCTGTCTAAATTCTTAGCTCTTTTTTTCTGGATGAACGACACCCAGGATAATTGAACGTTACTACCATGGACGCTTAGAAACAGGAGCCTCAGACGATCCATAACTTGCTTTGGCTACGATGGTGATGGCGCACTCCAATCCACGCTCCAATACAGGTCCGAAACGCATATCGTTCGGTGTGTATAAATTTCTGGTTCATTTCTAATTTCCGATAAGTTTCTTCGTAACGCACTTCTTACTTGATCGGTTCGACCTCTTATTTCTATTGAATCATGCGCATACATACGTACTACGTACTTACTCCACTTGTATGATAGCATATACAAGTGGAGCAAGTACGTTGTAATATATTAATAATCTAGGCAAATCTCAAGCGACTATCACATATTTTACCTTTTATTTCTTGGTCAATTGTTTTGGTACCTTTCAATTTTTTAGACGCAGCTGATTTGCAGTCTAACAAACCTTACCACACTTCGGGTGAAATATTTTTAAGGCTTCTTTTTATCTTGTCCGGCGGCATTGAATGGTGAAGCTAACAAATTCCATCAACCAAAATAAATCTAGAATGTTAGTAAGTTCGTAACAAAGAAGACAAAGTACTTTATTCCCAAACAACTTGATACTCTATTATGTGTTTATGTTATCGATGCAACTAAAAAAATTCAGCTCATCGTCCTAATTTATACTTATCGCACTTAATCAGATTCCAGCTACATTGTTGTTTCTTTTAATCAAGTTTCTCATCGACTTCATAATATAATCGCGAAGTGGTTTTCTCGTGAATCTCACCACAATTGCTTTTGAGGGTACATTTCTATAGCAATCTTTTCTGTATTGTTGCCAATGTCTTTTTTCCTCACAGTAAACATTTTTTGAATCGCATTTCCTGCTTTCGAGATTGTACACTCATCACACTTCAGTACGTCCAGCCTTTTGTCCCTACTTAAGGATATTTTTAGAGATTTCGGTAATTGTGCAGGTCGGATCAAAAATATTTATGCAAATAAAAACAATTGTAGCATCTTTTAAATCAGTTAAAGTGGGTACCGACACTAAAAAGTGAAAAGTTTATCAAACTCCATTAGCATAAAAGGTAAAGGTTGATACTTCAGTTGACACACAGCAAAGGAGTAGCTTGAAATTCATTATTGTTACCGTGTAAATCAGAACAAAACCAAGCACGGAACTGCGACATAGCATCTCGCATCTGGGACGCAATTCCGTCGTTTCTTGAAGTTCTTTTAAATCCTGGACTCAATTCGAAAATAGCTGCATTCACAATATCATATAAAGGTACATCCGTAACTAATTGTGCACGAAATAAACTTTTCATTCAACAAGCCGCGAGATGCGACCCTTGAGGTCCACACGGTCAACTTCCCAGCAATATCTACATAAATATCAACAACATTACAACAATGAGAGGTATTCATAGCAGTAACAGGAATGAGTTAATATGAATCATATCGTCTACGGGAGGGTCCATTGATTACGTAAGGTTTTTGGTCGATGAGGACAGATTGAATATTCACGCAGATCCATCAGTGGGGGCCTTTTAGGACTTGAGAAATTTTGTTGGTTTTCAAAATTTAAGCAGTTTTTTTAATTAAAAGACTATAAAAACTATTAAAAATCTGCTCAAATTATGCAATTATTTTAAAACTTTGGTTGAATTTACAACAATTTTTTAGAATAAAAGATATAAAGTAATAGCATTCGTTACATGGTAACTTCAAATGATTTTTCATTTTTAATTTAGTTTTTTCATAATCATGGAAAAAAATTTTGCTGCTTTCTCTTCAAAAACTGATAAGAATGTATAAATTTTATAAACTGGTATCACTGTGCTGTGTAAATCAAGTTAAACAAATATTTTTTTAGAAAAAAACCATAATTTTTCGCATTTTCTTCTATTAAATTAAAAAAACGGCTGAAACGAATTTTTATAATGTTCAAAACTTCACAAAGATGTTTATATACGTCAACTGATACCATAATGATGCAAATCGTATATCTGGTTCGTGAGATATAGTGAATGATAAAAATCACCTTGAAAATCATGATGACTTTTAATGATTTTTTATTTTTAATTCAATTTTTTACGTGGTCATGAGAAAAAGTTTGATAGTGTTTCTATAAACATTGTCTGGAGTATATAAATTTTATAAACATCGATTACTTGAACTTGAATATAAGGTTAAAAATTTATTGTTTTTGAAAAAAAACCCAATTTTTTGCACTTTTTTTAAAAAAATTAAAAAACGGCTTCAAGAATTTTTTTTAGAAACTTGATAAAATTACATAAATGTCAAAACACGTCGATTGACACCTTGTTCAAGGAAATCGTACGTTGGGTTCACGAGTTATAACGCATGACAGAAATGACCTTCAAACGGGCAAAACAGCAAACTCCCCCGACCGAAGTTTCCCAAAAACTAATCAGCTCTTAAAATTGCACAGGCGCTTCGATTGACACCTTAACGAAGTCGATAGGACTTTGTTTACGTGAGTTATGCTCGTAGAAAAAAGTGTCCACGAACGTACAGACGTACGTACGTACGTACACACACACACATACATCTCCCTTTCTAAAAACACTTTATATATACTCTATAGACCTCAAAACGTAAAGAAATGTTGAAAATTTCAATTTCGATTTTCGAGGCGATTACAAGAACTTCCCATATACTGGGAAGTTAAAAATTCATGTATCCATTAACCACTGTTCACAGTTTCACACAATTTTTGGTATTCTTCAATATTACAATTTTTCCACCCCCTGCCTCTCTATACCTTTTTGTCTGTCTTTCTCACTATCTGTGCAAGCATTCAATCCCTCGGGTCAAATTAATTTTCTAAAAGTGTTTGACTGTCCTGCATTCGCTTTTTTGCATTCGACAATCTACAGCCACATACAAACAATTGACTTAGCAAAATGTAAATTCCACGAAGAAAGCAATGATTTCCATCACCAACTCGCCTTCATCCTTCATTTTGTGTTTCCTAAATTAATATAATTACCAGGGACCAAATTGAATCTTTTCTTTAGAACAACAAAAAAAAATCGTAGAATACTCAGAAAGCCAGACGAAACTTAAGTTTTCTACAAGTCAACCAACTGAGGACAAAGGAAACTGGATAACGGAGTGCCAGAAATGGATTGTGGGGTAAAAAATCACACCAAAATTCGAGAGAGTCATTTGGCGACTATCTCCCACCCTATTTTCATTTCTATTTTGTGTCATACCTTGTCACATAGACACCGCAAGTGTTCCCAGCAAGGACATCGTCCATAGCAATCAGTGAGATTTTTTATAGCTCAGAATAACATAGAAATGGGAAAAAGACGATTTGCTCATTGATTTTGTGTTTCTAGCATGTATGTATGTAGTTTGGTTTGTTTAAGCGAAAAGGACAACGCATATCCGATTATTCTCATTGAATTAAATATCCTGCCGTCCTTTGTATATAGTTATGGTGGAAACATGCATCAATCATATTTTATAGCCATATTTTCCACACTCCAGAATATCGCAATTGAGTGGGGTAACAGGAACCTTGGTTTAGGAAGTTGAATTGATTTAATTTATTCGAATAGTCAGAAATTCATCTGATTCGTCATTTTCAGCTTCGGCTGTATACGAATATCACAAATCGTATTAATAACTGAACAACTCCCTCTAAAATGGTTCTAACTTAACTCTGAAATGTCTAATAAATTAAATTCGATGGAATGTTGTTACACTGACTTCCACGTTCAAGTCTTCATAAAAGCTTTTGATTATCAATTAATCAACTTGGACGGAACACCACTAAACATACTTCACTAGGAAAGGTCTTATTTAAACTGGAAAGACCTTTTATCAATTATCATAGAACCTGCTTAAAGGGAGAATATTTCTCACTTACTCTTCAAATTTTTTTGCTTACCTTGCCAAAACCATCACCTGCATGAATCTTCCTTCCATCAAATTTTTTAGTTAAAAGCAAACAATGTCAGGAGAACAGAACAACTTGGAAGGATCGTTTGTAGGAACACAAAACATTATCCAAACGTGTTATCGTTTCCAATTAGAACGTAATTAAATTTCCCTCTATTGTATAAAAAGCACTCAGTCCAATTTTCAAGCCATTTTTGCGCATTTTTATATACTCGTATACTCAAGCTGAGTATGACACAAAGCCGTTTAAGCAATAGCCTTTTTTACTATCTTTGCTTGAAAATGCCACAAATGGGGTTTGTAAGTTGCCGACTAGATAAATTTACCCTTCCAAGGATATGTAGCTTAATCCGGATCAGTACTATTTCGATATGTCGTCTGTGAAGTAGAGCAACACACAAGAATTTCACCTGGACCCATATGTCCCATACGGTTTGCTAGTAAATTATATTAGGAGTGTAAATTATATTGGAAATGTAACATCTGCGAATTAGGATATAAATTATGCAATCCTTTACAGTACGGTGTAAGAAGGCTACGCAATAAATCACTCTAAATATATTGATGTTGGAATGCGCAAAATGTGTTGCCTTAGTCCTGCAATTTGGATTGGAATTCTACCAAACGAAGGAAGCTTCTATTATTGCAATTTTCAGATTGGTTTAAGTGATAGTGTCCATTTTCATTGTGAGCAAAAGTTGCAAAATGCACGCCTGCAAAGAAAATGCTGAATGACTTCTATCCACAACTAAAGTGTGTCGTGAATTTCATGACTTTGTATATTTCGAAGTTCGAAAATATGCTTTGTTTTCTATTGAAACAAACGATGCTTGCTGATTGAAGTGTATTTATACATTTCATATCCTTCCCAGCAACAATACTTACTCTCATTTTCCATCATCTAGCCAATCATAAATTCTTATCCATTTCTCTTACGTTCGGAAAACCATTTTGTGAAGACAAAACAACAGAATGGATCAAGACGTGAAAATATTGCCTTAACCTCCGTAAAATCCTGAAAATGATTACGAATAAATCATTTTCGATTCTTCTTTAAATTGAACAATCTCCAAACGAATGCAATTGTTCCCACGAAAAACACCTGAGGAGAGTACCTACGTTGAAGCAAACGCGCGAAATATCCTTTTCACACAACAGTTCTTGTTAAACATCGCGAACAGCTACGAGGATGAAAAGGAACTCAAAACGAGTCAGGAAAATCACATTTTTGATTCGAAGTGAGTTCGAGCAAAAGAAGCAAGTGATTTGGTACGATTGGCTTTGTCATCACCAGGCGAAAGGAATCACTTTGATATTCGACGAGCTCTCATTTTAACCGGCGGCAAGCATCTCAATATCCAATCCATTTTCCCGTTCTGACAATATTCGAATGTATATTGACCCACATTCGGCGATAAAGAGTCGTTGCCAATATGTAGCATACGTACACTCTTACACGTACAGACCCCCAAGGCTCTCTATTTTATTTGAGCTAAGTTCCATACGTTCATTTTTTCCCTTTATGGTTGTCCTTTTTGTAAGGAAAATGCAGCAACCCAGTGTTATCGGTTTCGTGCTTGGAACGTTATCCTTTTGTAGCGAAACATTTTCATCGCGATGCATACATAGTGGAACACGGAATCATACTACCGAAAGACGTTCTCGATGATATATTTCGAATGTTGTATAGCTTCACGCTAGAACAGTCATAAGAGCAATTGGTGGCACGATGAAATATGTGGATAAACTAAAGTATATGGATTCAAACATTTGGAAAATAGATTTTCAATGTTTCAAAGTTTTTTAGAAAATTTATTTGCAAGATGTGAATAAACACAGGTAGTATTTTTCTTAAGCTATTTCAAAAAACGATGTTACATTTCCAAAGGTTGAAATAACACGCACTTTGAGAATGTCACGTCAAAATGTATGATGCAAATATTTTTAGTGATAATAAACCAGAAATTGGTCAGTATCAACAGTGATAAGAACGAAACTAAAATTCCCATTCAGTGAAGTAAGCTACACCCAACAGTTATTGAAATTCAAACCACCTCTCCGTACATCTGATCAATTTTCTAACTTCTCAATGTATAGGAAGTCTGTTTCTACCCTATTTACATTGTCCGAAAAGTACATACTTGAAAAACATGTTCAACAGTTGCGCTCTCAAAATATGGATGTTTGATGATTTATACACCTTCTAGAAAAAGAAGAAGACAATCTCAGGAATTTCTGTTTGAATTTGATGTATTTTTTTTGCATTGGACACTCACTTGCCATAAGCACTGCATTTCATTAAGGAGGAGTGGGGGAGGGGGTGAAGTCTGTAATCCCTGTTCTATGCATTTTTTATGCATTTTTTTAGAGAAACTATTGAATTTCTTTATTTCTAAGTATAGTTTACATATCAAGTATTGTTTCAAGAATATACTGTAAAATTTTCAGAGCAAAATATTGAAAAATGAGCCTCTGGTAACAAATATTCGTAGACTCTAAAAAAAATCAGATTTTCCGACAGTATTATCTCATCAAATGTGTCAAGAAAGCCTGCACAAAATTTCACGAGGTTGAGTGGTTTTTGAGATGCAGTGTTCACCGACTTACATTCGAGAAAAACGCGTTTAAAGATTTTTATCAATTATTTTGGAATACTCACACAAAATCATCGATTCCGCGGCCGTAAAGTGGAGCGCTTTCATTCAAAATATCCAAAGCGTCTTGCTGTTTTGAATACAACCATCTACACAGGGTGTAGATGTGGTGGTTTGGACTTCAGAAAAAAGAAGGGAAACAGCTGTTGTGCGCGCACGTTGGTGCTTACCGCTAAAAATCATATCGGAGGTAGGTGTATTCAAAACTTGCACAAAATATTCTTGAAGTTGTCAAATTGCATTTAAAAAGGAAAGAAAAATCGAAAATATTCAAAATTGCAGACTTTATTTATTTATTCTTTGCACATTTAACAGAAGAAATCCAATTACAAAATGTGGTAAAAAAATAAATACAAAAACGCAAATTCTGAAGAACATGAAAAGTAATCACATAAAACATTTTCAAGAATTCTTTTGAAAGCAACAATGCTAGAGGGAAAAGATCCAAGCAGGAGTCTATTGTGAGTCCTTGGTAAACGAAGCAGAGGAGAATGGAAGTAGACCTCCGTTCTAGCGAAAGGCAAAAATATCGGAAGAAATAAAAACAAGCCGCGAAGTGCGACCCTTGAGGTCCACACGGTCAACTTCCCAGTAATATCTAGATAAACATTAAAAATATTAAACACAATAATAATTTTGAAAATAGTACTACTTTAAATAATAATAATAAAAGGTATTCATAGCAGTAACAGGAATGAGTTAATATTAATCATATCATCTACGGGAGCATCCACTGATTAAGCAAGGCTTTTGGTGGATGGGTGATGATGATGGATTACCACAAATGCAAATTTGATTGAAATTTTGATGGTTTTCAAAATTTAAGCCGCTTTTTTTAATTAAAAGACTGCAAAAACTATTAAAAATCTGCTCAAATTATCCAAACATTTTGAAATTTCGATTGACTTTACAACAAAGCCTTTGGAATAAAAGATATAAGGTAATATCAATCGGAAGAACCCCTTTCATACGGTAACTTTGAATGATTTTTTATTTTTAATTGAATTTTTTTCAGAATTATCAAAAAAGTTTTGCTGATTTCTCTTCAAAACTGATAGCAATGTAAACATTTTTAATGAAAAAACCTAAATTTTCGCATTTTCTTCTATTAAATTTAAAAAAAAAAACGCTGAAACGGATCTTCATAATGTTAAAATAATCAAAGAGATTTTAAAACACGTCGATTAACACCTTAATGATGCAAATATTATATCTGGTTCGTGAGATATAATGAATGGAAGAAATGACCTTGAAGATCATGATGACTGTTAATAATTTTTTATTTTTTATTTAATGTTTCTTGTTATCATGAGGAAAAGTTTTGATGACGCTTTCACAAGCACTGCTTGGAATGTATAAATTTTATAAAAATTGAATACTGTCTTTCGTAAATCAGGTTAAAAATTTATTGTTTATAAAAAAACCTAATTTTTTTCACTTTTTTTTCTTAAATTAAAAAACGGCTCCAACGATTTTTTTCAAAATTTGATAGATTCACAAAAATGCTAATACGCGTCGATTTACACCTTAACCATGCAAATCGTATGTTTGGTTCGCGAGATATAGCGCATGACAGAAATGACCTTCAAAGAGGCGAAACAGCAAACCCCCCCGACCGAAGTGTCCCAAAAACTAATCAGCTCTTAAGATTGCAAAGATCCTTCGATCTTTGCAATCTTAAGTCGATACGACTTTGTTTACGTGAGTTATGCTCGTAGAAAAAAGTGTCCACGAACGTACGTACGTACGTACGTACACACACACACACATACATCTCCCTTTCTAAAAACACTTTATATATACTCTATAGACCTCAAAACGTAAAGAAATGTTGAAAATTTCAATTTCGATTTTCGAGGCGATTACAAGAACTTCCCATATACTGGGAAGTTAATAAGCGAATGTCTTAACACAAATCCTGACAGCTTTGAGGCTCTAGAAACTATATTGTGACAGTGCGCATCAAATTTTAGCTTAGGATCAAAGATGACACCAAGATCTTTAACTCAGTCAACTTTATTTAAAGGAATAGAGTCAATAAAATACACAACGAAGATGGAAGGAGTCTTAAGAGTGAAAGTCATTGTATGACACTTGGGAATATTATGTGAAAGGAAATTAGCTTGGCACCAGGAACTCAGTGAGATAAGATCATCTTGAAGAACTTTGCAGTCTTCAAGAGACCGAATCACCCGGAATATCATGAGGTCATCAGTATAAAGAAGACAGGGAGATTTGAGTATTGCAGAAAGGTCATTTATGTACAAGGTGAATAGAAGAGGGCCTAGTATGGACCCTTGCGGGACACCAGATTCGGGATGAAGGGGAACAGAGTGCGTGCCTAAGACAGAAACGCGGCAAGACCTTGACGAGCGATAGGAATATACCCACAGAAGTAGAGAGTCTGAAACTCCAAAGCGCTCAAGCTTGCGACACAGGATGAAGTGATCAACAGTGTCGAAAGCTTTTACCTCCTCCCCCCTTAACAAATCGTTTAAAACAGAGAGGTGAATTCAAAAATATTAGCTAGCGACATCTATTGTGCATGTCATCATCGATTACTCACTTGTTTGGATCGGTGATTTTGTTCAAATTACATTTTCGATGTAATTTGGAAATGTATGGAAAAATACGTATTTATGAAATCGAATCCAAATCACGAATGGTGCCAAAACGATGTAGTTTCGTGGCAGTGTAAATAGGCTTGTCAAATGTTTTTGAAAAGAAATCAGTCTGAAATATCAATCGAAACGTATTAGCAATGAAACGGACTGATTAGATTTCGGTGATTTTTGATTAGGTATTTTTTAGGACATCCAAGATCGTTTCGATCATGCGCTATATTTGTATGAGTCAATTCAATTTTCAATGAATTTACTATAGTCGTTTTCAACATTCAATAAAATACTAGGTTTTTTTTTAAAAAAACCCTCCTGATTAACATCTTTAGCAATTAACGCTTACAAAAATCAAATGCTGAAAAAAATTCCTTACCAAAACAACAATTAAAGTTTTGTTTATATTTACAAAATAAAACAACATAAAATCAATGAACAAATTTTATTCATTTTGAATATGGTGCTCATATTTATTTGAATTCGTATTCATTTTACCTTATTTAACTTACTCTGTTGACATTGTCTTGGTATCGATGATTGCGTATAATTTTTCAAAAGAAATTCAGCGTTTTTACCAGCAATAATATTCTTATCGCTGTCATTGAAATCTGTGCCAAAAATAATTGCTTAAAAAAATACACTACGAAAAAATATATGGGTGGTAAATGTTTGTGTATAGCCAACGTCCATATTTGATAATCTCGTAAAAATATTGCATTTATTGGTATATCAGGTACCAAATCGTAAAATTTTTAAAGAAAAATTACTAATGGATCGAAGCTCGCCTGGGTTCGCCACAGGATATAACACCACCTCGACATACTCCTTAATCTCGTTGTACTCTTCACTAGATTCCACTTCGATCTGACCTACGTTGAAAAGTCAAGCCCCGCAGTTTTCACGGATCTGCTGGGCATAATGGTTTTTACTGGATTCGTTACAAAGTTACAAGCCGTATTATTTTGGATGCCAAATTATCAAAGAAAGGACGCGACCTTTCAACGAGTTTCTAATCGAAAAAAAATATTGGAGTTCCACTGTCCAAGTATTAGATAGTAGAATTCCTGTAAGCGATTCAGATCTTTGTGTTCGTTATTTCCAAAGGCATAAAGTAAGCATGCTTAGTGAATTAACAAATTTTCCAGGCAAATCACATTAGATATCTGCGAAGCCAAATTTCATAGTCAATAGAGGTCACAAAAATATTCACAAATGCTATCCAAAAAAATTTGTTGTGCTTTATCGTTATTATTTCACTTTTACATATTTTTTTACATTATATTATTTCTAAACCTTTTGAGGATTTAAAAGAAAGATCAAATTTAGTTCAATCATTATTTTCTAGATCCACATTCAGATGTTTAAAAAAAACTCAACAATTAAACATAATCTGGTTCAAGTCAATAGATAAATATTATCAACCACCGCTTCGCCTGCGCAACATTATAAAAGATATGAAAAATATTCTTTGTATGTTTTCGTTTAAACCAACCCCCAGTTCCAAAGGTATATATCATTCTCTGTACATACAACAGAGATACAATTTATTCGAACAACAAAAGTCTATAACGCTTAAAGTCCAGTAATTGCCAATTTAAGCTTTATTTAGCTACGGTACTCAAATCCTTTTTTAAGTTCCTTTAGTGTTGCACACGGTTCACAACTCCATTAAAAAAATACATTAGCGTTTTTTTCTCGTCAGGATGCTTTCACTCAATGCTACTATGCATGCTGGCCATTTAATTCATTTTTAAACGCTTCCTTATTGCTCGTCACGAAATCAATAAACTTTATTGCACACAACAACGAAAAAAACAACTACAAAAACTGTGCTACACCTTAAACCTGATGTGTTAGATACACATACTCGACAGGTTTCAAGGAATTAGCCGTCACAGAAAAAAACGGAAATTTGCATAGCATGCACTCGGCTTTGATGCATAAATGTATGTAGAGTTTTCACTTAGTAAAAGTTTGCTGTTCGTGATTTGCATATGAAAAAGGAAGAATTCTACAGGGATGGAACAACAGAATCAACACTAGAACTACGGTGTGAAAATGTCCAGTATTTTGGGTTGTTTTGACTCGACCTTTCCGATGGTATGCATTGGATAAAAGTGTTTCAATATCCCGATGAAGAAAAACAATTTGGATAATTTTTGTGCTGAACATGTTTGAGCAGGTTACTGTGTGGAAATCTATTCTATATTAATACATTTTCAAATTATTCAAAACCCACTCTTACGATTTCCTCAAGAATTTTGCTTTTTGAAATTCATCTGACCAATTTAAATTTAAAAAAAAATGTTTTGCTATTTTTGCTACTAATTTTAGCAGAAACTTACGAACAAGCAATTGTAAAAATTAAAAATCGCTTAAAATAATGAATCTAGTCCCAAATAATATATCCAAACCGAAGAACTATAATGCTGCGATGTATCGTTTGTAGACTTGTAAACAAAAAATGGGTCTAAGCAAATCATCTTTTTTTTCGATTTTTGTTCATTATTTAACACAGCGAAGAGTAGCTTTCTAACTTATCATCTGCACAGCAACAAAATGGATTGCTTGCTAATTGCTGAACAAGAAGACGATACACTACTTGACGAGAGCCATACAAATCAGCACCATAAGAAGAAAAAGAAAGTCCACCAGAGTATGGACCGATTCTAGCACGCATTTATCATGAAATCGACACTACTTACTTGAAATGAATGAATACGAAAGCATACTTACAGGTTGAAAATTAAATTGAAGCATGCTTTCGTTTGAAAAAATAATGTGGAATTTGGATTAATGGATATAAAGTGCAGTAAGTTTAACAAAAACGTGTCACTAAAAAAGCATGGATCGTTTAGATTAAATGTATTTCTTCTACTTCATAGTAATACGTTTTTTGCAACTATCATCAATATGGAATCCAGTCGCCGTAACTATCACTTATCGCCTGTCATCTTTGTATGCATCTCTGACTCAATTTCTGTGCATATTCCATAGTAAAATCTTGCCATATCCTCTTGAGAGCCTGCATGAGCAGCCAAATGGTGGTTATAACTTCATTAGTTTTCACGTTACACACGTTTTCTATCGGGTTCGCGTCTGCACTTTTTGATGGCCAATCCAAAGTTTTGACTCCGTGTACTTCTTTCCAGCGGGTACAGAGAGTTTAGGATTTCCAGCTGGTACAGAGAGTTTAGGATTATTATCAACCTGCAGAGCCCAATCGCAATTGTCGGCTCCATATAAACTCTCAGCAGATTCAGGCAAATCATTTTTATAAAGTTTGGTCAGTAGTTCAACATTCAGGGTTTTTCAAACACGACTAGCCTCCCGAATCCCCTTTCTGAGAAGCAACCGTAAACGAGCACCTTTGCCGGGTGTTTTACTGTACGCCGAAAAATTATTTCACCATTTTTCGTCCAGGCTCTCTTCCAGTAATTACATCCAACAGATGAAGATTCATCAGTAAAATCACGGTACATATTTAGCTTTGCCCAACTAAGCCTATTTTCGATATGCTTTTCGGTCAACAGCGGCTTCGCAAGTCTACTTCTACTTTTGCTGCCAGATTTTTACAACCTCCGCCTTATCGTACTAATTGATACACTAACACCTTTGTTCAGCAGTTTCTGTCTCACCTTTCATAGACTCAGTGCAGAGTTCTTCCCACACATGCTACCGAACACCTCATCTTGCCTTTTAAAGGTTGCTCTGTTAGGACCTCTATCTGGCTTATCGTCAATATTACCAAACTCTTTGAAAATCTTAACCCTTTCTTAACGAACGAAGCAGAAGTTTTAGAATATCTTGAATCATCTGCAAAATTCATTCTTGGTCCATTTGGATGATTTATCAAAAACACTGCCTCAAACCGACTTTTATATATGGCACTAATATTGTAATGACGCTTTATCTACCAAGTATCGAATGGTACAAAACATCAGTACTAAACGCATTATAGCTTGTTCACATCGCACCCGATTTCGACAAATCGGGAGATTTCGCGAAATCTAACCCAAAATCTACCAGATTTTCCATACTAAAATCAAAATTTAGTCGATCTCAAATCTCCTAGATTTCAACAAAATCTACCCAAAATCTGATGGTTGCGTGTGACAGAACTGCAAGAAAATTTTTCACCACACTTTACCACAAAAATTCAGATGACGTTTGACAAGCAGTGACAAGTGTCAAACATATGTGAATTTCATTCGCGCGAATCATGTCAAATAAGCGAAAATACAAAAATAAGATAAAGTGGCAGGGCGATGCCGAAGAATTCCTTTTGGCCCTTTGGACCGAAAAATTGAATGAAATACGTGGTCACCGAAAAAACAGCCACGTATTTCAGGAGATGAGAGTTGCGATGGAGGTGCTAAATTTCAAATTCAAATTCAAACTTACGAAACTGTCACTGCCAAATCTAGACGAGGCGATGTGAACACTTGACAAGATTTCGAAATCACAATGACCAAAATCTAGCGATGTGAACAAGCTATTATACGCTAATATAGTGAAGACATTGATTTGCCAAAATAATTAAGTTTACCAGATAAAACGAAGCGAAGCGAATCAGCGAGACTTTTTTTGAAACACATTGTAATTAGGTATTAAGGAAATAAGGTTTATTTTTAAATGTTGGCAAGTCAAGCAGTTTTGCAAAGTTTCCTATAAATGCACATCACTGCTGAACAGTAACTGACCCTACCTATTTTATTTAGAGTCTCCGTCAACCACGTTTTCGGTAATTGATCTGTTTACAAGCTTGAATCCGTCATCACTAAGTTTGATACAATTTCCGTTCAATTTATTTTGAGGTTGTAAAGTGTAAGATGACAGGATCACCTACATGGTGCAGGAAGCGGCAAGATTGCCATGTAAAGAGTTGAGTCCATTTCCATAATGGGAGTCTTCAAAACTGAAGGTTTGGTCGTCTCCATAGTGGAATAAACTAAAATATTTGGACGAGCCCATGCTACGAAAATAGTCAAAATGTAAAAATGAGGAAGATAAGAGGAGAAAAGGCCGGGACAATTTTGATGCCACTGGCCAAAAACTTAACGTACGGATATTAAGCATTACCTGAAGTTTCACTAGAAAGGCATAATCCTGGAAGTCTTTTGAGTGTCGCGAAGAAACAAGATGTAACAAGACTGTATTTTCAGCAAATTCCTATTCGCTATTTATACAATTTCTTAATGATAACACCCGTAGGTTGTCAAACACTTATGACCTAATTAATAATGCACAATGAAGCAAAAAATGCTTTCCTCAACAAAAAGGTCATGTATTGATCGAATCAATAGCTACACTACTCGCCAATTTCTCACATGACGAAAGCAACAAGAAAAGAGAAGTATCAATGCAAACAATGCATTGATTGTTGCAACGATTGGTGTCGAGTTACTGAACGCGTACCGTGGACAGATATGAGCGTCCAATTACAAATGCTACATAATGATAGGGTTACGATGTCGCGAAGAAAATTTACAAGATGGTAAGCAATATTGGTCCATTTATGAAGCAATGTATTTATTTGGTAATAAATACATCACTTTAATAT
Source organism: Oxycera nigricornis (assembly GCA_963942545.1). Classification (NCBI taxonomy): domain Eukaryota; kingdom Metazoa; phylum Arthropoda; class Insecta; order Diptera; family Stratiomyidae; genus Oxycera; species Oxycera nigricornis. The sequence goes on along the minus strand of OZ012659.1, from coordinate 29,438,025 downwards.
TTAAAATATGGGTTTCTGGTTAGATGTTTGCATACATTGCAAATCGTGAAATTGTTAAACAAGTGGAAAAAAACTAAGCGATTCCTAACACCGAAAATTGCTCGCAACAAATGTGCAATTCCACCATTTGGTAAGGTTTAAAATTTACAGTCTGTCCGCAACAGGGAAACTAAGAACCGATCAACGGAAAACGTTTTTCTTCGGGCTTTCCTCTAATGGACACCACAAATTTGTTTGCTGTGTGCATGCAGCGCAAGAAAGCCACTCATTTAAGTCTGCACTGAGTGCATTCTTAGCTGCCACGAGGACGAACTCTCCAACCATTCCGGGAAGTATGAAAATAATTTAAATGTTCGTCATCGTCCAAAACATGTTTGTTGCCTTTTCAGGACGAATGGGGTACAACAATAGAACGTAATACATGGGCCAAGGCAAAAACATTGGCCAGTGGATTCTGGTTTCGCATTGCATTAATGGTAGCTCCGTTTTAATGATAAGTTTTTTTTCTGATTTTTAGCAGCCATTGAACAGAGGGTAAGTGAAGGATTTATAGGATTGTGGAGCGAAGCAATGTGCAGACTAACACGATTAATGAGTTAGAATGCTACAAATTGAAGAAACAATCTATTTGTGTTCGCTACATGCAACTGCCTGATACCAGTAATTCAGCTTATTGCTGGATAAATGAGGCACTAGTAATGAATTATAATGGTTTGTTCACCAACAGCAAGGACTAATGTATCTGCGAGTTTAATTAGGATAGCGTGTAGTAATTGCCAGTGATAATGTTACATATGTAATTCCATTGTTTGAACTAACATCATATTTAGATGAGCAGTGCAAGGATTTCTCCCCAAGTCGGATGTGGCTGCTATCAAATGTTTCACAAGACGAACATGAATATTAGCTTCATTGTAGTGTTCTTTGTTATCGTGAATCCAAACATAACCGCTTTTAATGTGGAAAATATATGTATATATAGATCCATTCTCAGTGCTTTGATTGGTTTAAGTTCGTCGTTGCGTTTTTTTTACTTTGATCAGTTTTTGCAGTAAACAATTTTCCGGCATCGTCAAAAAATTTATCGATTGTTACTCGACCATTGCCTCGTGTATGATCCATTTAATATAGATACCATTTCCTAAAGTCGATCTGGTGAAACTATTATTTGTCAATTCAGAAGTCTTTGTCGTAAAAATGAAGGAATCTGGCCATCATTTTACAACTAACTACACATCCAAAAACGACTCACTAAAAAATGCCATCATACCATTTAAGAATACAAAATTTTCTGATAATCCAGACAGTCTGCCATCAATCACAAATGATTGAATACCAACGGAAACTCATCTCCCATATTTGCATTAAAAGCACTTAATATACTTTCCTCATTTCCGTATATCATATAATAATTTTCTCTTCATTTTATTTTGCACCATCTACTGCTTTCCAGCAGAAAAAAACCATTTTGTTAGCAAACAAATCTACTATCTCGTTCCTAATAGAGATTTCTGTAAAAAGGAAAATGATCCGTTTGTCATTTTTTCCATTGGCACTCTTCGGACGATGATGAGCCAACAATAACCACCCAAATCGATGTGGCATACCAATCGATTTGTCAATTTGCCACATAAGCACTGAACATGTAACAGCGAATAAATTAACTCCCTGATTAATTATGGAAAAGTCAATTTCCATTAAAAATTTAATGATATTGCAAAATGCAAACAAATTTCATTTTAATACGACGATGCTTTTATGCGAAACATTCAACATCCCACTTTGAGATTTATTCATGAGTTATTTTCCACGCAACACAGAAAACAGACTCGATTTTTTGAAAAAATGTGTTTGTGAACTTATCCAAAAAAATTTTGAACATTCAGTCCTATAGAAATTTTTATGCGTTAAGCCATATTGGCAAATTCGAACTTCATTGAATAGTTTCAAGGCGAAAAAAGGGTCGCTTCAAAATGGAACCGAATTTTAAAAAATCTGGAATAGTAAAGTCGCTTACAGTGCACCACTTAACGTAATTCCCATTTTGTAAAATAAATTTAAATAATGTCGTAAATTCCTCGCCTACTGCATATTGCCTAGTTCAAACATTATATGCACTCTAAAGTAGTCTGACCGAAATCTATGACTATATGAGGATCATTCGCTTTTGATCTTATGCATTTCAATCCGCATTCAAAGAAACAGGATAATTGCCTGTCTGATGGATGTGCAGATTGTATTTTTAGCGATTTCTCTAATTTGTAACGATTAGAAAATATTTTCTGAGACTTGGAATTTTACGGTGGATTTAACATTTTGAAATTTTAAATTAATAAGTGAAAAGTTTGAATTGATTGGGGAAAGGTATAAATGTTAAATGAATTAGAAGAAGATTTAAAGGATTTAAGGAAGGTTCAAGTGAATCGGGAAAAGGTTAAAGTGACTTGGAAAAAGGTTTTAGTGACTTGGGAATAAGTTTAAATAGACTGGAAAGTATAATATACAATAAAGCAGTGTTGTTTTCAAAACCTCATTTTAAGCCGTCTTACAATTTTAGAAGTTTTCTATTTTTATAACATGACATTTACGCTGCAAGAACATTAATAGACACTGTTACCGGAAAAGTTGTTGTAGGGAATCGCTAGCTTTATAAAAAATAGGAAGAGGAGCAAAGATTCATCCGATATAGTCTAGAAGCTTGGAGTATTCCCGTGTAAACTTCAAACCCTGAGTTCTTCCAAGATGAGGTCTCTGAGTGATTATAAAAAAAAGTGTAGCTCTCATATTGTAGCAGTGGCGAGGGGTGAAAAATTACTGTGGGTAAGCCGCTTACTATTTGAGAGACATGGACCCTTAACAGACAAAGCAGTATATTATGAGCATATAGAGAAATACTACGGTAATCATTCTTTCTATTACATACATTTTAAATTACGATCAGTTATAAAATATTTATATTTTTATGTTATGTGTATCGTTTTGGACCTTATTGGCAAGGAATGTATATATTAACCAAATACGAAACTAAGGAATTTGATTTCGTTTAAAGATATGGGTTTCAGTAATGGCTCGTGGCATAAAATTTTGGGTCAATCCAAAAAAGAGGCTCTAGCTTTTGAACTAAATTTCTTGGTTTTGCTGGAATTTGGTTTGAAACAACTCCTACTATCAAAAATAAAGTTGTCCAGCAAGAACCACGCTTAGAAATAATTTTGAACTCATCGCTCGCCCCATTTGGATTACCCTCTGTTTCTGATCAAAACTTAATTTAAGTAATGGTGTTTCTTTTATCGCCAAAAAATCTGTAATTCAGCAATCTACATTTAAAGACACATTAAAATTTTAAAAAAATCACCCACAAGAAAATCTGCAATAAGTTGAAAATAACACTTTACCACTTTCACAATTGCACAAAAACAATCAAATAACTCTTTTCACGTTCTGTAGCTTACTAGTAGAGCTTACGTGAATTTCCTGCTACAACAATCAAGGTATAGACATATAGACTATTGCAACAGTATGTATTTCCAATTGGGAGTTTTCGATGATTTTCTAGCATCAATTTTCACAGCTGATTCGCAAGCCGGGAACGCTACCGGCTTTTTGATTTGTTTCCATATCCTATTAAGGAAAACCGAGTTGCCATTCCAAACGGGAGTTGAATGCCCACGGTACCTTCAATTATTGATGAAGTCGAAACTCGGAAAGCTTTGCTGCAACTCTTACAGATGTTGATCGCTTTGCTGACTATTATGGAGCTATGAAGATGTGTAGAATGAAGAGAATGGAGTATGATGGAATAAACACTGCGATCAAGTGGAACGATTGTGCATGTTTAAAGTGGCGCATGAAAGTAAATAAACACTTCATTCCCTTATAAAACTGAAGTGTTAGACATTTTTGAAACATATTTGGAAAGGGAAGCCGATGGGAAAAGACATAAAGTTTATCACTTCACACAAGAAAAAAAAATTAGTACAAAGAGCAACAATTCAGTCAGTAAAAGAAAGGAGACCTTTCAATATATTCGATTTAATTTTCATTCAATCCATAAATCCAATTTCAAATTCAATTCGTAATGAAAAGGATTCAATTGGTGCTTTCAATGAATGGCCACCAGTCGCAATGCGTTTGAGTTTCAATCAATTTAATTTCTGTTTTGCGAAAACAATTTTCATTAAAAGTCGTTTATAGCTGAAAATTTAATGGTCATCTTCATATGATTTTAATGCGTAGTTAAAATTAATTACCTTTCACACTAAATCGGTTGTTTGTTTGTGAATACTTTATTGGCCACACTTCGTAATCTAAACACGCAAATTTCACTGTGTATTTCACCAATATTTTTAGCTAACACAGAAAATTAGAAGAATTAAGTTTATGGTTTACGATCGATTATTAGATGAGATATTTTAAAGAAAATTCGTTTCATACATAATAAAAAAAATTTATGCAAATTTCCTTCGGTAAGAATCTTTCTTAAATTATTTATCGAAACTTTAAACAAAAGTCAATGCAACCAGGACCCTAGACAAGGAAAATCACTGGGATTTGTCCCTTCTACCTTATTTTTTTTTTGATAATAGGAGTCACTTCGTTGTTTAAATACTAACACACTATCAATAAACATAAATAAATGTGCTCGAGTATTTAAGAGCTTTATTACATAAAAAAAATTCTAATTCGGATTTTGTATCATACTTACTATTGTTATGTACACTGATTCCAAAGAAATGGTAAGACAATAGATTTACCGGATAGCTGTCTCAATTCCAAATTATGTAATAACAGCGAAGAAGATGCTGATGGAGAAACCACCACATTACTAACTATTACTGAAAAGGACGGTCTGAATACTTTGATGATACTGCAACAATTGGGTAAATGAATCTCGAGTGTTTTAACATATTTTGATTGCCTGCATGAACACGGAAACAAGATTATTCGATCCATTTGCGAAAAAACAGAAAAATTTATATTATTTATATTATTATATTATATTAAACATATTTTTATTACGGACTTCTTAAAAATGCTCGTTGTGTTTGCGCTCGACACTTGCTGTACAACTCCTTGCCTCGCCTTACGTATTGACAACCCGTATAGAATTTTAAAGTACCGAATGATCAGTACTGAAAATCGGATTTTATTACGCACTGCGAATCCATTATAAATCCCGGCTAAGTTACTCAATACGATACTGATATTCATTATAAAACTAGAACTTAGGTGGTACTGAAAACTCAAAATAATTTGTTACCGATATTCATAACTTAATCAAAACTGAAGCGGTATTGAATGTCTGTATCACTGAAATACTGGAATTCTGGATTTCACCGGAACTTAGCAATACCCGAAATTTAGGCAATCCAATACTGAAATTCTGAATTTCACCGGAACCTCAGCAGTACTCAAAATTCAAGGCAAATGCAATACTGAAATTCGTAGATTCATCTAAACTCAAGCGGTACTGAAATCGGTGGGCCTTATTTTTCTTTGAAATTCGGAGCAAGAATATTTTTTAAATAATTCCAACTGATTGTTGATTTTCATAACTTGGCTACTTGCTAATTTTTGCTTATGGGGTTTGCCAGTAATATGGAAATAATCTTTTTGCAAACACCCTCATCAACTAAATGCATTTCATCTATTGAAAATTGCTTGATCATATCAATCGGTAGCGTTTCCAAAATAGAACGGAAATCTTTATGATGGCTAACATCAGAATCTCCGTCAAAAGTTGACCTGCTCCTGAAACTTTCATCATTTCGCAAGGGTGCTGCTACTTCTGGATATACTATTTTGCTCCCTCCACTAGCTGTGATGAATCTTTAACCTTTCGTGAAGCATTTTTGACAATAAAAGTAACCACCATTTTTTTTTACTTGCTTCACAGCTGCCATCGCCGGAGCGTCACAAATGAATGAATAAATTTTAATAGTGTACGACTTTGATTGCACGTTGATTCCAACTTTAAGGAGCTATAATACATCAGCAACGAACCTTTCCAGCACCACATTAAAATTCTTCGGTTTACCAGACACGCTGAATGTTCCTATCGGAAAAACTGAATTACGTAGATTGTTGACGCATCCGGCAATTATCCAAAAACTGTGACCACTACTTTTTGAAGAAGGTGTTCCATCAATGTTGAATGAAATTTCAAAATGCGTGATATCGTTCGTTATAATTGTGCGCATGTTGGCTTCAATGCATGATATCAACGAGTTCTTCATCTCAAAGTGAGTATATCGACCATTGTCTATGTTTTCAATGTAATGCTTTCCAGTATTTTTTGGAGTCTCTAGCATAGATCTGACATCCATAAAAGGAAAATTATACTCTTCTGAGAGAATTAGAAGAATTAGATTAGAAGCTTATTGATGTCACTATGACTAAGTGACACGAGACATGCTCAGCTTCTGATCCTATCTACGAATGATACAGGACTCCGTTCAATTGCGTCTTCTGCGACATCCACCACTTGTTTTTCGTGCTCATTACTTAGAATGCCACTCTCGTTTATATAATCAGCTAAATTAGGGTACTTTTGTCTTACAACTGCCTTAAAATGTTGCTAAATTATCGTGAGGGTAGCTTCCTTTTGAATCTGTATTCGGTATTTTGTGATACATATGTTCGAAGCAATTCTCACGTGGGTTTACTTTGACTTTTGTATCAGAATTGATTTTTCTAGGCATTTTTAAAATATATCTTTCACTAATAAGATGATTGTAAGTGCCAGTGGCTTAGATCGATGCGCGCTCACTTCTTGACAATAAGGAACGAAGGCAACGTGTTCAATCCCAGCTGAATTCATATAAAAAGATAATTGAAATTTAAAATATGTCCAAACCGAACTACATAGATTTGATAAGTTGTACAAACATATGATACAGAAAAGACCAAGTAAATAACTAAAAAGACAAAATGATTACGTTTTGACTTAATATTTTGATTTATTTTGTTATGAGACGAATACTGTAACAGAATTCGCAAACTGAATTGGTTCAGAACTTTCAAAAAATTCACCAGTACCAATGATGCAGTACTGACGCAGTATAGAACCCAGTTCCTAATGCAATACTGTATCTGTGTCGATATTAGAAACTTATCGAGTATCCAAAATGTTCCGCTACAGTTCTGCATGTATCAGTACTGCCCCATACATAGGGAAAACCGATTTAATTCCGTAGGAGTACCGATGTGTTATGCGGGAAGACTAATCTGCCACGATCATCTTTGATGATCCAGGAACCAGCAACCCTGTCTCATCGTTTTCCGTCACATCCATGCTACTTTCACACATTCATTTCACTTAACATGCCTATTCCATAATTTCATGCGATTCAAGGTTAGTATCCTACTGTCCTACTGATTGTTCTTTCTACTCGACTACACAGATGGTCGCCACTCATACAAGATGTATTCACAGCGCTGGTCCCTGTTTTATTTGCTATTTACCCATGAAGATACCGAGGCAAGGAGAAGACCCAATCTTTGTTTTTAAATACGATTAGAGTAGCCAGCAAGGATTTCGCTTGATTCGTAACATTTTCAATTAGAATTTCAAACGTATTTAAATTATTTTCTACCTTGAGCTAGAACCTAGTTGGTTGGTCGGTTGTAGTGGTAGCCCTCTTTTCTCAAGTCATCCACAACAGGCCCATTGTGATACCGCAGAAATTCGGAACGACACTAGAACCTAGCTGCGGTATGATCAGAACCATTTGGATTCTTTTATGAAGCTGACTGTACAGCTTATATTAAAATGAGCTAATACCGTGAGGCTATCCAGGAAGACCGAGCCGACAACTTGTATTCGTCTTTTGGATAGTGCTGAGCATTCGCACAGAAAATGTTGGACCATTTCTTTCACTGCTTCTAATTTGCAGCTTCGACAGAAATCGTTGAAGGGAACGCCCAATCTTTCTGCATGTCTGCCAATTAGACAGAATCCCGTTTTAATGTTTCACGGCTCGTGTTGAGAAGCTGCTTAGTGCATTTTGAGCTTAGTGTGCCAAGTTTGTCTGGTTGTCCTACAAGTTTCTTCCATAAGTCAAACCCTGTTTGCAGTCTCCATATAATACTGCATTAATCGTAGCTTAATGGAGGCTAGAGAATAGCCGACTTGGAGTGTTAGTGAATAATCCTGGAACCCAGTGCCAGCTCTCGCTACGCCATCTGCTTCGCAATTTTCAGGTATATCCCAATTCCCCGGAACCTAGTATAGGGTCACTTCTCAGTGAAACCACATCTTATTCAAATGCGTACGACATTTCATTACGGATGAGGTATACACGTTGGATATTCATTGAATAGCTTGCTTGACTTTCAGAGTAGAAGTTTAGATTTCTTGTAGAAATTTTATTGCTTCTGAACCAGTCTGCTGCCTCGTATATTGCAATGACCTCTGCTTGAAGGACGCTGCAGTGGTCCAAAAGTCGGATGGAATAGTTTCAGGCCTAATTTTTTCACGAAAACAACACAGCCGACTTTCCCTCTAATTTTGATCCATCAGTGTAGATGTCGACCGATTCCTGTATCTCACTCCTTTCTATGGCCCAGCAGTCATTCCTACTCGAAATGACTGACTTCGAAACCATGCTGGAAGCAGTGGTTTGGAGAAACAAGGTCTCCTTTTCTAGCGTTGGTTCCTCCTTCCGCATTGTGTTGGAGTGGCCAATATTCCCTCATACCATAGATTTTGAGCTTTCAATCGAATCGCAGAGCACTTAGCATACTGTCTCGTAAGAAGCTTAGTCGGGAGACAAGTTAGAACCTAGGTTAGCGAGAAAATTATATATTCTTCAAAATCTTATGAACTCTTACAGAGGATATACTTTGTTATAAGATGAGCTGAAAATTTTACAATGTTCGATATGTTCCCGAATGCATTCCTAACACTTCCAAGTGCTAGCCGAAATAACTTTTTGAGTTTTAAAAATAACAAAAAATAACATATTTTGGTTTAAAATTCTCGAGAGCTAAACTTTTCTGGCAATTTAAATCATCAAATGTAAGTTATTAATTCGGAAAAATCAGTAAAACTAAATGTATGTTAGAATGAATGATCAAATATGTTTTCTTCCAACTCTTGTCTGCTTAACACTTTCGTGTCGAAGTGGCGTTATGCAAATTAACAAATTTGAAAATTGGTCATTATAATTACAATTTGCTTCTGATCTGTTCATCAATATCTTGCTGCGAATAGGGACAAAAAAACAGGGCAAATAATACAGTCCCGCTAACACCGTAACTGCACTGGAAATAGGAATATTACAAATTAGGTTTGAGAATTTCAATATTGTAGGCCAGAAAAAAAATCCAACGATATTTTTTCTCTGACCTACAAACGGTTTTGCTGAAGTGGCTGAAGCAATGTCCTGAGATTGAATGAAATTCTCGAGTTCGCAATGTATAATTTTCTGTAATTTGCTCGAAAATTAATTTTAAATATTGTCCAAACCCCAAATTATATTCTCATTTGCGCAATTTTCCATTGCATCACGTACCAAGTGAGCCATATTTCCTTCAAACAAAGTCATGCCAACATTATTGTCGTCTCATTGAATCACATTCTTTTGTAAGCTCGTGGCCATTGTTGACAAATGCTAAATATTTTATATATACTTGCAAAATTCCCTGAAAAATGACACACACACACACATTACGTGAGTCCACAAGTCCTGAAAACCATTTGATAAGAATCTATTTTTTCGACATTTGGAAACGTAAAATATTTGAGCCATTGAAAAAAAATTGTGAAGACGAAATGTTGTCTTTACATCCTTCATTTCTAAGGACGACATTGTTTGCAACGAGACCGTCTACTTTGTTTCTGAAGAATAGCAACCTTTCTGTCGTTATAAAACGAATTACATGGTTGGCCAACAGAAAGTCAGCTTTTTTTATTTAGTTCCGGAAATTTATTGTTGAAAAAAGAACTTTAAAGATTCACTTTTTTCAGTAATTGAAGATTTCAATATTCTAGCAAGGATGTTTATAGGCATCCTAAGTCTCTGATTAATGTTTCAAATATAAACTATGAGCATTGAAAAAGGTTGAAAGCTCGATATGCGTAAAATTGTTGCGGAAATTAAATTGCCAGATTTGTTAAAGAGAAGGTTCGTTGAAATAAAGCAACCTTTCCCAGAAAAATAACTGACCGTAGTGCTCTACGATAATTTTTGAAATTAACTGTTGACACCCCAATTCCATCGCGTATATGAGGATTAAAGAGTCATTATATCTATTGGCTACAGTACAAAATGTATGTATCTGTTAATTACACTTCCAAGGATGCAAATGCAAAATGAAAACCAGTATGAGGTCTTGCCTTAAAAATCAATTTCCCACAACTTTCTACGCATGAAGGAATGTCACAATCGATCTTACAGCCATGAAGGAATTGGCAGCAAGTGAAAAGGGTAAGGATGTTCATTATTTTCCGTAACCTTTTTGGATCTATCGCGCCATGTTTGTGGTTTTGACCTTTTTAACATGGCTTATACGAAGACTATGATTTAATGAAAAGGAAATGGAAAGAAAGAGAAAAAATAAAGCTGACAAAATAAAGCAAACATAATGATGTACGGATTTTTTACTATAATTTTATCTACCTTCAGTGCTAGTTACTTTTTGATTGGATGGACTAATTTGGGCTATTCATGCTCCTTAAATGGATGCCGCGTCAAGTGGGCTGAAAATGAGTACCGTTTTTCGAAAGATACTAGAGGGTTTATGATAAGTGGGTCGTCTTATTTTTATCGATTTGTGCCTCGGTAATATATCAAGAGCGGGAAAATAATTACAATGATAGTTTGACCCGAACAGTTTATGAGTTGCTGGTAAACTTGTGCTTCTTCTTTCCTGTGACTAGATATGAATTTTATAGATTAAATATCCTTGATGCGTAAACCACACGTTAGTCGACATGCTTGTGAAAGGGTGTTTTTGTAAAACAGATAAAAACTTAATCTCTATATATGTATAGGAACAAGGCATCCACAATAATGTTGTGTATAACAAGCTTCTGTAAAATTTATTTAACCTAAACCATAGTTTTGAGCTACACAGATTTCAATATTTCCTAAGCATTGACAATTATGTAATTATTGCAGTTTTATGATGCTTTTTCTTTTTTCGTTGGCATTCTTGCTAAAAATTGTTTGTTCTGATGTAACAGAAAAACTTAGAAACTAATAGAGCTGATTACTTTTTGGGACATTTCCGTCGGGGGGGGGGGGGGTTTGTTGTTTTGCCCCTTGTTTTTTAATTTAAGAAAAAAGAGTGCAAAACATTAGTTTTTTTCATAAACAATACATTTTTAACCTGATTTGCGAAACACATCAATTAATGTTTATAAAGTTTATTTATTCCAATCAGTTTCTGTAAAAAATCCCAGCAAAACTTTTTTCTCATGATTACAAAACAACAAATTAAAAATAAAAAAAACATTAAAAGTCATCATTTATGTCATTCACTATATCTCACGAACCAGATATAATATTTGCATTAACAAGGTGTCAATCGACGTGAATATTTATTTTTGTGATGTTTTCAACTTTATAAAAAAACATCATTGGAGCCGTTTTTTAATTTAATACAAGAAAATCCGAAATATTAGGGTTTTTTCATAAAAAAAATAAATTTTAAACCGGATTTGCACAACACAGTAATAAATGTTTATAAAATTTATAACATCTTATCAGTTTTTGTAGAGAAACCAGAAAAACTTTTTCCCAAGATCATAAAAAATGTAAATTAAAATAATAATTAATTCATTTAACTTGTCACATGCAATTAAACCGATTATTGACTGCTATTTCAATGTTTTCAGGACCAACCGAAAATAAAAAATAATTATTAGTCTCATTGATGTAAAATCGTGGAAAAATACAAATTCAGCGATTATGCCGAAGTCATGGCAATTTTGAACACAACTATTCAAACGGGCCACCATGCGACAAAATCTCTTCAGTGGGCGTAATAGCAAAAACTGCTTTCATTTTTAACTTCCCAGTTCTTGTAATTGCTTCGAAAATCGAAATTGAAATTTTCAACATTTCTTTACGTTTTGAGGTCTATAGAGTATATATAAAGTGTTTTTAGAAAGGGAGATGTATGTGTGTGTGTACGTTCGTGAACAGTTTTTTCTACGAGCATAACTCACGTAAACAAAATTTATATACCGCAAACAATGTTTGTAAAAACACCATCAAAACTTTTTGTCATGATAACGTGAAACATTCAATTAAAAATAAAAAATCATTAAAAGTCATCATCATTTTCAAGGTCATTTTTATCATTCACTATATCTCACGAACCAGCTATAATATTTGCATCATTAAGGTGTCAATAGACGTATAGTAACATTTTTGCGCTGTTTTCAATATTATAAAAATTCGTTTCAGCTTTTTTTTTAATTTAATAGCAAAAAATACGAAAAATTAGGGTTTTTTCATAAAAAATATTTTTTAACCTGATTTGCACAACATAGTAATACATGCTTATAAAATTTATACATTATTATCAGTTTTTGAACAGAAACTGACAAAACTTTTTTCCATGATTATTAAAAAACTAAATTAAAAATAAAAAACCATTCAAAGTTACCATGTAAAGAGGGTTCATACGAATGATATTACTTTATATCTTTTATGCTAAAGAGATTGTTGTAAATTCAATCAAAGTTTAAAAATATTTGCAATGTTTCTACAGTCTTTTAATTAAAAAAAAACTGCTTAAATTTTGAAAACCAACAAAATTTCAATCAAATTTGCATTTGTGGTAATCAACGCTTTGAATGGTAAAATGTTTTTTAGTCAATACTTTGCAAGATCATATGCTTTAAAAAGCTTTCATCAAATAAAAAATTGTAGTTTTTAGAAGATTTGATCTTTAGTAATCGTAAGATTTCAACTACTTCCTCCATTATCATTTGTAATACATTTTACATTTTACATGCAATTGAATCTAGTTTTGACTGCATATTCAAAATTTAGGAAATATGAAGTAATTATTAATTTGATTGATGTAAAATCGTGAAAAATTTTAAATTCAGTGATTATGCTGAAGTCATGGCAATTTTGAACGGAACTATTCAAAAGGGTCGTCACGCGACAAAATCCCTTCAGTGGGCGTTATAACAAAAACTGCATTCATTTTTGCTAGCGCTCTTTTGTCCTTCAAGCATCGATGTGAAAATAACAAATAACGTAGAAAAGATCCCCACCGATTGATTGATCAAATCAATCTACCCCCATCCACCAAAAGCCTTACGTAATCAATGGATGCTCCCGTAGATGATATGATTAATATTAACTCATTCCTGTTACTGCTATGAATACCTCTCATTATTATTATTTAAAGTAGTATTATTTTCAAAATTATTATTGTGTTTAATGTTTTTGATGTTTATGTAGATATTACTGGGAAGTTGACCGTGTGGACCTGAAGGGTCGCACCTCGCGGCTTGTTGTTAGCGCTCTTTGTCCTTCAAGCATGGATATAAAAATAACAAATTACGTAGAAAAGGCTTTGTAACCTGCCCCTCCCCCCACTGATTGATCCGCATGAATATTCAATCAAACCAATCCACTCCCCATCAAAAACCTTACGTAATCAATGGCTTGCGACTGTTTAAAGCTAAGAACTTGCCTAGTTGAAAACTACATTAGGATAAGTTTAAACTTCTAGATATCTATAGAATGTAGAAAGTTAGGAGCTAGAAGGCACTAGTCGTGGATTGTCGATCATGGTCATTCTTTCAAGAAAAGCATGATACTTACGAGATCTTTTATTGTCAAGACTTGAGCCAATTGAGGCAGCTGTGTTGTCGAGCAGTGCCACGGTTTGTCAAAGATAATCTTTAGGCATTTGTTTTGGAGAATTTGAACCTTACCTTTATAGTAATTAGCACACCGTCCCCGTGCTGCATATTAAATAATTGGCTAAAATGCAACCTTGTGAAAAATTAAACATTGTGACATGTGAATTTCGTAATACAATTTATTCACCACTTTACTCTATTAAATGCTATCAAAGTAAACAAATGAATCTTAATATACAGAAATAAAAATCTTCATTGAATCTGTTTCCATGAAATGTTCCTCACGAAACGGTACAACTGAAAAATTATCAAGATTGTGTTCAATAAAGATTGACTAATCTATATAGAACACAAATCAAATCTACATCACTATAATGAAAGAGGCAATTATGTAATTCGGCTGCAAAGCTAAAAAACATATCAGATACCTCAGCTTAAACATTTTGCAAGATACATTCTGTTAGTTCCTACCAAAACAAACAAACAGCAAGGCATTTATCCACCTAATAATTTCCGAACTTGACCAAAGATTCTGATCCCTTCGTCGATGATGGGTTCCGATGTCTGATTGCGCCACTTACACTACTGTTAGCAGCACCATTGCCATCGTCCTCAATCTCCTTAGCATGGTTAGCGGCTTCTAGAAAATTTTCCAATTCCGTTGTTGATGTATCCAATCCGGGAGTTGAATACGAATGAAACGAAATAATCGTTGCCGGCGTTGAATTCGAAGCGGAAGCCGTCCTTTTCTCTGACCCCGATGGTGTTATTTTACGACCGACACTCACGCCTGTAAAATGAGAGAATGATTGAACAAGGATACCGAATAAGTTCCATTTCAATGATTGCCTAAATAATCAATTCCATTAGAACAGGAATGTATGTGTGTTATATTTTTTGTTTGCTAAGCCACTCGTTCAAATCATCCTTCGCAACTCTCGTCGTGCTGAAGCAATTCGACCGAGGATAATGACCCAACCATTATATTCCCGAGTGGACTGTTCTCATTAACAATTCTTGGGCATGCACAAACTTTGGACGTTACAGTGATGTGAAAGAAATCGGAAACGAAATACAAATGAAAAGGTTCAGTTGCTTCCGACTAAAATGATTGGAATTGTTTGTTAAACACTTAGCAATTTGCTGAAATTCAATTGGGTATTTTTGAATCCAAGCAGTACTCGTAAACCATCAAGGACATTTTTATTCAGTTTACTATTTTTATATGACAATCAATACATTTGAATGAATTTTAAACAGTGTCTACATAAAATGAAACATGTTCATTTGAATTGTGTTAAAATAGGACTACATCAACAGAAATGATATTTTTTTCAAGTCAGTTCATTTGAATGCTGACAAATTACTACCTATTCGCCTATTTCAATTTACTATTCATATTACCTTTTATTATCTACTTCAATTTACATATTAGTCCACTTGCATTTTCAGTGGAATCCTAATAGTTTCAAACTTTTTGGTCACGGGGGAACCTGCCACAGTCTGATTGAATAGATAATATATTTCGCTTTTATAGCGAACAATATTGCTAAAGGTGAAATAATAACCATTCATCACCTTAAGGGGGGAAGTACCTTTAGACACTTTTTAAAATCGATTTTTTAACTTCCCAGTATATGGGAAGTTCTTGCAATCGCCTCGAAAATCGAAATTAAAATTTTCAGCATTTCTTTACGTTTTGAGGTCTATGGAGTATATATAAAGTGTTTTTAGAAAGAAGTATGTATGTTTGTGTGTGTGTATGTACGTACGTACGTCCGAACGTACGTATGTGCGTTCGTGGACAGTTTTTTCTACGAGCATAACTCACGTAAACAAAGTCATATTGACTTCGTTAAGGTGTCATTCGAAGCGCCTTTGTAATCTTAAGAGCTGATTAGTTTTTGGAACATTTCGGTCGGGGGGATTTGTTGTTTTGCCCCTTTGAAGGTCATTTCTGTCATGCACTATATCTCGCGAACCAGATATAATATTTGCATCATTAAGGTGTCAATCGACATGTATTAACATTTTTGTTATGTTTTTACATTTAACAAAAAAATCGTTGGAGCCGTTTTTTAATTTAACAAATAAATGCAAAAAATTAGGATTTTTTCATAACAATTTTTTTTTAACCAGATTTGCACCACACGGTAATAAATGTTTATAAAATTTATAAATCCGTATCAATTTTTGGAGTCGAACCAGCAAAACCTTTTTTCATGATGTCTAAAAAATTAAATTTAAAATAAAAAATCATTCAAAGTCGCCATGTAAAAAGTGTTCATATGAATGATTTTACCTGACTACTCTTATTCTAAAGACATTGTTGTTAAGCCAATCAAAGTTTATTAATATTTGCATAGTTTAAACAAATTTTGAGGAGTTTTTACAGTACTGTGTTTTAATTTTAATATAAAAACTGCTTAAATTTTGAAAATCCAAAAAAATTAATCAAATTTGCATTTGTGGTAATAAACGCTTTGAATGGTATGTAAATGTTTTGTAGTCAATACTTTGCTAGATCATATGCTTTAAAAAGCTTTCATCGATATGAAAATAACAAATAACGTACAATAGGCTTTGTAACGTGCCCACCTCCCGATTAATCCGCGTAAATATTCAATCATCTCCCTTATCTACGTAATCAATTGACGCTCGCGCAGATGTTGCGATTAATATTAAGTTATTCCAATTAGTGTTTTGAGAGGTACATTATTATTATTTAAAGTAGTAGTATTTTCATAATTATTATTTTGTTTAGTATTTTTAATATTTATGTAAATATTACTGGGAAGTTGACCGTGTGGACCTCAAGGGTCGCACCTCGCGGCTTGTTTTAAATTGTTTTAATCGATAGATATATCGCCTAAGAATATCATGTCAAAGTTTCAAAAGCTAATTCTCAAAATTGTAGAAGATATGCATCCTGGAAGTGCCTGGCGCCAAGTTCTTTTTCTCTTGACCACAAACTTTAAACGGCCTTTTCTCGAAACCATGTTTTTTAACATTGCGTAAGTGATAATAAAAAAACTAGTGAATCGATTTCCATCATCTAGCATTAATTTTAAAGAGCATAAAAAACTGTTCTATATAAATTAAAGATTAAAAAAACAAATTATTTTGGGACTATTTTTGACTGGAAGTACAACGAAATTTTTCGTCAAAATCGTAATTTGTTTTTTTTTAGCCTGTTTTGAAGGGTTGATTTTCAAATTTCGCAAATATTTTACTCTATCTACTAAAAAAAACCTTCCCGAGTAAGAAAATGTTTGGATTGTTGATTTCAGATGAAAATTGCAGCCAGCATCGCTTACGCAATTTACGACGTCAACGTCGACATGGCTTTCAAGATCCTTGAAAAATTTGTTAATTTTCAACTTTTACTTTTGTAGAATATGTTTTTTTTTCAACCTCAAGCATCGCCTAAAATAAATATTATACTGATTTAATAAGAACTGTCTTCATTTTCCCACAAATCAGTTGCAAAAAAGACCTATTTTTTCGGCCTCTAAAGGTACTTCCCCCTTTAAAGTACTATTAACTTTAATGATTACACATCACTTTTTAATAATTTTACCTAATTTCCGTGTTTTTTGGTAAAACAAGTCCTATCACCCACCAATTTCTCACATTTTAATATTACTTGAAAATATTTTATTATTCAAATTCTGAAAGAAATATTTTTAATCTTTCAAATGATATAAGTATGGCAATAAATTCTAATGTTGAAGGGTTGGCAATAAAATCAAATATTATACGGTTGGCAGTAAATGCAAATGTTATCAGGGTGGTAATTCTGATAAATGTCACAGCTGTTTGTTTCCTTCCATGTAACATAAACTCTCATTGCAGACTCTAAATATGGCTAATCGTGTTTGTAAAAAATCTCCTAACAGTTTTTGTTATATATGTGGTGACTTTGTAGTTAAAAACCTGAAAAGAACATTACTGAGTCTGTGAAAAAAGTATATTTTTCATATTTTGGTGTAGAAATCGGTAATCAAGACAAATGTTGGGTACCTCACAAAGTATGCTATGTTTGTGTCGAGGATCTTAGGAAATGGTAAAAGAAAAAGAAGAAAGCTTTTAAATTTGCAGTACCCATGATATGGAGAGAGCAAAAAAAAACATTCAAATGATTGTTATTTTTGCAGCAATGATGTTTCTGGATATAACTCCAAAAATAATTTTCTATCCTAACCTTACTTGAGCTGATCGGCCGGTTGGACATGGACCGGGACTTCCTGTTCCTGAGCCATCTCAATCTATTGATGACGTTTTACAGTCCAGTTCCGAATTTAATTAAAGTCAACTCAGTGATGATGAGTTCCAATGTTCTCCAGAAAATTTAACTCCACAGTTGTTTACACAAGCTGAGTTTAATGACTTAGTAAAGATTTAGGTTTAACAAAGGACAAGGCAGAATTGCTTGATTCTAGACTGAAAGAAAAATATTTATTGGACTGTGAACCAACTATTTACCAATATAGAACGAGAGATGAACAGTTTGCGCAATTTTTCACGCAGGAAGAGGATTTGGTTTACTGCCATGATATTGACAGTCTAATAAATGAATTTGGCATTGAATACAAGAAGGAAGATTACTCATCAAAAACTAGTCTAAAGTCTAGGGTTACACGATGGAAATACTTATGCTTCATTGCCTGTTGCTCATTCAGTCCATATGAAGGAAACGTATGAAAATCTTAACATAATTTTACAGAAAACAAGCCGCGAAGTGCGACCCTTGAGGTCCACACGGTCAACTTCCCAGTAATATCTAGATAAACATTAAAAGTATTAAACACAATAATAATTTTGAAAATAGTACTACTTTAAATAATAATAATGAGAGGTATTCATAGCAGTAACAGGAATGAGTTAATATTAATCATATCATCTACGGGAGCATCCACTGATTAAGCAAGGCTTTTAGTGGATGAGTGATGATGATTGATTACCACAAATGCAAATTTGATTGAAATTTTGATGGTTTTCAAAATTTAAGCCGCTTATTTTTATGAAAAGACTGCAAAAACTATTAAAAATCTGCTCAAATTATCCAAACATTTTAGAATTTTGATTAACTTTACAACAAAGTCTTTAGAATAAAAGATATAAGGTAATATCATTCCGAAGAACCCTTTTCATATGGTATCTTTGAATGATTTTTTATTTTTAATTGAATTTTTTTCAGAGTCATGAAAAAAGTTTTGTTGGTTTCTCTTCAAAAACTAATAGGAATATATAAATTTTATAAACATTTATTACTGTGTTGTGCAAATCAGGTTTCAAAAATATTTTTTATGAAAAAAACCCTAAGTTTTTGCATTTTCTTCTATTAAATTAAAACAACCGCTGAAACGGATCTTTATAATGTTAAAATAATCAAAAACATGTTAAAACACGTCGACTGACTCCCTTATAATGCAAATCTTATATCTGGTTCGTGAGATATAGTGAATGGAAGAAATGACCATGAAGATCATGATGACTGTTAATGATTTTTTATTTTTTATTTAATTTTTTACATGATAATGAGAAAAAGTTTTAATGTTGTTTTTACAAGCATCACTTGATGTAAATAAATTTTATAAAAATTGAATACTGTCTTTCGTAAATCAGGTTAAAAATTTATTGTTTATTAAAAAAAACTTAATTTTTTCACTTATTTTTTTAAAAATTAAAAAACAGCTACAGGAAATTTTTTAAACACTTGATAGAATCACATAAATGTTAATACGCGTCGATTGACACCTTGATCAAGGAAATCGTATGTTTCGTTCGCGAGATATAACGCATGACAGAAATGACCTTCAAAGGGGCAAAACAACAAACCCCCCCGACCGAAGTATCCCAAAAACTAATCAGCTCTCAAAATTGCAAAGACGCTTCGATTGACACCTCAACGAAGTCGATACGACTTTGTTTACGTGAGTTATGCTCGTAGAAAAAAGTGTCCACGAACGTACGTACGTACGTACACACACACACACATACATCTCCCTTTCTAAAAACACTTTATATATACTCTATAGACCTCAAAACGTAAAGAAATGTTGAAAATTTCAATTTCGATTTTCGAGGCGATTACAAGAACTTCCCATATAGTGGGAAGTTAATTAACTATGTAGCTCACGATTGGATGCTATTTGGAGATTTAAAACTTATATCTATGCTCCTTGGTCAACATAAGGGATTTACAAAATTTCCATGTTTTATATGTGAGTGGGACAGCAGAGCAAGGGATCAACATTGGTCCAAAAACAATGGCATGTAAGAAGATTTTTGACACCTGGCGAGGAGAACATTTTGCATAAAAATTTATTAGATCCTTAAAAGATTGTTTTACCACCACTACACATAAAGTTGGGCTTAATGAAACAATTTGTAAAAGCTTTGCCTAAAGATGGAGATTGTTTTAACTATTTATGTAGAATTTTTTTTCATTTATCAGAAGCTAAGCTGAAAGAAGGGATTTTCGTTGGACCTGATATTGGTGAAATAATGTTCGGATTCTAGCTTCGAAGAAACAATGAGTGCAAAGGAAAAGGAGGCTTGGATATCATTCAAGGAAGTTGTGACTAAGTTTTTGGGCAACGTGAAAGCCCGTAACTATGAACTTATCGTAGCTAATATGATAGAAAAGTTCAAAACGCTTGGTTGACTGATGAGCCTTAAAGTACACTTTTCGCACAACCATCTCGACTTTTTTCCAGAAAACTTGGGTGACGTGAGTGAAGAGCAGGGGGAACGGTTTCATCAGGACATAAAAGAGATGGAGAAACGATACTAGGGACGATGGAATATCAACATGATGGGTGATTACTGTTGGTCACTTCACAAAGAACAACGAAGTTCATCACATCAGAGAAAAAGCTATGCACGAAACTTGACAGAGAAAAGGGCAAGGAAATACTAAAAAATAAGCACCTAAAATATTCACATTGTAGTTATTTAATATTTTCGTCATTAAAAATTATAACCTAATAAGCAAACCAATGATGTTTTAATTTTTATGTACTAAATTTCCCCTATATACTTCACTATTGCGCCCTATTGTGAAGTATGTAATTGATGTCGTATTGTGAAAGAATTGTGAGTGATAAAAAAAACTGAAAACTGAACGGTTTCAGCACCCAAAAATACATAAAATTTAGGTGAATTGGTTTAAAAAGTTTTTACAAACTTTTTTTTGTTGGCCTGTGTTATTCATCTATAAGAAAGTGTTACAAGTCACAATCTAAGAACTAGGACAGGGAAAAGGCAAATTTGAGAGCTCAACATAGGAAGTCATCACAAAAATAATTATGCATATACAAACGTTATCCATTGCATCCGGAAATGAACAGATACAGTCATGCCAAACAAGTCAATCTTTACATTTATTTTCAAAACGTTTCATACAACAAAAATATACCGTATTCATCGAAAGATGGCAACTGCTACAACAGTGATGTTGTTTTATTAGTCACGTTAACATTATTTTCTACATGGAAAGAAACTGATTTGTCTAATTAAAAAAGACAACCTGACGCAAATATCAAACCTCTATGAAATTTATACAAGAACGTTTTCTTCATTCAACAACAAAACATTGGTAAATATCGACTGTATATTTTATCGGCCTAATACGTTTATTTTTAACTCCTGCACAGGAGAAGCATCCAGTAAAATGTTTTGCGACAATTTTCCAGTTTCCCGCTTACTGGTCGCTACTTTCTACATTGACGGAAAAATTTGAATCCTGTTTGTAAATTTATCGGTTTCCTCTTTTTCATTCTGCAAGCTTCTGTTTGTTAAGCAAGAAAATGATCCAAAAAATTTTTTGCTTTACTACAAACTTCGAGTAGAGTACATCTAATTTAATAGATAAAAGACACGGTTTTAAAGGAAATTTTCAAAAGGTTTTTGAATTTAACTTAAATTTGTGAAAGCGTGAAAAAAGGGTTCTAGCTGAGATATTCCAGTTGAGGTTCTGACGCATGCGATGTTATATTATGTTGCGTGCCTTCACTACCACACCTCCCTCCCAGCCAATCATCCACCATGTGCCCCGCCAATTCGGACGCCACATGAAAGATGATTGCCGAGAGGAGGCCCCGTGCGGAGCACCCACCAAATGTGGCCGCATAGTGGCGACCGTAGAGTAAAATTTTGAAACCGGCTAGTTCACCGGGTCGTGGGCTAATCAAAAACACAAAACAACTGAAGAACCGGACAAACATAATCGCGCACAAGCTGCGGAGGGGAGAAACCAGCAGCGTGCAGAAACACAGGACATAGAAAGCCCGCGACGTGTGTCCCGACGGGAAGCTGAATTTTTCCGACCCGATTTCGAAGATGTCGTCGTTCACGACCGGTAGCCTCCTTCGGGTTGATGCCTTGATCAAAGCCACGAATACAATCTCGCAACAACTCTGGAAATACGATACAACTGCCCGAACATTGTTCCCTTAATCAACTTAGACAATTCTGAAACATTTCCACTTGCGACTACGACGACTTGTTCCCGACTGACTCTCGCCACCTCTGCACTCACTCTCCCTATCCCTCTCGCTCGCGTCTCGAGTCCGAACATTTATGCCCATATATAGCAATCCGATAATTTGTCCAATCAGATGGGCGACCGCACCCAAAGAGAGCCGCTTCTCGCTCGATCACCTGAACTCACCACGACTAGAACAAAGAAAAAAGCGTTTCTCACCTCTCGAGAGAGACAGTGCGAGTGGTGGATTAGTAATTCGCATATTAGCACTGCCAATGCGATTATTTGACAGTGTAACGATGCAATTTAAATTGATTAACGTTTTGGTATAAAATAAAAAAATGCGTAATAAAATGATCTGCAACAATTACTAAGGATACAAAAGTGTGATGTTTACGTGGTCATCTGGTTTAGATAATCTCAACATCATGACTTCTAAGGCACGGATTATGAAAAATCTTGCACCAAGGCCCGCAAACACGCACTTGACAGTAACCGATAACGAGTATGAGAACTGCCATTCCGAGTCAGGTACTAGTTAATCCAGGGCTTCCACAGATTTCTTCATATCTCTGGTACGGATAGGGCTCATCATCATCCTTGACGCTCTTTGGAGCGCAGCTCCCCTATTGAAAGCCGCAACAGCACGCCAAATACACCTAAATACAAAAGGATTGCCGAATATTTACCGGCTCCAAACTGTATTCGTAATGTTAGTACTCGTTTTGGACATGACTTACAGCCACCAATTTGCAACAAAATAGGTTCCTCACCGACGCCGGCCAGGGCAAGTCCCTGGGGCCCCGGATCCCTTGGTACCAGTAAGTACTGGTAAGGCTTCAAAGCTATACAAGCACCGCCACTTCGATTGAGACGGGTAGAAAACTCCGGATCGATCACAATTTTTATGATATACCCTGTTTATCATCCCATTATCTCAGATCTTCCTTGTTGAAACGAAGGAGAGAATCGGTCAGAACCCATCCTCGTTTGCTCTGGCTTGAGACAGTCCTCCTACTTTTGGCCAAGTACTAAGCGTCTGCTGGTCAACACTTCCAGACAATCTTTCTGCAACGTAATAATTCGGCTATGCGACCTTTCTGAAACAAACCTACACACTTAGCGTTGAAAATCGAAGTTACTAAGCATACAATTCGAAAACTATTCGTGAAACTACAGCCACATTTGTTCAAGTGACGATTGGAAAGTGTTATTGCAAATGTGATGTGCTAGTCTTGTTTTGCAGGCGATCTACCGTGAACTTGAGAGTCCTGCTTCTATTTACGATGTCTCATCTTGCTATACGGCAGCAATACTTTATCCTGATTGCAATTAGCATTCCTAATATGTTTGTAGTCTACCAATAACATGCACACCGATTTGAGACTACACTCGCTACAAAGTAAACAGGACAACATTGCAAACAGGCACTTTTCACACAACATGTGTTTCTTCTTGCCATAAGTGGGCAAATCAGAAATATAGGCATTTTGGCTGACATTGAGAATAGCTTGACTGTGACTTGTGTATAATGTGGTTCAGGTGCCCAATTTTCTAAGTTTACCAACATGGTGTCCCGATAATGGTTTAGGCCCGGGCTCCACGTCCGATTCCAAACCGATTATTATTTGGAATGCGTAAACAATAAGAACGACGGGCGTCAGGCTCCACGTCCGATTCCAAATCAGAAATAAGAACGTGCGAGGCCTTTGAATCAGATTGTTTGTTTAGTGTTCATTCTCGTATCGGTGCTCATCGTGAAAACATCTGTCTTGTGTTGTTGATAGTGTCAGTGCTAAAATCCTAAAATGGATGAATTCGATTTTGAACTATTATTATTCTCCCACGCGGCATCATTCAATTCCCTGTTGTGGTAATCTTTCTCCGCAATACTCCAAATTACCGGATTATTTTCTACTGCCTTTATCACCTGCTCCATGGCCTTCTCCGTTCACTGCCTTTTAACGAATGACCACAACGCATGCGCATACAGAAAATCGGTTTCTGAAAACCGGCCGTGGAGCCGGGTGCCATCCGATCTTATGGCGAAAACGTGTAATAGGGCCTACGACGACCAACCTGGTTGTCAACTAAGTCGTCAACTTGCCATGTTGGTATCAATATTGAACGTCTGTAGGCATGTTGACGGTTGAAGTTCATGTTGAAGTTGAGGTTGAAGTAAAATCAAATGTTCGTGATTTTTGTGGGAGGGGCTTAATGTTGACAAACATGTTTTGCCGTCTATGGCCATGTTGACAGACATCAACGTCAACATCATTTCGAGTCAAGAATTTGTCGAGTGCACGTCGTTAAGTTTCAATAGCGAAATTGTGCAAATCGATCAATTTTTGTAAAGAAAATCCCTTATTCACATAGTTCATCAATAATAAAATATGAGAAAAATATTTCATCTCTCATTTTGAACAAAGCATATGAAAATTATCTACCGTACATAGTCTGAGCAGACGTCCTTTCACCATGAAATTTTCGACAAAGTGATGTTGGCATTCAAGTTGACGATTCGGTTGTTCAGTCTGTAGTCTCAACCTCAACCAGGTTGACGACTTAGTTGACAACCAGGTTGGTCGTCTGTAGGCCGTTTAAATGAGCGAGAAGGAAGCGCCTTCGTTCTGATTATGAATCGGAACGTCGACCCGGGTCATTCTGAACCGGACGGGTCGTAAAACAGGCGTTCTTGATCGAATCGGACGTGGAAGCAGGGTCGCCCGGTTCTCCTATAGAAAACATGCAAAATAAGAAAAGGTCGCGTCGCTATGACGTTCATTCTTAAAAACAAACAAACCGAAACCGATTTGGAATCGGACATGGAGCCTGAGCCTTAGAGCCTGCAAGGGCAGCACAATCTTAGGTTTTGCCTTAAATAATCCTCACTTCCAAAGAGAATCACTCACGGCCTCTTTTTTCGGTCGACTGCGCTGCGTTACGAACGTACAATGGTACTTTTTTGATTTTGAAAATAATTGACGCTCCAAATTGATCCTGAAGATTGTCATTTTAAGCTTCTTTTCACCATTTTTGTTGACTGTATTCAACACATTTTTGAGCCGATGATTTTAATAAGCTTAACAACTTTATTTGAGAATAAAAAAGGAATATGACAACAACACTTTGGTGTCTCAATCAAAAACGAATTCCATTATGCTCACTCATCACTGTAAACAATCCAAAGTAATTATTATTTGAAAAACGATTCGCCCAATTTGCGAGACGCAGAAGAAAAATTGATTGTCCTCGCTGGGCATACCAATCAAAACATAAAAAATTTCAAATGAGACAAACTAATTCCGAACAAAAGCAATTTACATTTAAAATAAAGTCGTTATGGCAGTTTACTAACTACCCTCGGTGGAATGCGAGGGCGAAACACCAACAACAAAACATAAATAAATTTACCGTGTCGTCGTTTCATATGCTTGTTGTAGTTGGGCCAATTGGTGAAGTGATGATCGCATTCTTGGCACGAATATGGTCGTACTCCGGTGTGCTGGTGTCGATGTGTCTAGCCAACAAAATCAACCCGCAACCCCAACAAACAGTTCACCAGCGTCAGCATCATCCCCGGAAAGAATACGGTCGACATGAAAATAGAATAGAAAAGGCATTAAATAGCGTTGCATTAAAATGTCTTGGGCGAAGCGAAATACATAAAAATGTAAATTTATTAATTTAAACGACACGAAAAATGAGCGGAGATAAAATCGTGCACATAATTTTTTTCTTTTATTTTCTACGTTTTGCACCTTTTTTCCAACCACTGGAATTTTTGATGCGTGTCCAAGTTGCTGAGGTGGGAATTTGGGACATTTATGATTTGTTGCTCAAGGAGTATTTTGTCAGGGGACATTAGCAATCGTGGGAGAGACAATTTGAAAGATGTCACAAGGATTTAATGAATGCAGCAATAAATTACCTACTTAAATATTGCCTTTACTGTAATTGGAAATTTCGTAGAAGTGCCTTAAATAATATAACTAGTCTGCTTTTTTGTGGAAATTCTAAATTTTGTGCATTACGCTGGCGATTCAGTTGTTGTATTGTATTTATTCAGCAAATATGCCGGATTTTCATTTCATGGCATACAGGCCAAACGCTCTTCGATACTGGGTGCAGATTTGAAAAAAAAAACTAGCTGCAAATTTTCGGTTTCCGAGACTTACATATGCCTAGACATCTGTTTTGAAACAAAATTGAATGAAAAACTATTTTTAAAGATTTTGGAAAGTTGGAAAAACAACATAACTGACTGAAAATCTGTTTGAAAGGTACAATAACCAAAAAAATAACTGCAGATAAGCATACACTTGCCAGAAAAGGTATCCATACACAATGAAAAGAAAACAACATATTAAGAAATTCATGCCAAAGAAAACTGTTACATTCAGATGTTTTAATTCAATAATTAATTAATTTTCTTAAATACATCTTTAAAAACTACTAGGTGTCTGACAAAAGTAATGAGACTGGCAACACTGCGAGCGATCTGGCAACGTTGTGCCTGCCAGGCTGTATTAGACCAGTTTGTATACCCCTGCCACTTTCTCAGTCAGATTCTCAACTCCGTACAGCTAACACATTATTTTTGACAGCGACATCAGTGAGCTTGTGTTTTTGTTGTGTGTTACAAAAATGGAGCATCGGAATTTAGAGCAACGTTGTGCAATCAAGTTTCATGTTAAGCTTGGTGAATTCGCGAATGTGACTTTTGAAAAGTTGAAACAGGCCTACGAACGTTACTTATCAAGAGTACAAGTTTTCCGTTGGCACAAATCATTTTGGAACGCCGAGAACCCGTTAAAGATCAAATTTGCTCAGGGAGACCTTCAACTTCAAAAACGGACGGAAACTTTGAACGTGTGAGGGCTTTTGTACGATCAGACCGTCGTTTAACAGTAAGGATAATGTGTGAACTGTTAAATTTAAACACTAACACCGTACATGAAACTTTAACAGACGATTTAAGCTTGCGAAAGATTTGTGCCAACATTATTACGAAAAACCTCCCAACAATTCCATTTCCATTAGTAAATTTTTGATCTCATAACGAATTTCTGTTGTTATTCAACTCCCCTATTCACCTGATTTGAGTACTTGTGACTTTTTCCTTTTCCCGAAATTGAAAACTGTCTTAAAAGGACATCATTTTAAAACTCTGGAGAACATTCAAAAACCAACCACTTGAAAGCCATACTAGTTGAAGACTTCTAGCGCTGTTATCAAAAGCAACAAAGACTTCGTCGGTGTATAGCTGCCCAGAGGAACTACTTTGAAAAGGATAACATTGTTGCTGACAGATCCTGCGCTCCAGCGATTTAGGTCTGGGGATTGGGCTGGCAAACGCAACTGATGAGTTGTGTTGTAGAGCAAGAAAAGCTTCACATTGTATGCCGCGTGCTTGGGATCATTATGATGCTGGAACCAGAAATCGTCACCAAGCCCCAACTCGTGATCGCATTTGCCTCTTATTGGTCTTCAAAATATTTAGATAACCAAATTGATCCTTCATTGAATCTATGATAACAAGTTTGCTAACTCATTCCGCCGCCATATATCCTCAGACCATCGCACCACCTATGCCATGTTGGACAGTTGGTACAAGATTTTTTTTTGTCGACGGCAGTACCGCTCTTCCGCCACACCAGCTTTATTTCTTTGCTGCCTATTATACAAAATTTGATTTCGTCGTCTAAAGTTAATCCAATGGTACTGATTATAAACATGTATCTCTCAAGGGAAGATGTTGCTCAAGGTATTAACAACCTTGAAGTTAATAAGAGTCCTGGCCCAGATTTACTTTCCCCATTTTTTTTGGTCCAGTGTATGGACCAGCTTGAAGTACCTCTCCACTTTCTTTTTAATAACTCTTTGACTAATAGGAGTTTCCCAACTTATTGAAAATCTTCCCATACAATTCCTGTCCTTAAAAGTGGTGACAAGCGCTGTCCCGAACTATAGAGATGTTGCCATACTATCTATGGTATAATCCTTAAATTATTCGAACAAATTCGAACAAATCGTTTGCCAAAAACTCCCAGCTATTATCAAGCCTCTTCTAAATGAACAACAACATGGTTTCCGCAAGGGCCGATCATTTACAACCAATCTCATGGTTTTAGTTTTTGATGTCCTATGTAAAATGGAGATGGGTTACCAAAACAGCTTGGCTTTACTAGAAGACGAGCCAAAGAGTTTAAAAATTTGTGGGTAACCAAATCATTATTTACTTCACTGGTTCGCCCATTACTAGAATATATTTTTGTTTGCTTTGAGAGACCTCTATAGCTCTTGTGACTTTCAAATCTTGTCTCCTTATGCAGTTAGATTGGATATTCTGAATTTGTCAACTCTTAAAGCCAGAAGCAGTTACTCTAGAATTCTTTTTCACTGATTGCAATACAGTTCATTTCTCGCGTACGGTCAATCGTACGGAACCAGTCGCATTAAAAGTTTGCACGACATACTGAACAAAAAAGTGATTTCTTCCTGTTCTCGGAAAGATTTGCCTTCTGTTCTAAGTTTCAGGATAATTTTTCTTTTATCAGCACTATTTTTTTTTTAGTTTTAGGCACCATCACAAATTCTTGTTCACAAAAAAATTTAAAATAACTGCAAAGTAATGCACTCACTTCAAAATCTACCATAAATGAAAATAGGACTGTTATCGGGTTTAAATACATATGTACATATGTCGCCGGATAACAGGGGGAATCTCCCGTTTTGATATTCTCCTGATTTGATTGATATGATCAAAGGAGCACCCTGATGTATACTGGAAATTGCCGATTCTATATGATTATAAAAGATAACAGTCAAATTAAATGGATATCTCATATATTTTAATATGACAACTTAATTTTCTTGCATATACTGATACTTTTTCTGGCAAGTGTATGTATAAACAATGAAGGTAAGACAATCAAATTTTATCTTTAGTACTGTTGTTATTTGCGTTCGTCTTGCAATACAGTGGTGATACATGCTTATTATATTATTGCAACTTACTTACAAATGCAAAATATCAGAAAGATAGATTTCGTAGATCCCCAAAAAAAGGAACAAAAACGAAATAAAATTCTGAAATGAAATTGATTCAAGAAATAAGGTAGGGTTTAAATTTTCCAATTTTTAAGATACTAAACAGATATTCTTTATAGATGTTTATCACGTTACTTGACGCCATATTAGTCTGTTGACTAACAAAATATAGCAAGACACATAATTGCTACCAAACGTTGGACAACAACGTTCGCATGTTCAAAATGTCTACATTTAATTTGAACATGTAAATTTCAAAAACCGTTTTAAAAAACCAACAAACATTTCAAAGGCTTTACCATCTATAATCCCAACATTAGCATCCTTACAAACATATTCCGCTTGAAACCCCACTAAAAAGTTATTTACAAATAATAAGGTAAATCCTCAATTCAACAATGAAATTTAGTACTTACCACCAAAATACTTCGAAACCGAAAATGTTTGCCGCAAAATTCACATTCGTATGGTCTTACACCTGTATGTATTCTCATATGTATCCGGAGCGTATCCTTTTCACGAAATTCCTTACCGCATTGCTCACATTTATGTGGACGAACCGACGAGTGTACGGTTTTGTGTTTCGCCAAACGTGCCAATGTTTTGAAGCTGCAAAAAGATGAAGACAATAAATTTATGTATGTTTGTAATAAAGTTTACTTTTCATGTTGATTTATGGTAGTCAAGCGAGCAGAAGCAAGTAGTCGTCATATAACAATTCGTTAAAGATATTTTCAAGGATTAAATTAGCTTTAAATTAGATTTCATCGGAAAACAAAATCTTTGGTTGACTAATTTCCGATTGATGAAACTTGTTTCCACAACAGCAATAGCATGTGTTTATCCGCAACACAAAAACATTTCTCGAAACATTCAAAGATTGCCCTTTAATAAGAACAAAACCCTAAAACTAACGAAAAAGATTCCTCCAGGCTCATGCAAATCAAAATCGAATCAAGCCAAATGCCACTTATCCTTTTCTATCCTTAGTGATACGTTTCCATAACAGCGTTGATGTAGAGTTGAAATGCTGATCTTTTATCCATTACACAGAAACTTTGTCGAAAAGCCCTGAGTACACACGTCACACGTCCCAGTAACTTTAGTGAAACTAGTTTTATTCATTAACAATGAATTTGTCCAAGGAAACATTTCGAACATTGTTTCATTCAGGCTTAACATATCAACAAATATTTAGCATCAACAATTAAGGACACTCATGCCAAAGATGTTTTCAACCTTTCAATTAGAAAGCACTTTAAGTAATTTAATAAGTACATGTGGAACGTGCACTATTATCAGACTTGAGATGTAAGAGTATCTTGAACTTAAGAAAGGACGCCATTGCGAGCAGTAAATTTGTACAAATCCTCGATTCACTTCGGTTTTAAAGTGAATTCCATTTAAATCACTTAAGCAAAAAGTTTACATGGGAAATATCCACACACATACACACACAAGGCGGCTGCCGTCTTCATATGTGTAGTCAATTTGATGAAGGTCCGACACAGAACACCGGAAAATCCATTTGAAGGGATACTAGAGGTTATGTCAAGGATAGAGATGTTTGCACATTAAATAAGAGGAATTAAAAAGTTTTGCCATAAAAACTTTATCCTGGCAGATACGCACGTACGTTGTGGGGCCATCAATGAGGGCAGAGTTTTCGTAAATTTGAAAGATTGAAAATTCAATGTGACCAAATAAGATAAATAAATATCCTTTGGCATTTGAAGGTACACGGAACGTGAATCAGAGCAGCATTATAGATACGCAGTCAGGAGATTGGTAAATAGCGGAAATTTAAAATTCACCATAGAAGGATCAAAATATTTTGCGATATTTGATTGATTTCAACTGTTGGTTCGTTTTCTTCTTCGTTGAAGATACATGAACATTTTGTTCGAATGCAAAATCAGAAGTAAAATAAAACTCTGCAATCAAGGAAAATTCGGCGAAATGTTATATCTACAGCGAAGATAAATATTTTCAAACCATTCAATGAAGCGATGAATGAAAAGTTTATGCAATTGACTTTCATAGGATTTTTAACTTCCCAGTTCGCAGTGGGAATGCCGCGTATGTGCGGATGTACGTATGGGCGGATGTGCGTTTGTATGTATGTATGTACGTTCGGAATTATTTTTTGTCTCGATTATCTCAAGAACCGAAGATTATACTGACGTGGGACTGGTTTCTTTGGACGCATAATTACGTAACTTAAAACTGAATGAGTTTTCAGCAAAATCGCTTCAGGCGTTTTTTATTGAGACTGAAAAAACTGAAAAAGACAAAAAAATTGTCTAAAACTTATTTAACTGTTGAAACGAACTATTAATTCGTGCAGATCCCAAATACCCTCCTATTAATATTATTATTGTGTGTTTTAGCAAAATTGTGTTATCAAAAATGTTATTTGAAATAAATCAAGATTAATTTATAGAATTCCAAACTTACATTATGAGGTTTGGGATATTGTTATAAATAATTCAATATTGTTCAAATATTATAAATTGTAATTTAATATTGTAAATATAAATTATAATTATTCAGTAACGATCAAACATTCTTAATAACGAATGATTATTACCAATAATAATTAAATACCCTCAATAGAGGACAAGGAGGATGTCGTGGACGGTGAGGTGGACAAGGGGGGGGGGACGAAGTTGCCGAGGCTTTTTAAGGATGACCAGGTGGTAGTGGTCTAACTTCATGTTAGACGCCATTTGTAATGAACTATTATTAAGGAATCGAAATCGTAGTTAACAGAGTTTAAACCATAAAAATTTATGAACGTTTTGTTCAGGGACGGGGCAACGTCAGCAGAACCCGCCCAGCAATGTCGGTGTTGCTTGAGCCCACCATATCA
Source organism: Oxycera nigricornis (assembly GCA_963942545.1). Lineage (NCBI taxonomy): Eukaryota > Metazoa > Arthropoda > Insecta > Diptera > Stratiomyidae > Oxycera > Oxycera nigricornis. Next base: position 29,405,775 of record OZ012659.1, on the reverse strand, counting down.
CGGTACAGCTAGGCACTCCATTTATCCACTCAGCTGATGACCCTTCTTATGTTTTGAAAAGGAATTGGTCAAAGAAAATCCGCATTACTGAAATAGGGGTTTTGAATAGTAAAATTAATCAAATAAATAATGCATAATATTCATCGATAATTGTTGCCGAAGTTTTAACAACAAATGTTCAACCTTTATTTCAGATTTTTATTTTCAAAATCGACGAGACTGAAAGCAAAATAAATTTCCTCATGTTTTGACAAGCTCGTCAACGAAATAAATCAATTTTTTCACCAAATTTTCATCTTAATCGAAAAATAAACTATCACAGTTTATCAGGAATTATTCTACTAACCCGGAACTAAAACAATATTTTATTGACTTCCAAGAAATGCCATCGCACGAACGTACCCATAAATATTGAAATTTGTCCTTTTCCTGGTTATATGGTAAATGTATGTTTAGTCAGGATGTTGACCATCTCCAACATAATCACAAACTAAACATTGAAGTGAGTCCACACCACAAGATGTATTTATCATGAAACCGTGTCAAGTTATTAAGGACGAACCTGCCGAAGAGTTGATGGCCGCCAGCCCATGAAACTCCTGACGATACAGCTTATCTGTTGGTCTTGCCTGGAAGGGAAGCAAAATTCCAACACTACCCGTTTCTTCTTCATCGGAACTATCTGTGTTTGTCTTACTTTGTAATCAAGTTGGACATGATGGATTATGATATTTTGTTATGATTATTGGTTTCTTGGGAGTATACCTACGGCAAGCTTCCGTAATAAAATGTGGATTCACCTCAGCATACACACATATTCGACTCTGATTAACCAGCAGGATTTTATCTAAGATCTGCATGAATGCTGATTCAGATTCAAAAACAGTAAAGAGCTTATTATTTCATTTTTGTGAGACTGAGATGCAGAGTGTCACTAGTAAAGCTAATTTTGTGCATTTCTGCAATTTGAGTTTCGATACAACTTTGGCAGAACGTTTACATCTGTTGATATTGAAAACATTGTTCGTTTTCCAGTTGGATCAACAACTCGCACACAAACATACCATAAATGGAAGATGCTATATGAAAGACATCCTTGAATTTTATGGTATGTCATTTGTTGAGCCGCTGGGCTGGAAGTAACGGCTGGCATAAATAGAAAAATCGTTTTAGTGTCCTACTGTATATGACTATCCATATTTTTCGGATATTCGGTGAACTAAAAGCAGCAGAGTGTAGCATATACATGCCATGGGCACGTTATCGCGATAATAGCGTAGCCTAATAAATGTTCTCTCGTTTATTAATATTTCGATGGATGACTGCAGATACCTTTCCTTGCTTGGATTTTATATCGTATTGAATAATCTTTACTAAGGGTCTCAAGCATATTTCTAATGGAAAAAGGTGTTCATGACAGTCCGTGCAAGGATATAAATTTGAACAAGCCTCATTAGCTTTGACGCGGTTTTGTGTTATTTTGGTGTATATGTCGAATTTTTATTTTCTTTCGTAAATAAGAAATTGGTGTGACAATTTTTATATCAATTCGTAAAAGTTCAAACATGAACTTTACGCGATGTTTTTAAATTCGAAAACATTGTCTTTTATTGATGGACAAGAACATCCAAAGATACCAGAAATCTTCAGACTAACAAGAGCGATCTAAAAGCCAGTATGCAAAGCAACATCCAACTTTACTAGATATAAACTAGTTGACTGGAAATACTATCCGTTAAATCGTGGTAAGCACCTGTATTTATGTGAAATTTCAATATTTATGCCCCAGACATTGGATTGAACCTACATGGTACGTCCAAGTGTGACCCAATGCGATATACATTTCAGGAGAAAATCAAACTAAGATTTGCTTATTTTCAACCTACACAATTGTATATGCGAGGCTTTTGTTCAACTTTTGACTGTCCTTTTCATGGATTTATATAAGAATGTATGGACTTTTAGAAAATGCACTAAAAATGTCAAATATTCATAACACGGCATAGTGTAGTTTCTCTTTAATGTTTAAAGACTTATTTTGATGTATAGTTCATGCAGAAGACGAAGAATGTTAAGGGCCTTTCAGACAAAGTTGTTCGGCCTCTCATAGACTGGGGAGTTGGTGCTGGCATGTTACCTCTGCCTATATGGAATGGGATGACAGTTCTTTTTTCGAAATGTTGGACTTTTTATAATAACTTGCAATTCAATCAATATATAATATACGATATTTCAAAAATATCTAATACTAAATATCAACAATACAAAGAAAATATATTCTACGTTACTTTACTGATGTTTTTCGCACGAGAACCGCAAACAATTAAAGATCTATAGGGTCGCCATAATCCACCCTACACCACGTGACTTCCCTTGGACTCGCCAGGCGTTGATTTAGCTGCGTGGGCCCACCCTCTCACGACCTATCACACAAAAAACTGGATCAGCTGCAGAGTTACCTTGTGCAGTGGAAAATTAACGTCGTCTTCATATGTGTTGTAACTTCAATGTGTTACTGCACTTTGATATATTGAAAAAATGAAAAACACTAATGTGAGCACAGGCGTAGGAGTCCCTTGCTTAACGAGCGTCAAGCATTCGCATAGAACAGCATATAAACTGAAATTCACGATAATCGAGGTATTGTTTCAAGTAGTATACAATTATAAATGTATTCAATGTATATAATGTACATAAATCAACTCAAATATGTTTCTCAAGTGAAATGAACCGCAAGAAAATGTTTGCAAATAATATATGTTTATGTAGTTTAATTTTAAAAGACATAAGAAATTATATGTTGTAATGATTTCCGTGGTTCGCGAAAAGCATAAAATATTCGTTTTGCGCAGCAATCTTTTGATTTCTGCAATTTCCTCGCATCCGTCTATCATGACTCTCTCTCTCTCTTTGATTTACGCGGTGACGTCCAAAGTTTGACTTTCTCGGAAAAGGAGGTTTAGCCATAATGCACCATGTACAGCCTTTTCACTAAGCCAAAAGAATATAATAGTTCGATGTGTTAATAATCGATTTAACAAAAAAAATTACTGAATATTAAAACGTCATTGTCTCAATTTTTCTAATCGTAAAAAAAATTAAGCGTTTTTTGAATTTACCTTAATTTGATTGAAAAATGTACTGCTTTTAAAATTTTCAAAAGAAGTCACGCTTACAATGGAGTCATTACATTAGTAAACATTGCATGTAATTCATCAAAGGCTTACATGACCGAAAACTTGGTAGTTCCTTAAAAACTTAAATCTTTCAAGCAAAAATAACTCAAAGATGTGCTCTGAACTACACTCAAACTTGGATACTTTACTTTTGCATCCGCTTTGACTTTACCTTCGGTCAAAGTTCGCATCCAACTATTTCCGAAGTTTAATTATCCATGAAAACTTGATTTTCTATTAAAAACCCCTACAGCTTTCCACTTCGGAAACGAATAAAACTCATCGTGATTCAATTGAAAGATATGCAGAACAAAATACTATAGCGAAACATACACGATACTAGTTTTCTGACCATGGTACCAGTGCCCACACTCACATTACCAAGAGGACTCGTAACAACATTTTGTCAATTTCTACAGCAAACTCCAAATTGGATAGTCAACTACTATCCAGGATATGACACTCTCGATTTGGCGTCCACAAGACATAGTCGTCTGGAAAGTTGCAAGTAACAGTTGGGAGTTTACATCTTTTCGTAAATAATTTTTAGAATGGATCAGTATTGAGCAAATACCAGGAAATTCTCTGTTTACTCGAGGGTCAACTTAAAAATGAAATAAGTCATTTTAATAAAACTCCAAATGGAACGACCAGCCCGCGTAAAAGCCTTCCGAATTATACCCGAAGTAACCATTTCTTTTATGACAATAGACGTGACTTCTGAAAATTCTCAACTGGCGACAATGTCGATAATAAAACATTAACTCAAGACGATATCTCAGTTCGGTCGAAAACGAGGGTCAAAAATGGCTATGGCTATCAAGACATCATTCCGAATCACGAACAAATTAAGAAACTAAGCTGAAAAAATTCGGGAAAACACGCAACGTTCTCAACACATCAACTGGAATGTCCTTTGAATGTTATACTGCTATTAAGCAATTCGACACTCAAGATAGCACCCTTCAGCTTGTAAGGACTTTTGCCATTTCAATTTTTTATTGATCACACAGTCAAATAATATTTCTCTTTTGTCGGAGGTAAATAGAATCGTTATATTGTGGCTGTTTGCAGGACATTCAGATAAATTTGGCTACTTTAGTGTAATAGCCATGAAATAAAAGAAATATGTGGTAGCTCTCCACGTTGCTGCTCCTATTTATTGTTTCCTTACAGCAGTTGAATTACGACTCCTGCTATGTGTCCTCACACGCATTTAACTTTAAATAGTCCATTGAAAATTCTGCACGAATTGAGAGTATGATTGTGAGTAATCTATTGAAAGAGATATGGATTTTGATGAACTATTTTGTTTATCAAATCTTTAATGTGAACAACGTTTAATTCAGTCAAACAACTACATACATGAGTTGCAGCTTAAGTTACATATTTTCATAAATGTCTGATTATGAAGAATTTTTTTTTATTTCCGTGGACAGTCATCCTTTCAATATTTATTTGGTTAATATGGGACAGATGTTGCCGTCATTACTAAATTGATCAATTTAATATTTTATCCAAACTTCTTTTATTTTCTCGTTACTCTCAAGACTTTTGGATATTAAATAAGGATGCATCGATTTGTTTGAAAGTTAATTGGTGTAATAAGTTCTCAGAGTTTATTTCTGTGTTAGTTTTAAGCTAATTTAAGTGAATCCTGCAAAGCTTTTGAACGAATCTAAACAATTTTGCGACTGAAGTAAACATTCATAAAAATTACCCAGGTTTTTCTTTCAATTTACGGTTAATATTTTTCGGTTAACATAATAACTAAATCGTTTACTTACATTCTTCTTCGAAAATTGAAACTAAACTATTTAACGTTATTTAGAGGTTTGCTTTTTTGCTCAATAAATTTTAATACGTTATTAGGAAAATTCAAAAAACAATTTGAAAATATACTTTATGTGATTTACAGCAAACATTTAGAACATAAGTTGTCTAGGAGAACCAAAATTCCCCAATGCAATGAGAGAAATTTTGGTATTGGAGGATTAAGGAATAAGACAAGAAAATTCCTTAGCGTCAAATGCAATCATAGGACAATGCAAAGGATATGGCAAGCACAAAGAGAGGTGGTAACACTTTGATGGATTGAACAAAAAACCTCTTCAAGCACATTAATCCTTCAGCAGGGATAGTCTTTCGGATCCCGTAAAGAAATCTGAGAGGTTTTAATTCTGATGGTATTTCTGCAATAGATCTTTCGAATGGGCAAAAAACATCACTACGGCTGGCAAAGCAAAGAGTTAGCCTATTTCGTGAACACTCTGATCTTTTACTTCCTTCCTCCGCGGTACAAGTCTCGATATTTGATCCTTTAATGTTTCTTATCTATGGGTATATAAATGATCTACCGGCTCTGATTAATTCAATGATTTTACGTTTTTTTCGTGGTATAATATCTCCAATTGAATGGAACATGTTTTAGAAAGATAAATTAAGGAGGTCATGGATTGGAGCGTTGTTTTTGACTCCAAACTTAAGTTCAATTCCTATACCCTCTAAAGAACAATAATAACAAATCAATCTACTAACATAAATGGAAGTAACAGTAAGCCAGTCTTATAAGAGAATTAAAATGGTTTTCTGCATACAAAAGATAGACTGCCGTCTTGAAATCTTTTGTAGACAGATAGATCTGCTGAAGTCTAAGTGAGCAATTTTTAAGAAAAACATTCGACACTTAACCTATTTACCTATTTATTATATTTGTGTAAATTATTTACGCTCCCAAGGAATTACCCAAAAATTATTGCTGCCAAGACCAGCAAATTGAATAAAAGTTAAGGTGATAGCTTCATGCTTCATACTAAATTGAGCTTCCCAGTAACGTGACAAGTTCATTAGCATATGTTCTACTTTGAATGACCTTTTATAAAATTCTAAAAACCTTACATCATCATGAGCTGAAGGCATGCGCTCAGATAGGATGTCCTTTTTATAATTCATCACGTTGATTGAATGCAATTCAACCATGTTTCATTATAGACTCTCTACCCTACAGCAAAAACGAGCTAGTAAAACGTGTTCGAAGAGCTCCGGGTTTTCCTAAGTGCGTCTTCCTTAATGTAATGCAGGACGAATGTAAACACCTGTACTTGGTTGTTGTTGTTTTTCACGATGAATCCTCTAAACGACGTCGAGCAATGTTTCAGCATGGTTTGCAGAAAAAAAGAGTTACTAACGAAGCAAACAAATACACACCTACTTCACATTCGTTCTAGGAAAATCTTCTCCCGGCCAAATGATTCTGAAAAGGACATCCAGGACGAACGTACCAAAACAACTTTACATCGAAGCATGTTGGGTAAACAAACAAAAATAAAAGAAAATGAAAAAGTGGTAGAGCCAATTGCCGAGAGAACAGTTGCACTTCAAGTAGAATTATAGTGGAAAAGTTTTCCGCGAAGATGGTAATGATCCTCGTCGTTTTCCCCTGGTGTTGGTGACGGTGTTGAAATTTAACTCAAATTAGCAGGTGAGACGAGTGAACGACGAAATATTCAAGGAGTGCAATGGCAGGGGTTGTTGTCACAAACAGACAAATATAATAAAATACACTTCAGGCTCAGAGGTTGCATTGCAAGTTATGGTGGTCCTGCGATTCTGGTTTTCTGGTATTTGGATGCCAATATCGAAACAAGAGACTTTTCTGCATCGTCCCAAAAAAATTTAAGCACGTTTACATCATCATCTTAAAATTTAATATCGGATAATCTGTTTTTTTTTATAAATCGTTCAATTTTTCTCCTAAATTAAAATTTAAAGCTTCATGTTTCGGAAGGAAAAGCATCATAAGTCAACACGATACTTGCTTCAAATCTATTTCAATTCGATGCTTCCTCACACCCTGCATGCAAATTATATTATACAATTCCACCCAAAAGTCTACATTCTTACATAAACCATTCAAAGCGTCCTGTCCGACCCTCAACTATAGAAACTTCAGTCCCAGAGGCGAAATGGGAGAAGTTTTGCAAGTATGCGAAAAGTGCGGGATGTGACTAAACAATATGACTAGAAAGTTCTGAGAAAAGCAGTCATAGGATCGTGCTGTTGCCATCCATGCAGCCAACAAGGAATAAGGAGCAGCGAATAGCTTGCAGTACGTTAAGCAAGTCCTTGTAGTTGTCCCAACGAGCAGCAATATTTACATCGCAGTTGCACTCAGGCTAATTAAAAGGCAAGTCAAGTGCGAACTGTTGCAGACAACGAGTAATTGTGTGAAGTTAATTTCAGCAAAACGCTGGAAAGATGATAAGAAATATTTCATACAGTGACATTTAAAACACGATAAATTTCCTTATGAAAAGCGACAATTTTCGGGGAGAATATTAAGCGAATTTGTATGTAGGTCAAATCAGTTCGTGCACCTCTAGTCGATTTTCGGTATGTGATATCACTAAAGCAATTTGAAACTGCGAAAAATATATTAAGAGAATGATATGATTGGCTTTTTATAAAGCTATCGGTCGAAAATGGGACGTCGTTACAGCATATATAAATGCTATCATCCGATAGCAGATACTCTAGACCTACAGACTGATTTTGCAAGTCTGGAAATCAATATTGACATGTTTTTTTGCCTTAAAGGGTCTACCCACTTTGTCAAATTGGAAATTGTTTTTGACGATTTCAAAAATATAGTGCTTTAAAAACATCGTATCAAAATTTAATTGTGATCCGAGCACTAGAATATATTTATTTCGATTTTTGGCGTACACTGTCAAGCGCACCCCAAAGCGCACGTTTCGGAGCTGCTTCCCCTTCTCATGACTCTAAACTTTGTGTCTTAAATTCTTCTCTCCCTGTTACTTCAACGCAAGTCTCACTCTAAATTTTAGAGCACAATTTTTAAGGTTTGTTAATAAAATAAAGTTCAGACGCGTTTTTCCCAATATCAATTTTTTTCTACAATGTCCAAGTGATTTCTCCGTAAGTGATCGAATCATCCTTTTTAAATTTTAACCAATTATTTGTTACATATGTGGGCATAGTTTGAACTAAAATTTAATCAATATCTGAATTTTTTCAATTTTTTTTAACGGCAAATTCATAAAAAAATGACATTTTCGATAACCTTTTTTCAAACTACCACCATTTTGTTAATTTTAAAATAAATATTGATTTCTTAGTTTTAACCATAGCCACAATCATAGTTAACACAATTTCTTTTGGATTTTATACTTCAGACAATTGCTTACTTTAAAATCAATAGGACAACTGAAAAAAAAACAAGCCGTGAGGTGCGACCCTTGAGGTCCACACGTACTACTTCCCAGTAATATTTACATAAATATTAAAAATATTAAACACAATAATAATTATGGAAATAATACTACTTTTAATAATAAAAATGTACCTCGCATAAAAGTTATTGGAATGACTTAATATTAATCGTAACATCTACGCGAGCGTCAATTGATTACGTAAAGTTTTTCGTGGATTGGTTTGATTTGATATTCACGTGGATCAATTGGAGGGGGGACAGGTTACAAAGCCTTTTCTACGTTATTTGTTATTTTCATATGGATGCTTCAAAGACAAAATAGAGCTAGCAAAAATGAATGCAGTTTTTGTTATTACGACAACGGAAGAGATTTTGTCGCGTGATGGCCATTTTCAATAGTTGCGGTAAAAACTGCTAGCACTTCGGCATAATCACTGAATTTGTATTTTTTCACGATTTTACATCAATGAAACTAATAATTATTTCTTATTTTCTGTTGATTTTGAGAAACATTGATTATGCAGCCAAAAATAGGTTCAATTGCATTAAAAAGTAAAATATATGTATTACAAATGATGACGGAAGTAACTGAAATTTTACGAATACTAAAGAACAAAACTCCTAAATACAATTTTTTATTTGATGAAAGCTTTTCATAGCATGATCTCAAAAAGTGTTGACTACAAAACATTTTACCATTCAAAACGTTGATTATCACAATTGCAAATTTGATTTGATTTGTATTGGTTTTCAAAATTTAAGCAGTTTTTTATTAAAGTTAAAACACGGTTCTGTGAAGACTATTGAAAATCTCCGCAAATTATGCAAATAATAAACTTTGGTTGACTTTACAACAATGTCTTTAGAATAAGAGATTTAAGGTATAAAAATTCGTATGAACCCTTTTTACATGGTGACTGTGAATGATTTTTTTTATTTTTAATTAAATTTGTTTTGAAATCATGAGAAAATATTTTGCTAGTCTCTACAGAAATTAATGAAAGTTTATAAATTTTATAAACATTTATTATTACGATGTTAATCTTATTAATTATTGATTAATTTTTTTATGAAAAAAAACACTAATTTTAAATATTTTCTTATTAAATTAAAAAAATGGCTTTAAAGATTTTTTTTTAAATTTAAAAACATCATTAAAATGTTAATACGCGTCGATTGACTTCTTAATGATGCAAAGATTATATTTGTTTCTCGAGATATAATGAATGACATAAATAACCATGAAGGACATGATGACTTTCAATGATTTTTTATTTTTAATTTAATTTTTTTTGTAATCATGAAAAAAAAATTGGTGTTTTTTTACAACAACTGTTTGGAGTATATAAATTATATAAATATTGATTACTGCGACTTGAAAATAAAGTTAAAAATTTGATGTTTTTGAAAAAAACTGCAATTTTTTGCACTTTTTTCAAAAACTTACAAAACCGCTCCAACAATTTTTTTAAAAATTTGATAGATCCCCTAAAATGTTAATATGCGTCGATTGACACCTTGATCAAGCAAATCGTACGTTTGGTTCGCGAGATACAGCGCATGACTGGGTTGACCTTCAAGGGGTGAAAACAGCAAACCCCCCCGACCGAAGTGTCCCAAAAACTAATCAACTCTTAAGATTGCAAAGACGCTTCGATTGGCACCTTAACGAAGTCGATACGACTTTGTTTACGGGAGTTATGCTCGTAGAAAAACTGTCCGCGAACGCATGTACGTACACACACACACACACACTTCTTTCTAAAAACACTTAAAATATACTCGTAAAACCTCAAAACGTAAAGATATGTTGAAAATTTCAATTTCGATTTTCGAGGCGATTACAAGAACTTCCCATATACTGGGAAGTTAATTATGTATTTATGAAGATGACGCCATTTTCAACTTATTAATTGTTTACAATTATTTAAAAAAAATTATATACTTCAAGTGTGAACTCATTGGACCTTGAAAGATTTAAAGCCTTATTTACTATAGAAGTCGCATAGTAAATTCCTTACATATAGCTTAGTTTTAATAACGGCAAAGTGGGTAGACCCCTTAATGGATACGCTAGCCCTGCTGTGACCGATGAGCCCAAAACTGCTTAGTTAGATGATGTAAATCGACGTTTCTACAGAAAGTCTCCTAATTTGCCAAAAAATCCTTTAATTAAAAATCGAATAAATAAATAACTCGATCATCGTTTCCAATCTCTATTACAACGACACGAACAGCCGTAGAAAATCTAAATTATTGACCTCTTTCGAACATCTACAGTTTGGCGCATGCAGAAGCAATTTAATTGAACTCAGCAACGCATCCACAGACAAAAACCTCCAATTTTAATTTGAATCCTTTGCTTCCGCAATCATCCTCGTTGTCGAAATTTCGTTAAAATTTGCTCGTTCACTCGCAGTTCGACGCTTTCAATCAGCATTTCATTTAGAGCGCGTCCTGTATTTTCAATAATCAAGAACTGGTTTCAAAATACCCGAAACCAATAAAATAACATGATCTTAATTGAATCAACCGACAATCCTGTTCCGTATGGATGTATGAGTATCGAAAAGCTCTGATATTGCAAAAAAAATACGGCCCACGCGTGCACGGATGAAAGCTGTGAATAGGGAACCATTACATTTGATTGCGTTGTTTGCACAATGGCCAGGATTATTTTACATGCAATAAAGGATGTATGAGTTTTCATCAGTTGAAATTATGGCTCGTAAACTTTGGAAGGGAAATCGCGGCAGTAAATAAAGCAGGAATAAAAGATCTCACCTGTAATTTTGACTATTTACTATTTTTCAATTTCATGAATTCAGATGACAGATAAAATCAGCAATTTCTATAGACATCCAGCAATATCCTTGGGAAAAAACTGTTGTCTGATGAAACACATTTTAGTCACCTTCAAGCTTCATTCAAAACAGGAAGATCACAACTGGCACACGATATCCAATTTAGCATCAATCTTCAAACTGAAGATGCTGGTGTTTTAATGGGCGAGGATGGTCCTTTTTTTCTCTCTGAAAAAGCTGTATTCGATTTTTTTTGAATCACAACACAGCAAACAACTATCCAACGACGTAGCTCGCTGTTTGCATAATATGTACAACATAGCAAACACTTTCAGAATTGCATTCGACTACGAATTTTCGAGTGTTTTTCGGGCGTCACATCATCACTGAACGTCCGTTTAAGTAAATAGCGTGTGTATTGCACAATTGACTTTTAATTTTAAATTGGATGCGTTTTTTTTACTCAATTTTACATGTTCGCTATGTGCTCGACTTGATTTGCAATCAGCACCCTTGCAGCTGGCAATGGCTTCAAGCATTTCTTTCTTAATGGAATCACGAGTCGGAATGCAAAAATGCAATGGACTTTTACTATGCCATTGCCTGGCATTCTCTTGTATTGCAGGGAACGACAACATAAAAGGAATTCTTTTTAGATGTCAATTGCTCGTTGGGAATGACTTTGCAAAATACAATAGCAGTGTACTTGCTTCATGGTATTGTTGCAATTTTGAAATTTTATCGTGAATTTTCTATGAATATGTAAGGTACCCAATATCGAAAATTTGCTTTGCAAGAATTTTTTGTGTAAGGAATAAGCAATTATGTTTTCCATCAAAAAAAAATTTCGCGCTATTCTCTTCGTTTACTGCATAAATCAAGGGAAAGAAACGAAAAAAACTGCCTGCTACAAAAAATTTTGAATTCCCGAAATCGACCAGGTGGTCTTTATAAATCAATCTCAAAGTCTTTTGTTTTTTTGGTGGTGGAGCCACGAACCCTATCTAGTTGAATTGAGAACCCAAAAAACACGCTCTCAAACCAATTAACGGAAAATTTATGCCAGTAATGTAAAATTTTACTGAAGTTTTGAATAAACAGCTAGTAAACGGATGCAAGTTAAGTCTAACAAGGAGAGGCTCCGCTTACGGAATCTAAGATTTGGACGAAATTTTGCACATAAGTAGAAGACGTCAAGGATATTCGATCATTAAAATATTAGACCGCAACACCCGCCCCTATTTGAGAAAAACGCCTCTAAAGTTTTTAGCGTCGCTTATGGATTAGTAAGTTTTTGCATCTGACAGAAGCAGTGCAGTGTAGGTAGCAGCGCTACTAGCTCGCGATCTAGGGGTTGTGTGTTTGATCCCCAGTCGGGGTATTGTTTTCCTTTTTGAATAATTGTTTTCGTCGCATGTTCGATCACCGGTGAGTATTGTTTTTTTTGAATAATTGTTTATGTTATTAGTTTAAGGTGAATCATACATTTTCAACTGCAAATACATTTATTTTTAGAAACCAGCAAATTATTCGATCATTTAGATATTGAAATTATACTAAAAACTCATTGTTGAACGAATTTATAATTGAAACTTTGTAATCGAAGCAAAAGCATAGATATAATAGTAGAATCATCCATTGTTCCTAGACTGAATCCTGCGTCCTCTTTGTGTCTCCTAGGCAACTCGGCAAAAATCAATACACCAGGGTGGCGCCCAATGTGGCTAGCCATGAATGCTATGGTGTTGAGTAATTGTGGCACATACTAGATACCAGGAACGTAGTTGTTTGCTTTTTGCCGAGTTGGCTTTGAGATCGATTTTCGTCAAAGATGATGTCTGCAGAGGCGGTCAAAAATAGCTTGGGGTTAAACATCATCATCTCTTTAAAACCTTCAGAAAGAACAAAAGCTCATTACAAGGATGTCGTTGCTCTGGAAAAAAATTCTAGATACGTACAAAGCCATTAGAAAGTTTCTTAAAGTGAAGAATGCGATCGATTTTCAGGCGATGCCAACTATTGGCTAAAACTTAAAACTGATATAAGTTTGGCCGCATTAAATTTATTTGAAAATGATTTCAAATGAATAAATATATATTAATACGACTATGTACATACATAGAAACATTCATCGTCGACTTCGGATCGAGATCATTTTAGCGTATGTTCTACTGATTCCTTTCAAATCCTTGTCAGCCTTGAAAGCTCACCGGCGAAATGGCTATGGCGGCTATGAAAGCGTCTCTGGCGGCTATGAAAGCGTCTCATTGCTGCTATGATTGTTGCAACAGCTTGTACTAGATCGACTGGTGTAATTCCTCCTGAATTAGAATCAGTGTCAGGGTCAGAGTCATGCATCGCGTTAATAATGTCATCGGCCAGTAATGCTTTCACTGTAGCGCCGTTTGCTAGACTCAAACATCGCAACGAAGATGACGAGACCAAGGAACAAGAAAACGAACTTCATCCTGAAATTGTATTGCTTCCGAAATTAGTTTGCTAGGTTGATTTGCGAAATGTTTACTGATGCCTTCAGTTTGAAATTCTGCGGATTGTATAATGCCACTTTAGGGCACGATTTCAAAGCTGATAAACCCTACCCTACCCTACCCTTTAAATGGCCAGGCTCACAAAAGGGAACTGATGAGATATGATTTTCTTTCATATTCAAAAAAAAGCTCAAAAATCACAGCAATTCAGCTAGGCAAGAAAAAAGTATAAGATATATTTCATGTTTAAGGTGAAATGCAATACTAAATATAATATGTTCAGAAGCTCGTTTACCCTTTTAAGGATGATTAGGTGCCTGTTATTCAGAATCAAAATTACTTCCTATTTTTTTATCAGATTCTATTAACACTTTTATTTGTGTAAATCAAAAACATAATCATCGGTTAAAAGTACGACAGTTCGAAGAAATTTCAGTCAATCTCGTTCATCATTCCACGCATTAGCGCTTTTTTTAACAATTACTCTTACTCTGTCAGAAAAGCCACAAACAAATTGTTTTTCTTAACTTTATACTTGCTTGAAGAAGTGCTGTTATTGCAAATTGCAGAGCCGTATTCTACATTGAGACAACATCAAAGCGACAACCAAGAACAACACAAACTTCACGTTGATTGCATATTGGAAAAACCTCAAAGTAAACCTCTACAGGACATGCGGCTATAATTGCCACCAATCCTCCAATCGGCTGCCAAAAGTGCTGCAACAAAAGATATTCATCCTTTTCCTTGCCTTGCCTTGTTTGTCGACATTCCGCACTTTATTGCATACATTTTTGATGATGTGCCAACGAAGACTATCACATCACTACACCTCCAGCTCGTTACCATCATATGTGTTCGAATGTTGTGTTACTACTTTCTGTTGCTTTTTCACAAGAAACACGACTATTTACTATCCTTCGGCAAGCGTGGTCTTAAACAATGCTAACTCATTCAGCACCAACTCAGCATCCTTGTAACATTCCATGACAGTTTGTGTACAGGATACGCCTTTCAAATGTAGAACCGAACTTTTAACGAATAAATTTGTTGTTGGCACTGCCACCAGCACAAGGACCACGAAGCAAACAGATGAAGCTTGATGGGTTCTCTTGTTTGTGGAAAAGTAGTTTTGCTAAGTGTTTTTCCTGTACGTTTTGCATGGCTTCATCCGTGTTTTTTTCATTGGTGTAGCTCATGTTGACAATAATGGTTGTGCATTGCACTATTTCGGTTACTCTCAGAAAAAGAGTTAATTCTCGATGCACATCGTTAGTAGCTACGTAATTCGTCGTTTATGGAATTTATCTATCTATGTAGATATATAAAATAATGAAACTCAAAGTGGTTTCTTGCTTTTGAAGTTTTAACACAAACAAGCATATGTAAAGACGATGAAAGAAAAATTATCATTAGATCAAGAGGTCAGATACTTCGGTGAAGCAGCGAAACCCTAAAACGACAACGACAATCATATTGGGAGATGCATATGCTGCAAATACATATGTACATATAACATCGATATGAGCCAGGCTCTCTTGGAATACATGAGCTTTGAGCTAAGCTTTTCATTTTTTGATTTCGGCACGGTTAAAAAACGATTTCTTTAATTTATCTTGAGAGTTTTTCAATGCTTATGCCTTCTTTAGAGTTGAGTGCACTGTTTGAAGAAAGATATGTATGATCAGTTTGTTTTGAGCAATAATTTTAACACTTTCTTTTTTTTTTTGACAGCGAATGTGGACCAGCAGCATATTCATCGGTATTTCGCTAGACATCATTTGCTGTCCGAAAGCTTTTGAAGGGGTTACGAATAGCCAGAGGTATGAACAAATTGAGGGGTTCAACCAATTGAAAATGTTGCATGATGTTTATTTTTAATTTTTTATACAATAAAATAAAAATAGTTTTCCCAAAAAGTTGTCAAGTTACCAGCTCAATTGTCAGTCTGTTTTTCTTAAAACTGGAGCTCTGTGATGATCAAGAGTACATCTAAGTGGACTATCTAAAACCAATGCAACAAAATGAAATTATTATTTGAATAGTTTATCTAGTGCTTAATCGAAGCTTTTTTCTTTTACTTCAAATTGAACAAAATGGTGGCATCTTAAAGGTTTCTTATCAATTTCAAGGGAGAAAACGTTCGTTTTTATAGAAAAAAGTTTTGATCAAAAATGTAAACTGTGTCATTGATTTTGGGAGAACCACTAAGAAAATCTGGTTGTCACCGCAATTGTAAGAGAGCCGATAACTTAGTCCAGAAATAGTATTTCAATTAATTCGAAATTTCTTTGAAAGCTGCTTAAAACATACTATGTATATAAATCTGGTAGAATTAATAAAATAAAAATAAAAACATTATACATCAATTCATGAAAACTGTTTCTTAAAATGTCTACTTCTACACTTACATATCTGATTAGGCGTAACCTCTTAATCGGCGCAAATTTTATCTGCATGAAGTCTGATGACTTTATAAAAAAAATGTGGCATGTAGTAAAATCAGTGCAACACATTACAAAAAAATGTGTGTTTGCGGAGGAAATACGAGAGAAGGTCCAAAACTTTACGGAATGGCAGGGAAGGAGGTTGAAAAAAACACGAAACTGTTGTATCTTTTCAATATATTCTCACTTAACCCTAAAACATTTTTGAAATTTACCGAAAAGTTCATAAATACCATCGAAAATAAATGATTTGGGTTTGCTGTCAAAATAGGCCGAAGTTGCCGACTTGACTTCATTATCGTCAATAAATTTTTTCCAAACACTCTTTTTTCACCATTAGAAATAAATAATGGGCGCCAGGTCTGGACTCTAGGGTGGGTGACGCAATTGTTCAAAACCGCATCGATGAATGGCGGCGGTCACAACATGGCTCGTGTGCACGGGCGCATTGTCGTGCAAAAGGAGCACATCTTTCATTAACTTTCTTTTTCTTTAATAGCATCCTTTGAATAGAGAATAAGGAACCGAAATGGCCTATGCTGCCCACAGTATATAGAATAGGCAGTAGGCAAACTCTGCCTTCGGGAGCAAATTTTACCCGAAGCATCTGCCGAATGCTCCCGAAAATTGTCGTATCTTATGTGCTGCCAGCTGTATAGAGAATAAAGCATTTTGGCGGACTTTTTGAAAATTGTTAATCCAGAACCATTTTAGAGGAAGGCAGTGTTATGCGTGTTCAACAATATACCTACCCATATATGTATATATATTATATATATATATATATATATATATGGCAGTCTGCCGTGCTAAGGCACTTTCGTCGATTTTTAAAATGAAGAGTTTCCCCATTATAATTATTTTTCCGACGTTTCATCATTGAATTCGGTGAATCAAGTATTTTCCCACACGATAAACGAAAATAATATCCATAAACGATGGCAGCACCGTAGCGCGTAAATCTTCCCCACCATATACCGAATAACAGAAACCATGGAAACCATATGCGAAACCATGTGCGTTTCGTCCGTGGTACCACGGATTGTATGGAACGCTTGTTGATAGGAAGCCAACATATGAAACATTATCTACTGTCTTTCCATATACTGTGATGCTGCCCCATAAGCGGCGGTGAAGCATTTTCACTACATACGCAACTTATTTACCGAAGAGAGCGATAATCAATCCACGTTGCCCCTTGCTTGCCCCGCAACCTAAACTTTGCACCAATACTGCTTACTACTCACACAGCAAGGTGTACAGTACTTACAAAGCTCTTCACGGATGCTATGCAGTGGTCAAACTAAATGCCAAAAAGCACTCACACTGCATAGCCCTCCAGCCAATCCGAAATTATGATGACGACATCACCCGGTTTCGCGATTGGTGCATTGTACTTTTGCTCGTTTTGTCTTCGGTGCTGCACGTGGTAATTTCCAGCGCGTTGTGTAAATTCGCAAAATACTCGGTGGAAATAAAACATTCAGTTGGAAAAGTGTAGTGTAATTGAGAAAAAGTGCTGTGTCGTTTAAGTGATTAAGTAGTGAAATTGTGAACAATTATCTGTGTAAATTTCAAAAATGCGTTGCTGTTATCCTGGCTGCAAGTCTTTGCTAGGAAGCAAATCTTGTCGCGTTTCATTTTTCCGGTGAGTAGCTAAAAGTCAGTTTTATGGAAATAACACAACTTATCTGCATATAATCAATGTTTTCATTGAAAAATTTACGCGCGATGCTAAGCAATTGCTTTGTACATTTAGGTCAAACTAATTGTCAAAACCGAATCATGTGCTGCTCGGCAGTCCAGAGTCGGTGCAGCGCTAGAATGAAGTGGGGCATTAAACATTTTGTATATCATTTCAGGTTCCCAACGTCACCAACTCGGGCTTCCAAATGGATGAAAATAATTGGAGGAGACGATCCTGCATGGTGAAAAAACTTTGTGAGCTCATTTTGAATCGGGGTATATAAATATATATAAAATATATAATAGGAGGTGACTCAAAGCTTCAAAATAGAAAAGTGTGTGAGCTCCATTTCGAGGAGACAGAAATGTTTATGGGCGCAAGGCGGAAATATTTGAAACCGTATGCTATACCGAAAGCGGTATTAAATGTGGTAAGTAGATTTTTTCAGCTTTAAAAAATATTGTCATCATTATTTTTCTTTAGCAAATAGATAACTATGGTATACGTGCTGCACGTGAAGAAGTAAATTATCGAAATATTCTTGGAACATCGACTGGACCAGAGAATGTATGTTGGTCTATTTTATTTAAGCTACTTTTCCAATTATAAATGTATAAATTAGTTAAATAAATTTTTGTTGTACTTCCTGTTGTTAATTCAAGACTTTAATTTCCCAATAATTTCACAAGGCAAAATAGATTTTTGAATGAAACCCATTTGAATCAACGATTTTCACCTATTTTGCGTGATTTTCTGTCTCGTTCTACGAAAGTCGAAAATTGCTTCAATTCTCTTTACTAATTTCGCTTCCTTATTCCCTCTATTCAAAGATAGCATCCTTCAATTGTCCTAGTAAAGAAGCGTAGTAATCTCCCGTCATGGTGACACCACGTCATTTGTCATCGATCAATAGGATACCTTGTGTATCCAAAAGAATGGTCATCATTAATTTTCCGACCGAATGTGAGACTTTATTTTTTTTTTGGTAGAGGGTGTGCCTTTCTTATGCCACGGCATCGATTCCTGCTTTGACCCGGGTTCATAATGATGAATTCAAGCATCCTCGGAATCCATCTTGCCCTGACTTTTGTCATCCTAAGATGTTGATATAGGATGTTTCAAGCGGTGGATTCTGATGCTCCAGCCATTGCTGAATGCTGCTTCTTTTTTCAACCGGGCATCTTCCAATACAGGCTTGTTCACTGTTCCGATGATTTTTTGTGTGATAGGTAGCCTCAACCGGCCGTCCAAGTCAAGATTGTCTTCAAATGAGTCTCTTATTTGCTTGAAAAAGCCATATAATTTATACGCCTTGGTTTCTTGTCGGAGCAGATTCCTCGTAAACAGCAAACATTTCTTAAAAAATTATCTCAGGTGTCTTTCCTTGTTTAGTTAGGAACTTTTTAACGGTGCAATGTTCCATTTTCTCCATACTGGCTAGCTTATTTCGGAACTTGTTTGCTCGTTGACTACTCAGAACTTAATGACGCGATTAGGTTCAAATTGCGTATTCATACTGAAAATGAGTCACTTAATTAGTGACTACCTGGTTAAAAACTCACACCACCGTCAACCCTTCTATTCCGCAAACTTTTTGACCACGCTTCTTAGATGGGGAGGCGACGAATTTGGAATAGCGGAAATTCACGTGACAACTATTGCAGCTAGTAAAGTTTATAATTATATCAAGATTTAAGCAACCAGTCTACTTAATAAAAAAAAATGACAATAACAGCCAAAATGATAGTAGGGTACGAGTGATTATTAGATATTCTAAATCGATTCTATAAAAATAAGTATTTAAAAAGACGTGGTTCATTGATATCAAAACGACTTACTTATCAACTAATGATATTAAATACTGCTGCCACACCTGTGCATATTTCTCAAGAAGTAATTACACTGACACTAATTGTTGTAAACTTATTTAACTTTTCCCTATCAAACTATGCAAATTTCCAGAAAGTACAACGTCCCGCAATGTCCATATTTACATTGAAACATATATTTGTGCAAATTTTCTCCAATTATATTTGCTTACTGCTCCTGTTGATCATCGCCTTCCGTTTGGCAACTTTATTTTGCAAACATTACAAACAGCATCCGTATCCTGGTTCGTCCCTTTGCAGTTGTGCGTTCGTGTTAACAAACAATTTCTTGATATTTATACTGGAAAAGTGCCGACAATTTGCATAGGTTCGTCCAGAAAGGAAACCACTTCGAATTCCGATGGTTTGTAAGCTTTTGAAAATTGCGGCTCGAATTCAAACACAAAAAGCATCATTGCCATCTCTAATTGCATGTTTGCAATTATTTGCCTGAATTTTCAATTATTTCTCTGTATTCTATGCTTTTGCCGGTCAATTGCTTCATTCGAACAACTCCAATCAAAATACTGATTGAACTGTTTGAATTTGAGTTGTGGTAGGTTTTAAATACGTTTATTTTTGAAATCAATGAGAAAACAGCTAAAAATTCAATCATTTTCAAATTATTTTAAATAAGCGTTAGGTATGAAATGAATTCGAAAAGTGAATACATTCAATACAAACGCAAAGCAAATCAAAATGATTTGCTGTTTTTTGTTTGTTAACAGAAAACAGTCTTGAATGAATTGAAATTATTGCGATAAAATAAAAAAAATCTCCTATTAGATTCTAGCTGAATGATGTCGAAAATTGGGTCGCATCTTTGAACAGTTTTGTCGGAAGTCAAGTGCAAGTGAGCCAAAACAGTAATTGGCAGTGGCGACTCGTGGGAGTTAAGTATGGTGGGGCTACTGGTACGAATTTTTCTATCATCATCATTCAAACTTCTAGCAAGCTTTAACACATGCAAGGGAAATCTTGTTAATTATATATTTAATCAAAATCATAAATACCATAACCTGAAAAACCTTTTCCGGAACACACTCTAAGCACTACAAAACTTTAAAAAATACCAAACACTACGAAGGCACAACTATTCCCATACACTACACTGATGAGACTACTTTTACATTAACAGTCATCACCTTCACCCTCTTCGCCCCGTCGTAAAAAAATGTTGCTCGTGCCTGCTCAAAAATATTATCCACACCATGCCAAGACTAAACGTTGTCGAAGCACTGAACAGGCTGCATATGATTAGCCCGTCCGCGACGTATACACATGTTATTTCAAACACACACACTCCCGCCGCTTCAGCATAGAAATCACGAACACATTCAAATCGAAATACTTTTCTTCCGGGCTGATCCAATGTAGCCCCTTCTTCATAGTAAAGGTGGAAAATTGTTAAAGAGAAAATAAGTTTGAATTTTACTCTCAGCTTTTACTCGGTGCAGGCACAACGAAGCGAGTCGAAGAGAAAAACAAATTGTTTTACAGTGCGTGGCAAGAAGACTATGTGAAAGTAAACTACAGCATGGGCGAAAAAAATGCTACATTATATTTTGAAATGAAATGAAATTATGAAAACTATATTGAAATCTATAATGATATTTTATTACATTTGCATTAATATAGGCTCATCAATAAGTGGTGGGGCTGAGTCCCACTAGCCCCAAAGGTAGAGCCGCCACTGCTAATTGGTTTATAATAAACTTTAGTTTTTTTTATATTCAATTTTTTACCTCCATTTCAATGTTATTAATAAAATAAGGAATAATCAAAAAAAACATTTTTTGTAAGCTAAACTGCAAAAATAATTTTTTTCAACCAGAATTATTAACGTTATGGTCTCGAAAAAATTGCGGAGCGTTTGATTTCTAAATTGAGTTAAAATTCATAAATATATGCGTTCAGATGGCCTGGACCTTTGAAGAAGACTTTCTAAACGTAAAAAAAAATTATACCGATTCTGAAAGGCGAGTCCTTTCATACATGGTTATACATTTTCAAATCACCGATAATCTCATTACAATCAATGGAAATTTGCAAGCAGGAAAATTGGTACTCATTGTGTCTTTGTTTCGATGGAATGAAATTTAATAATGTTAAAGTTGACTCATTCAAACTGCGAATGGAATCGGTTCAAAGTTTGATGTGGCAATTTTGTACTTGGAATATTTTTTTCTTGGAATATTTTCTTAAATTGTGAAAGATGAACTCAATGATATTTTACTGTGCATTAAGATTCCGATAAGTTTCCAGCACATCTATGGAGACAGGTTTTTTGTAAGGATCACTTTTACTGAAGCAATTAATAATCCAAAATTACAAGAATTTCTAGTAATTATCATTTACGTGACAATTTTTATAACATGAAAAATCAAGTGCTAATATTCATAAGCAAAGAATACTCCTTTTTTCAAATTTTATCTTGTAATAGCTCCACGAATATTCAATGAATAACCGGTTCAATTAAACATCGAAAAAAAGTAAAACATATATTACAAAATCTTTAAAACTATAAATCTTTGCTATTGATCATTGAATTACTGAATTCGTGGACATTGCTAAAGACGTAAACTACTCAAATTATTTCCATCTTTCTTATAAATCGGAATTAATTGCCATGATCATATAACACTTTTCCAGTTGGATAACTGTATGCTTGTATCTTATTTTTACCGATCTTCAGTAATAAGCGAGGCTTGCTTGCGATAGTTGCAATTCATTCATCCTACCTTTAGTATACAAGCAACCAATAACGATGCGATTGCTGATGGGAGTGTGGCTGGCAGAGTGGCTCGTGTGAAACCATCTTTACGGCAGCGTGTGAAAGTTTTCACTGAATAGACTACAACGAATACCATTTAAGAAGCAAATTCAATGAAATATTCATGCATAGAAAATATTATATGCAAAATATTCGAACCATTTTTAAACATCTCATGACAATGAGAAGAAGTTACACGTACATAAAACCATACTACGATCTGTGCTATGCTACAGATGCAAAACGTAGCATCAAACAAAATACTTAATCATAACTTTGGCTGAGTTTAGTGGTAAATTTACTTTGTTTTGTACATATTAATGAAAGAGATCAAAAGTTAGAACATAATTAGCAGTCATTCCGAGATTAGTGCCTACTGAACTATATTCAGCTTGAGAATACGCAACAAATTGTACACTCGTGTTTCTCAAAACCAATATTTCGTGAATTTTGTAACATCAAGTTCAAAAAGAAATGGAAAGATTACTTGGAAGTTTAGCATTATTTTTGATAACATCTTTGATGGGAGTTTCAAATTTTGTGCAAGATATAAAAAATCAATTTTCTCGTTCACAAACACTATGAAAATTACATTTTTTTCAAGTACGTACCATTTTTCAAAGTCTTACTATCGTTTAAAAATTTTATGCTCACATCAAGCGTGTTACCTTAATTTGATTTTGATATTTAAAACATGTGGTAATACGTATTTATTTATCGGTAAGTGTCGCAAAAACTTTTCAGCTCTATTTTTCGATGTTTCACTAAAATGTCTTTTTTTATTTATTATTTCTCGGTAGGCAAGAGAGCTACTAAATCGTTCTAAATGTTTAGTTTCAATCGACGTCTTCAATCCGAAGGAATCCCTTGTACTTCCTTAGTTTTGCAGTAAACCTACATTATTTTTCGATTACTTCATCAATTACGTAAGTGTTTTGGATACCCTTAGTTTGAAAAACCAAATTACACGGCAGTTTGTTGAAATGAAACAAATACAACACAACCAATAAGTAGCCACAAATTGTAATGCAAATTATGAGGATGGCGGAAGAATTAACTCTTACTAAGCGAGTTTTCTGATATGATTTCATCGTGGTGCCAAACAATTTACAGAATGCTTCGCTCATTGCCTTGTACACAGCTACATATCACGACAAAAATAACTTATGTTTCCCTTATTCATTATAAAGTTTTGAATACACCCTACACCCTCCGCCATACAGCAAACCATTACAGAATGAGGTTGCCAGCCCGATATTTCAGTATGAAGTGGAGCCACAAACACAACATCCCTCGAACTTAAAGTTAGTTTCTTCATCAAGGGAGTGGAAGTAAAGCACACAAAAACAAACGAAGAAAATTTATTCAAAGTTCTCTGGCAAGATTAAAAACATCGTCGTCCTGGTACAGTCGCTTAACACAACCACTACCCCTTCTTCCTGGTTTTTTTCTGTCCTTACTGTTTTGCCCTTTTCGTGCTTGGGCGCAAATGAATTCCAGGACTGCTCTTCATTAAGTTTAACATTGCATTAAGTCGTATGCGCGATTTTTTTATTCGTATTCTTGCACCTTTATTTAACGTTTCCTGTTTCTTTTTATGCTCAGTTTTTCGCTTTGCTTATGCATTCGATTCAATGCACAAAAGCAAAAAAAACGCATCAGCCATTAAATGATCCTTGCAACATGGTAAAGTTTCAACAACAGGACATAGAAGCGCCAGTTGAAAAAAAAACACCCAGACAGGCGGGGACAAACAAAAAATTGTAACATTTATTTTATTTACACCGCTTCTTATAGTCGCATGGATTTCGAACTTGTCTCGCACGTAATGGGAAAACTTGTTGGAAAAAGGCAGGATACAAGAAAGTAGCATGAAAACATCAAGGATTTATACTGGCTCGGAGATGCTCTTTTCATACCTTTGCATAGTGAGCACTTGGGAATTCGATTCTTTCGTAAGCGTGGGAAGAAGGAAGAGTGTTACAAATTTTTTTTGCAACTATCCTTTAATTTACTGGCATCCAGCTCATGTTCTAGGACAAACCATTAGCAAGTGGTAATACAGAAAATTATTTTAATGGGAATAGAAATGCAGAATATTATATGCAATTACAAACTAAGAGGGATGACAGCCATTTCGAGATTATTTTTGATGCATGTTTTGTGATTGGAAAGGTAATTTGGAGATAAAATTTAATTAATAAGATACAATAAAATTTGTATTGAAACACAAAGCACTATATTAATAAAATTGCTGCAACACGCTCCAATTAAAAACCAATGGAAAAAATGATTATTCCCATTCTGATCCAAAAGGAACTGGTACTGGAAATTTTAGTTATAGAAAGTTATGTGTACTCTTGATGAGCCATAATGGAAAAAAATCTCTATAAAATGAAACACTTGATTTTTTTGACTCACATTTTTTTATTAATACGACGCGTTTCGATCCTTAGATGTAACCTGAAGATGATCTAAGAATCGAAACGCGTCGTATTAATAAAAATTTGTGAGTCAAAAAAAAATTAAGTGTTTAATTTTATAAATATTTTATTAGATGAAAATTGTTTAAACGAATATCAACACTACGTTTGCTACAGTGAATTTGAATAATTAAATTTTCGATCATAAATCAAGTTATATTGCGTTTGAAATTTTCTTTTGGCTGTTTAAACATAAATGTTTGGAATACGGAACTTGTCTTTTTTATCAGAAGGCAAAGCATTTTGCAATCTATCTCGCCTAAACTTGATGGTACAAAAGAAGGCGTAAGATGTAAGTATCGGTCGTAAGTCGGATTTAAGAGGGGAAGATAGTTCGGCAGTGGCTAGGTATAAAACTATCCTTTCGACTTCCTGACTTCTGTAGTGTATTCCAAGCATAATTCGTGGCGATAAACTAGACGGTAAATTGGGCTGTTAAACCAAACAATTTTTAAAGGAATTTTAACATCAAGGCCAATATCGAATCACTATCACACTTGTTAACTGCATCTAAAATATAGATAGAATGCGGTAAACACTTAAACGAAATGTTTCTAAATTCAGAAGTGATGCGAATGGAAACTGTGAAGCAAATGCAATAGCGAGAGTCGGCGCTGAACTCCAGGACTACACACTAACCCTCCATGTTGGTCACCTATTAGCTTCCATGAAACTAAGATTTAAACAGTACTTGAGTAAAACTGCAACCAAAACCTGGTTACTTGAATAAACCTGAAGGACTATCAGGCAGACTTGGTACACACCATGCAACACGGGATACCACAAGTTTCACTATATGATGAATATGAACAGAGCAGTGTCTAGTAGGCAGACACGTAGACAGATTTGGCGCTCTCTTCAACGACTTTTTTCGCAGTTGCAGGTTGGAAGAGAAGAAACGTACGATCCAACATCTTATATGTGAATGCCCAGCACTTTCTCGAAGAAGATAGCAAATTCTAGGCTCTTCATTCCTGGCGAGCACCACAGAAATATTGGCGGGACCATAGTCAACCAATCAGGGAATCTAAATAGTTTGCAACATCTAAATGCTGGGATCTTTAGTGCAGTTTTCGAAACTTACCTTATAATACCACAATGGACTCAGTGAGGTCAAAGTGTGCTATCTTTGAATAAGACTTACCTACCAACCTAATTCAAATTGAGACTTGTGAAAGTTTTCACAATCAATCATTTCATTTTTCAATGCCCAATCCTAAAGTGCACGTTATCCAATAAATACCAAACTCTTGTTACGTACCATAAAGTAAATTCAAATTATCTTCGCGCCTTTTCTGCCCGAAATAACTAAATCATATAACTACCTACCTGGCAATGATTATTTGAAAGTGTAAAGCTCGCCAAGTTCCGAAAAAGCTATTCAAACGCGTCATCTCGCTCCGACCCTCGGATCGTGCTCAAGCTTTCGCGAAAACGAGTGATCGATCACGCCACGCTACGCGAAAAGTAGCTTTTCGATGTTCGACATGCCGGAAATAGGGAGTGAGTGTGGAAATTGGATGTAGACCGTCGAGAGGAGAAGTTGTGACCCGACTTCGAACGGGTGTAGTGAATTTTGTAAAATTGATTGAAATTGCTGAGTAGCCAGGACTAAACGGAAAACGGAAGAACAAGGCGGCCTGCATGAAGAGAAGCGAAAACTAAACATCTTGCAGAAAACAGTTTCGTAGCGTCAGCGTCGTTCAACGAGAATTGGTGCAGAGTTCTGCAAAAAGGCAGAAAGCACCGCGGCCCAGTCAACTGTTGGACATTGCATCGAGGTGCTGTTATAATCTGTGTCGGCGTCACGATTTTTGGAACGGGCGTATTAGGAATGCGGGTCTACAGGGATTTCACGGTTATGCGGCCGGCTATCAAAGAGGCCGAACTAAGGGAGCTCGAGGAGAAAGCGATCTGGATAGAACAACGAAATTTCGCGCTCAAATTGCGCGCCCCATGGGGAAGGCGTCTGGTTAGGTTTGATAATGCGCAGTAAGTTAAGTTTCATAAAATAAATTAAATTTAAAATTTGATAACTAAGAGTTGGTTGCAATAAGCTGTCCTAATAATTTCGACGATAAATATTTTATAATTATATAAAACAAAATTGATTCAAAATAATTAGCACCAATTGAATAAATTAAAATACATTGAATATTAGACAAAATAAAAAAATCGTTAATAAATAATGGAATAATTATATAACAAAAGGTGATGTGATTGTTTTTTTGCAATGGTGACGCGGGTAGTGATGCGTTTCGGTGTTTCTCTTTGTCCATAAAACCCACGACTCGGTGAGCTAGTCGGGGAAATAAAAAAAAATGTTAAATCGGGACCGCCACTAAGCGGTCGACTTTGTACCGGTCCCGGCGGCGCGGGTGCACACGAGGCATCCGGGGTCGAGGAGCATCCAAAATGGTGGAGCACTCGATCTCGCATCCTCTGGCTTGTGCGCGAAGTCGGGACCGTGACACTCTGCTCTCACTGAAACTGCTTGGAACATTTAAAAATCATTGCGGAATCATGTCACAACAAATACAAAATGAAATTTCATTAACTATTTTCTCAAATCTCAAAACAGCAGTGTCTCTAATCTTTTGGACATTATGGATGGTGGCATAAACCATTTTCGAAATTTCATTGCATCTATAAATTTCGCATGTCATCAACACGCCAGGCCAATCTTTTCGCGCCACAAGCACTACATTGCTCACAAAAATCCAACAATAAATTTAATTTAATTCAATTAAGTAGTGCTCGCACGTCTTGAGTTGCAATATCTGTTCATATCCTTTTAGCGACGATATACTGTCTGTTGTGGCTAGGTTAGTGGCATCTTTGTTCTCGTAAATTTTCCGCGTACAATACAAGCAAACATTCTGTAAACACGCAACCATTTTAGTTGAAATGGCAGAAAGCATATGCTGCTAAGCTTCTAGTAAAATTAACGTTGGTAGCATGATATCCTTCGTAAAGGAACTTTACTCATAACTGGGATATGAGCATTTCTGAAATAATTTTATTATGATTTGCATTGAGGACATTTTAACAATTTTCATAACAATTTGCAGGCATTTCTGGAATGATTATAACCAACCTATATTAGAATAACATTCAGCTTTTACTGCAAATTGGATTTGCCTCTCAACTCTGATTCTAATTTTCAACAATTTCAACGGCACATTTTCAGAGCAAGTCACTTTAAAAATATTTTGGTAATGTTCTCATCCATCTGTTTGCATGGTTTGCTGAGAATGCAATTTCTTTTGCCAAATTCGTTCCTTGTCTTGGAGGAGTGAAAAAAACTGTGGTTGATACCCACACCATTTACCAAAGCTCCAATTCCCTGACAGCACGAATTGAATTTTCTCGCAATTTCTCTTGACCCAAGAAAATCGGAAGCGACGAAATTTTTCCGAAAGAAAAACATCAACGGGTTGGGGGCATTGCAATAAAGTGCAATTGTAAAATAACGGCGGACGTGGCATAGTCGAAAAAACTCTACTATCACTATCAGGGGGGCGTTTATTTTTGCTTGCAGCCAAAAATCCACCCCTCAAATATATTCAGTGAATCAGTTTTGTTCACATTGCACAGGATCTTGTGTTGTTGGAAATTTGTCAGAAGATTGGCGTCCTTGCCAATTAATCTTTCGGAAAAGGGCGACTCCAGGGTGGGTGGGGACAATGGCATCTATGGAAGCTTGGTAAATTCATTCTTCAAACTCTAGTCTGCAGGAATTTGAAGAAAGAACGCAATTTAATTTGAAAAATGCTCGAAAAACTGTCGGTCGGTCCACTCCTGGCATTTGGACAAATGACGTGGAAGTAATGTCCTTCAATCGAATGATGATTGATGTTACAAATAGAAACTGTTTGGAGTTGAATGGGGAAAAAATTGGATTGTATTTTTATTGGAATTATGAAGCAGATCGATGTTTAATAGATGACAAATACATGTGCTTTTTATTAGGTCGGCGCTCCCATTCTGATTTTTAACTTCTATCGTCGCGTAGTTTAGAGCACCAGTTATCATGGGCAAAATATTTTCAGCAGCTGGTAGCGCGGTGCGAGTTAAATGCATCACCAAAAAATTTTCTCGTCATTCCTTCCATCAAGAAAGAGCAATTTCGAAACTTTTCCACAAATGCTGTCATGATTTCCAAGAATCTAATCCATCTAAGATGACATAAATCAGAAATTATGCCTTAAGCTTCGTAGTCAATTAATTATAAAATCTGAACGGAAATTTGTGGCAAATAACATTGTATGCGGATCCTATGGTGTGGGATAGCCTGAAAAATTAGATATTCAAAAAAGACACCACATAGTTGACTTGCATATCTTGATGTTGAAAATTACGAAGTGTTTGTTTAAGAATAAATTAGAAGGGAAGTTTGAAAGGAGACAGAATCAAAGAGGATAAAATCCGACATAAAATTCGATTGAAATTGGAGTTATTAACTTCCCAGTATATGGGAAGTTCTTGTAATCGCCTCGAAAATCGAAATTGAAATTTTCAACATATCTTTATGTTTCGAGGTCTTACCAGTATATTTTTAGTGTTTTTGGAAAGAAGTATGTATGTGTATGTGTGTGTGTACGCACGTACGTACGTGCGTTCGCGGACCGTCTTTCCAAGAGCATAACTCACGTAAACAAAGTCGTATCGACTTCGTTAAGGTTTCAATCGAAGCGTCTTTGCAATCTTAAGAGCTGATTAGTTTTTGGGACACTTCGGGCGGGTTGGTTTGCTGTTTTCACCCCTTGAAGGTCAACCCTGTCATGCGCTATATCTCCCGAACCAAACGTACGATTTGCTTTGTCAAGGTGTCAATCGACGCGTATTAACATAAACGTGATTCTATCAAATTTTTAAGAAATTCGTTGGCACCGTTTTTTAATTTTTTGAAAAAAGTGCAAAAAATTGGATTTTTTTTCCAAAACATCTAATTTTGAACCTAATTTTCAAGACGCAGTAATCAATTTTTATATAATTTATATACTCCAAACAGTTTTTGAAAACAAAACACCAAAATTTTTTATGATTACAAAAAAAATTAAATAAAAAATAAAAAATTATTAAATGTCATCATGACCTTCATGGCCATTTATGTCATTCATTATATCTCGAGAACCAAATATAATCTTTGCATCATTAAAAAATCAATCGACGCGTATTAACCTTTTAATGATGTTTTTAAATTTTTAAAAAAAATCTTCAAAGCCATTTTTTTTAATTTAATAAAAAAATATAAAAATTAGTGTTTTTTTTTCTTAAAAAATAATAATTAATAATTAATAAAATTAACATCGTAATAATAAATGCTTATAAAATTTATTAACTTTTATCAATTTCTGTAGAGAGACCAGCAAAATATTTTCTCATGATTTCAAAACAAATTGAATTAAAAATAAAAAAAATCATTCAAAGTCACCATGGAAAAAGGGTTCATACGAATTTTTATACCTTAAATCTCTTATTCTAAAGACATTGTTGTAAAGTCAATCAAAGTTTATTATTATTTGCATAATTTGCGGAGATTTTCATCATTTGTAATACATATATTTTACTTTTTACATGCAATTGAACCTATTTTTGACTGCATAATTAATGTTTCTCAAAACCAACAGAAAATAGGAAATAATTATTAGTTTCATTGGTGTAAAATCGTGAAAAAATACAAAATTCAGTGATAATGCCGAAGTGCTAGCAGTTTTGACCGCAACTATTCAAAATGGCCACCACGCGACAAAATCTCTTCAGTTGTCGTAATAACAAAAACTGCATTCATTTTTGCTAGCGCTGTTTTGTCCTTCAAGCATCGATATGAAAATAACAAATAACGTAGAAAAGGCTTTGTAAGTTGTCCCCCCTCCGATTGATCCACGTGAATATTAAATCAAACCAATCCACGAAAATCTTTACGTAATCAATTGACGCTCGCGTAGTTGTTTCGATTATTATTAAGTCATTCCAATAACTTTTATGAGAAGTACATTTTTGTTATTAAAAGTATTATTATTTCCATAATTATTATTGTGTTTAATATTTTTAATATTTATGTAAATATTACTGGGAAGTTGTACGTGTGGACCACAAGGGTCACACCTCGCGGCTTGTTTTTTTTAAGTTTTCATCTTGAAAGGAAAATTCGATTTTAGAAATGCCCAATCTAACCCGCTATGTAGCTCATTACTGAAAGCGGATTTATCTTTAATTAATATCCATTTATCAGAAGCCTTGATGGCAATGTAAATACTGGTAAACATTTTGGGTGACGCAGTTAGTGTGCTGACAGAAAATAATCATGAAGTTTTTAAAAGCATGAAAATTTACGTACGAATAAAATGCGTTGAAAAATTAGAGCGAGCCGTAACTTTATTATCTGAAAAAATAAATTTAATACGGAACATCTTCCTAAGGGTTTGAAGTTCTTAAATCGAACGCGAATCAGTTCTGAAATCAAAAAGATGAAATGGAAAAGGTTCTAGGACAGTTGCAAATAGATTGGTTGTTCAACGCAACTTGTTCTTAACGCAATTTGAATGGTTTCTGTTTTCAGGCTCAAAAAATTCCGAACATGTTATTCTGCCAGAATGATAAATTGTGAAATAGAATTTCGCAACACAAAAAAGGTAAAGTAATTATGAATTAAAAACCGTCAAAATTACAAATTAGTGATAAATTGTAAAACATGAGTCGAGTGAGTTTTTTGCGTGGTTTTCTTACAGAAAGAAAAGAAATGCCTACTTTTCCAAAAATTTGTCGAATTGATCGGTTTCTTCAATCGTCCCAATTCTTGAAAAATATCACATATGAAATTAGAATGAGAAGTACAGTCACTTGGTGACAAAAAGAGGGTAATTTGGGGGAAAATCTAGTTTGAAGGTACCATTTTTGTGTTTTTGGGGTGTGGAATCCGAATTTGAATTTTGTCACCTAGTAAAAGTCATGCAATTTAAGAAAATCGCTGGAAACTGCAAAAAAATATTTTTTTTGTTAATTTTGTTGATAAAGGTTAAGATTATGGCCCCCACCTCCGAAGGAGATGGGAGTGAAGGAGATCGGAAGAGGGCGGTTATCCTACTACTATGGGATAAAAAATTCGCGTCGGTCACAGCTCCATAAAAAGTGATGGCTCACCCACTAAGAAAATGGTTATTTTGCCTATTTTCAGAGATCACATAAAGCCGCAAAATTGATCTGGAAAGTGATTTTTAAACTTGTTTTGAAGTCGAAAAAAAGAAAAAAAGAAATGAATTTGGCGGTTTTGGCGCTAAACCTCGTTGAATTTACGTGTTTTCGAGTTCATATTAATTTATTTTCTTAGTGACGCGACCGATCGTTTCCTATTTAATCGTGGAATCTGCCGTGAAGAATTCTGTAAAAAAACAAACCGTGTGGAAAGATAGACGAGGACCATAAGTGGAACGGAGTCGGAAGGAATAGAATATCAATGAATGCGGCTGGACAACACGACTTTTTGTAGCTTACATGAGAGTAAAGAAGAAAGCGCGCGTTTCCATCTTCGCTTTAATCAAAGCGACATCTAGAATACCTAAGGAATGAGTACTTTTTTTGGCTGAAACATATTAACTAGATTGAATGGAATTCCCTGAAAATCTATTCGTTTGATACTACTCTTCCTACATCAATCAGGAAGAGATGAGATATGTTATAGAAGACAAACAGCACATGGCATCATCCTCAGCATTGCTCCCAGCGGATCACTCAATGTTCTGGCATTAAGCTAGACAGCCAGGGAAAGCCCAAACTTAAACCTTTTAGTAGAAATGCTCCTCGGCTAAATCTTTAATGCATAGATACAGCCCTAAAGTTCGCATAGTCCGCCGCGGTCATCATATCATTGAGTAAGTATCCGTACTAACAACGAGACACTGTACAAGTCGTACAAAAGAAGGGATAATAATTTACAAGAAACACAAATCTCTTTGCTCTGTGATATCGATAGGCCACATGAGAAATTGTCCATATATATGAGAATTATAGCTTGCTGACGAGTCTTTCTCGTGGAGGACGAAATCCGAATCCAGGTAACCAAATGAGTATCCCTATATGTATCTGTAAGTTGGCTGCACATCACAAAAATTAGGTGACGTTCTATCTTCCTTCTAACTGCTTCCTCGAAATGAGTGATGACAGTTGCCCGTGATCGTACTTTGGTGAAGGATGTTAGTTATAGACCTTGCAGGTGATCTAGAAGCAATTTTAAATACAGGCTGCAGCAAGATAGCATTCAATAAGATTGTTTTCCCAAGTTCAGATGTGGTTGGATACCAACAAAAAAAAACAGAACTAGTGGGGACTATTCTTCGAAGAGGAAACTAATACAGAAACGATGATATCTCCAACAGATTTAACATTTTCGTGTGACGAGAAATTTACTTCCCTTATTTTTTGAACAGTTAATCTAGGCTCTGTCATTTAATGGTAGGTAGAAGAGTAGCAAAACACGAATTTCATCTTTAGGGAATACCCAAGAAAACAATTTTTGAACGAACAAACATTTATGTAAGCAAGGCAACGTAAGTTTGCTCTGATAATTATCACATTTGGTAAGATAATTCAGCATGAAAGTGCTCGTAGAAGATGCAGTGGATAATTATTGATTTGAAATTACGCGCTAAGATTTCGAACACAAGATTCCTAGAATATGAACGCTATTAGTGCAATTTTTTATAAATTCCACCGCATTGGAAATAGTGTTTACTCACAAGAATGTTGTTGATTTTCCTTTCCTATATTCGATCCTTCCTCATTAGGACTGTTAGCCTATTTTCACTGCCTCGAATATACGTATTTGTGATTGATCTATTTTGAAATGCCACGGATCGTTTACATTACATTGAGATGGTTTCGTTTGTTACACATGTTCAACAGCCGCGGTTTCAAGAAAATAGATGCTTAAATATATATAGAAGCTCTTTTGAATGAAGATGATCTCAGGATGGCTTGTTCCCTTGAAACCCAAAGGAAAAGATGATGAAAATATATTTGAAGCAGTTTTTTGCATTTATATCTGTTCGAATTTCATTTTATTCTCCTGCAGTGGATAAGACTCTTGCTAGGAGCACTGCATTTCCTTGATATTTTGTGCCAAACAGGGTGGTGAATTCAACTAGCGACATCTATAGCATATTGCTATATCGATTACACCCTTGTTTTGATCCATGATTTCATCCAAATTACGTTCGAGAAGCAATTTGGAAATGTATGGAATAATACGTAGTTTGAAGGATATAATGGTCCAAATTACAAAAGGAGCCAAGTGATTTGTGAAAAATTGCAGATGCTATGAAGGGCAACACGATCCGATTTTCCACAAAACTTTACAAATCAAATAGGGCCTATTGTGGCCTAAGTGAGTTATTTTTTGGTAAAGAGGGCCGCCACAACAACCAACAACATAGTTTTCAAATTCAAACTAAACGAAAGCTCAGTTCGAACCATAAAAATGTCAAAATAGAAAGAGTGCAAAATGTGCCTCTGAAACAAAAAAATCCTCTGGCTTACGATCAGACCGGCTAAAATCCTGTGATCCCTTTTTAACATATTATTATGAAACTATCCAATGCTACTTGAATCGATTTGGTGCGAAATATTAGATGAACATTTTTCAAATTAAAATTTTATAAGTTTACTAAAGATGCATGGACGACTGGTGAATATCAAAAAATGTTTTCAAATAAAATATTGATGTTATAAATAATGGGAATAATTAATGAGAGTTTATGCTACGGACACATCTCAATGTATGTCCTTTTTTAATTGAAGAAGATAGGCTTGAATAGTGAGTAGAAAAAATCAATTTATGATTTTTAACTTCCCAGTATATGGGAAGTTCTTGTAATCGCCTCGAAAATCGAAATTGAAATTTTCAACTTTTCTTTACGTTTTGAGGTCTATAGAGTATATATAAAGTGTTTTTAGAAAGAAGTATGTATGTGTGTGTATGTATGTACGTACGTATGTGCGTTCGCGGGCTGTTTTTCTACGAGCATAACTCATGTAAACAAAGTCGTATCGACTTCGTTAAGGTGTCAATCAAAGCGTCTTTGCAATCTTAAGAGCTGATTAGTTTTTGGAAAACTTCGATCGGGGGGGTTTGCTGTTTTCACCCCTTGAAGGTCAACCATGTTATGCGCTATAACTCACGAACCAAACATGCGATTTTCATTGTTAAGGTGTCAATCGACGCGTATTAACAATTTTATGAATCTTTCAAATTTTTAAAAAAATCGTTAGAGCCGTTTTTTCATTTTTAAAAAAAAAAGTGCAAAAAATTAGTTTTTTTTCAAAAACACAAAATTTTTAACCTGATTTTCAAATCTAAGTGATCAATGTTTATATAATTTATATACTCCAAATAGTTCTTGTGAAAAAAACAGCAAAAGTTTTTTTCATGAATACAAAAAAAAATTAAATAAAAAATAAAAAATCATTTAACGTTCAAGGTCATTTACGTCATTCATTATATCTCGAGAACCAAATATAATCTTTCCATCATTAAGGTGTCAATCGACGCGTATTAACATTTTTATGGTGTTTTTATATTTTAAAAAAAATCGTTAAAGCGGTTTTTCCAATTTATTAAAAAAAATTGGAAAAGATGTGTTTTTTTTTCATAAAAAAATTCATTTTTAACTTGATTTACACATCGTAATAATAAATGTTCATAGAATTTATAAACTTTTATCAATTTTTGTAGAGAAACCAGCAAAAAATTTTCTCATGATTAAAAAAAATTAAATTAAAAATAAAAACTCATTCAAAGTCACCATGTAAAAACGGTTCATTCGAATCATTATACCTTAAATCTCTTATTCTAAAGACATTGTTGTATAGTCAATCAAAGTTATTAATATTTGCAAACTTTGAGCAGATTTCCAATAGTCTTCACAGCACCATGTTTTAACTTTAATGAAAAAACTGCTTTGTAACCTGTCCCCCCTCCGATTGATCCGCGTGAATAATCAATCAAACCAATGCACCAAAATCCTTACGTAATCAATTGACGCTCCCGTAGATGTTACGATTAATATTAAATCATTCCAATAATTTTTATGAGAGGTACATTTTTATTATTTGAAGTAGTATTATTTCCATAACTTTTATTGTGTTTAATATTTTTAATATCTATGTAGATATTACTGGGAAGTTGACCGTGTGGACCTCATGGGTCGCACCTCACGGCTTGTTTTTAGTTTCACTTGTCAGTTCTTGTGTAAGTCTATATTTTCTTACAAAATTTACAGGAGACAAATGATCGAAAAGCCAAGCAAAATCAACAATAACCATTATCTTAAATATTATAAGTAATCAACCTGAACATAAGTTGGGTAAATGTTGAATTCCATGCCACCGCGATTACATACACAAGAACATGCTCATCTAGGTAAGAATTGTTAAGACGATAAAGTCGACGGCGGCATTCAAACATCCTCACCGAAATCCTTGTAGCAAATGTCGTTGGTACAAATCCTCTTAAGGATATCTTTCTGTTGAATTCTTATCCTGTTATGCTTCTTGGGTTGGGTTTCGAATGAAGGCATACAGAAAACTTCTTCTGAACGTGAATATGCCTACGTAGCATAAGCAACTAGATTTTGCTATGAACACACAAAAGTTTCCTCAATGGCTAGAGGAAGTTACAAGAGCTACCATTAATTATTCCATTTGATTGTTAACATGCGGCTGTTGCAAGCACTGCATCCTGATTATATGAGAAGAGCACTTGGGGAAATTGTGGAGTTCGTAGTTGACGAGAGTGTTGCAGATGTTTCGAAGAGGATGAAAACAATGTTTCGTACATGCTAAAAAATAAATGAATAAAGAACACAAAGCAATTATCATCTTCATACTTCTTTATTAATGACGCTTTCGAACATTTTAACAATGCAACACTCCTGTGTATCGTTTCCAATACCTGAAAGTTAGTATATGTAAGCTTCCCGTTTCTTTAATAACAGGAAACTGCTGCTACTGTTTCTTAATTTTTCCGGCTCCTAAAACACTTATCGGCTCCCTGTATTTTTGAAAGGTTACTCATCTTTTGTTTCTCACTCTCATGTTAAATCCTTTTTTGTTAAGCAAAAAAAGTTAATTTTAAGTTTAATTACAATGACTATTATTTCAATTCACTCAGAACGTAGAAGAATTTAAGTTATTTGTATCTCATAATTGAATTTCAAGTAACAAAGGCAATAATGCACGGATGGTTCCGTACGAGCAGAAAAGCTTAAAAAGTATATATTTAGCAAATTTAATAATGATCCGAAAATATCACAGCTTTGTAATCGATATTGTAAAATTTCAGACATATTTTAAAACATATTTAAATAATTTTATTACAAAATGAAGCTGCCACCACTGCGAGAAAATTGGTTGCTATTGTTAAGAGTATTGTTACGATTTGCAGCTTATGATACTATATTATAATGAAGTAATTATGAAATGTAAACCAAAATAAAAATGTAATAGATTACACTTGCAACTATTTGTGTAATAAACTGTTTTTAGTAAATGGTGTTTAAGTGAAGGGTATGAGAATTGTGAACTGTGCATAGCTCACAGTTTTTGAAATAAAGCTGTTTTTGAGATAGATCAGTAGGGAAATATTTCTTAGGGCCATAATTTAGACGGTCTCTGAAGTATTGAAAAAATTTTTAAAAAAATGTTTGTGGTCCACTAGCATCCTTATGTAATTCTCTTCCTGTTTGTGGTGCACATAGTGATGGCAGAAAATATAAATGAATCGATTAATTTATTATTTGATTAATCGAATTACAATAATCGATTAACAAGGAATTTGATTAGGATTGAAGAAAAGTGGTACCAAAATTAGCAAACTTTAATCACCCGACGTTTTCACATATCATTTGTTGTTTTCTTGTACTAGGCTGTTCAAAAAGTAAGGTACCTAAAAATGAGAACACTTTTTTGGATTTTATTATTTAATATAATTTTTTTAGCTCGATACACCGAGTCCAACGATCTTCAAAATTGTTTGCACCTTCTAAATATTATAATACGATTTATCAAGCAGGTCAAAATATTGTAAGCCAATTCTGTATACATAATTTCAGTTTATCGGGCTTTTTTGTTCCTTTTTGGGTTTAACATCTCACAAAAACGTGTTTAATCACAACACGAAGTTCACTTTTTTCCATTGTAAGAAAAAAATTAAAGCTGTTCAATTTCTGCAGCTATCACACAAAGCCTAATGTACAACATGTCATCATGAAATTTGACAAGCGGTCGTCTGAATGTTTGTTCTATCTGGCAACAAAGAGATCTCTTTGATTGTGGCGCCCTCTGTTGATTTCAGTTACTTTTGAACAGCCTAATATGATATTCAGGTGGATTCTTCATATTATCGTTGAAATCAGAAAATGGAGTCCAGAAGTGTGTTCAAATAAAATATTTTGCATGAAAAGAGTGAACATGTAAAAAAAAATTGGATTTAGATTTCCGAAGTTTTAAGTTATTAAATCCACTCTTTTCACCAACCTAGATATTGGGAGCTTACCCGTAATTCTTTAAAATATGAAGAAAAAAACATTTGTCAAACTTCATAGTTTTAAAATTTATCAAAATTTTCTTTTGTACAAGCGAACATTGCCTAAAACCATTTCCATCTGCTGTGCTCTCTATATTTTTTACACTTATTGGTTTCTCATTTCTATTCTCGTTCATGTGCCGAATTATTAATCCGATGAACATTTCATTCCCTTCCAGCAAATGCGGGAAAATCCAATCAAAAAATCGTCACATTTCTTTATCCCACGTCAATTTATTCGTACATCTGCCTTGGTTTGTTTTTGTCCATCAGGCATTGTCTATTTGATTAATCTTCACCGCCTTTGCAAATCAACGAGGAACCAAAAGGCAGACAAAACATCAGAAATCACAAAAAAACTGCAGCAAAACGAATAACAAAACGAAATCAAATCTCATTCCCAAAAAGGATGCCAGCGGCTTACGAGCGTAGTATGTCAAAATACAGCGGCTTGCAGGGTTCATTTAGTCACAAAACTATTCTGAAAAACCAAACGAAGAACACAAAGCAACTTGAATCCACTACCAGCTCGAATAGCCCGACATAAACATGTGGACGTTGTCCATCGGGAACCGGACATACACAACTAATAACTCTACATGCCACATCGCATTCCTTTTTTCCATCATTCGGACGGTACAAAAGGCGCATTCATGCCTTGGGATGCGAATAAAAACAAATCCTTTTCAGACATAAAAAGGAACGAAACAAATATTAATCTCCAGCGAAGATATGTTTGATATAATTCCATTCCAATTCCGAAGTAGATGAAAAGAGGACTCAGTGCCTGCGAAAATGAATCTTCGATGGTGTAGGAAAAAACAAGTGACAACAGAAGGATCAACTCTTGTTTCTCCGCTTAGCAAAATTTACAAGTTTCTGTATTTCATAATCTGAACTTTCGTTACGGAGACAGTCATGAGAAAAGAAATTCGAACAGAATTTTCACAGTCTATGTGGAATTATTTTTGAGCAAAAAAAATAGGAAGCGTTCATTAATTACGTAAAGACCATTTCAGAAACTTAAAACGGCTTCTCCTGCCCACACTTCTTAAGGGGTCGTAAAAGTTTAGCTGTAAACCCAAAAACTATATTCGAATTAATCTCAATTTCGCCAAAAATTTAGTATACACCCTTTTGCCTTTCACATTGAATAATGCAATAGTTTGAACATACAAATTAAATAAAACGATTCTTACAAACCTTTCACCGGTACAAAATAAAACACCCTCTTGAAAATTTCAATGTATTTTTGAATTGATGGAACGTAAATTATATAAAAAATTCAACAAAAAATATTTTATTTTTTTCAAGCTTTTACAGTTTTCCATGGCAGCGATTTTGTAATTTTTTTCTCATGTCAAATCATAGCCTTATAAATATTTTTTTCAAATGACTCCACAAACAATTTTCGAACCAAACCTTTTTTGAGATAACTAAAAAATAAACTTGAATAACGGTCAATTTTGTCATATCTCCATTTTTCAAAAAATTTAAGAAAAACAGTAAAAATTACTTTAGGTGAGATTTCATTTAATGATGCAACTAGCACATTCGCAAAATTTTGTCCAAATCAAAAATGATCGAGTCGAACCATTTGTCAATTTGATGTGGTATGACCCATAGGTGAGTCGTAGACTGAGATAGGAAGTAACGAACGAGACTTCCGAAATAATGACAAACAGTGAGTGAATGATAGTTTCTCCTCCTTCTTCACTAAAAGGGCGACAAAGGAAACCACAGTAGTTATTAAAAGCTTTGGTAATTGATTTTTCCCGGGAGTATCGTCCCACGCTACCGCGAAGTTGGTGATCAACCAATCGAAATGAGAACCCGGAAGTCTGCTTTCTAAGGATCAGTCTGGTATAAAGGATACTGGGACCCAAGAAAAAAATTTCCTCCTACTTCGGTGAGGACCTGTAAGTGGTTCGTATTTGTTGTTTTGTGGCAATATACGTAATATTGAGAGTGATGTTTTGATACACCTCGGTATTTAGGAGCCATTATGAATGCCCTTTCAATCGTGAAATCATGGCGTAGCGGTGTGCTTTACAGCTCGGTGAAGTATTCCA
Organism: Oxycera nigricornis; assembly: GCA_963942545.1. NCBI lineage: Eukaryota > Metazoa > Arthropoda > Insecta > Diptera > Stratiomyidae > Oxycera > Oxycera nigricornis. Next base: position 29,365,161 of record OZ012659.1, on the reverse strand, counting down.
AAGATCGGCAAAGGTTTAAGATAGGGCTGACTATGACTAGTAAAGTATAAAGGAATCGGTCACACTGAATAAAGCTGATACCCCACGGCGTCTAGAAGGAAGCTTCTTCTGTTTGTGCGGAATGGTGTCAGCCGCATTGTGGTATACGCTACAAAGTTTATGGTGTTAAATTCCATCTGGGTATACCTGCACGCTTACAATCTAGCTTCGAATTTTGACTTCTGAAGGTCTTCATTTTGGTTACCCAAAAACGAAATATACCATGTCTCTCAAATATGAATGAACAGGGACCTAAAGCCCTGAATAATTGTAGACCAAAAATTATGCAGATAATTTACTCATACTTCATTGAATCGTAGAGCATGTCTTCAGAAAAATTTAGGTATACCGTCGGGCAATTTTCGTTTAAAATCCACTCACTAACAAGAAATGTAAATAGCATGTCTACTATTTACCTGGCTTTACTGTAGTAAATCTACCAAGGAATCGATCTTTGTACATTGTATATTTTAAGGATTATTCACAATCAACAGAAACAAAAAAAAATATATTTTAGGATTTTTTCAGTTTGAATGTCTGTCTGCATGTTTGTCTGCATGTCTGTCTGCATGTCTGTCTGTATGTCTGTCCGTACATATGTTTTTGCTTGCCTCACACAAAAAATGACAGGACGGATTTTAATAAAACTTGGCATAGTGGTAGCTTACATTATGGGACATAATTTATCTCGGAAAATTAGAGAGTTCCTACAAGAGTAAAAAATATGTCTCTACATATGAGTTTCGTTCGCAAAATTAAACACAGTACGAAAAAAGTTCCAGTGGCCATCTGTAAATGGCAGGCATTAAAATTTTTTAGACTTGAGTACCAGGAGATATTTAAGTGGACGGACGTGGCGTGAGTTCAGTATGTTTTGAAAACGAACAAGTTTTCTAAACGAAAAAAAAACGATTGAATAAATAAAAGGCTTTTATTGCAAGCAGAACAGTTAATACAAAACCAGATATAATATGTGATTAATGATTTGTTAATCATTAGTTTGAAACTAGTTTCATTTCATCCGGTTAACCGATTTTTTAGAGTTAATACCGGTGATTTCTGAAGACAGGAAATAATGATGATAACTGACCTATGCATATCCTAAAGTTCATGCAAATGACGTTGCACGACAGGCAAACAGGGCAACAAGGTAAAGAAATACAATTTCATACTTTTGCAGGAGAAACTGAAACTGTTAGCAATTTTCGATACACTGACAGGATTATGCAATTAAACTTTTTAAGTTGCTGGACATGAAAAAGTGACCCACTGGACCCATTGCATCCTTAAAAAATAATTTCTTGTAATTGTGACGATGGACAGGTTGAACGAAAATGTCGAATTACCATGGAAATTACGATTAACTTATCGCTTCTTTCAATTTGACAAAAATCAATAGAGAAAAGCTGCTATTATATGAAATGCCACCAGGTACAACGCATCATATTGACTATGAGTTCTAAAAACTAATGCAGGCGTCAGAGAAAGCGATAACCTACTAATGATGTAGAACGTTAAATAATTCAATAGCGTATATGATGCAGCATATCTTATCGGTTTGGTTTAAACTTTCGACACTTTTTATCTAGATGAAATGACATCCAGCCTCCTGCAGGCCTAATGCCTATGCCAACTTGTCGCAAAGATTTGCAGTATAAAACATATAAACAACAAATCATTGACCAAAACAAAGAGAAACCTGGCAACGCATGACTTCATTAAGAATTTTTCAAGAACACAATTTTGGTTTAAATCTATTAATGCAAGTCTGAAAAAGTAGAAAAACTTTCATGTTTGTGCTGTTCTTCCTTAGTTGAAGAGCGTGAAAGTAACGTAAGCCACTACTTCCAACTTTTTCTATACATTTTCTAGGCTTTCTGATATAAGGAGGCCAGGGATTAATGTGAAACGTCCGTATAAAAGACAGAGAAAATAAGTTTCAAGTTGACTTCAATTGATCTATGCATAATTAAGAGTAGTGCCGTAGTGATAGGTTATTAGTTTTAGAATCATAGTCTACTGGTTTGATAGTGGCTGTATTTTTTTGGATTTTGCAGATTAAGTACTGTGGAAGAAAACTTTTGAAGGATACATTATCTTACTATCACGTTCAAGGTGTAACCTCTGGGTACATCAAAAATCACAAATTGATTGTGTAAATAGTGGCGCCATAGAATTTTCAACTTTAAAGATTTTTTAAATGACTGCCTTATCTTCATTGAATTTCAAAAAATTCTTATCAAACTTTTAATATATTTTCTTGGTGAGATTTTCTTGGATTTCTTGTCCACATTTTTAGAACTCACTTGTATCCCAACATCAAAAAGAAAACAACAACATACATATCATTGTCCCGAGTTTCTGACATTTTGAACAAAAAGACAACAGCCAACCGAAAGATATCCTGGTTGAAAAAGAGGAGTCCTTGCCGAGCTGTGAAACCATGTGTTGCCAATTGCGGTACACATCATCACATCCGACGATGTGGTGAAACTCTCAAAAACACTCGGCGACCATACAAAGCACATCATCCTTCGGTCCATTGGAACGTTGCGGTGGTTCTTGCCACACACAGGAAAAAACGGCGAGCTTTTCTTTTTCAATGGCCAGTCAGCTGTGTGGGAAAACACTTTGGTGGAAAGGTTGATATGGGTAAATATGCCTTTTTGCATATGTGACCATAATCTATTTATGCAAATCGGCGAGCCGACAATGTGTCCTTTGGATACTTTTCACGGTGTGATTTCGAAACGACTATCGGATGTAGTTGATAACTATCGCATGTGTGACGAGGAATATCAATTTTTGGCAAGCATGTCCTGCAGTTCTACGAATTTTTGATTAGTGGCATGGATTTCGTTTGTTTGATGTCATTAGAACCGTGTTTGGGTATTGCAAAAAAATATGGACAAATAGTCCTTTATTTTGTTTTTTTCAGTGACCAGTTCATAACAGCATAAATGCTTTTGCAAATTAACAGCGAACCAAGTTGTATTGGTTGCATAAAATCTCCTCTAGTTTAAACTGCATTTTTGTTTATTAAAATAATTCGGAATGGAATTGTAAGTTGAGTAATAATATTGCCAACTTTAAGAGCTTAAAGTTGAATATTTCGCCAGCTTAAAATAATAATTGCAAGGTCTTAAAAATATTAGAAGCTTATTTAAAAATCAATTATTATTTTTTAACGGAAAGGTATGAAGTATGAGTTCTTACGCGGAACTGCGGCATCGCAGACTGCGCGAAACATTAAAAGAGTATTTGGCTCTAGGGTGAATACAGTACCAAATTGGTTCGCAAAATTTCGTACATGTAACTTTGACCTCACAAATGAACCACGCGGTCGCCCATAATCGAAGGTCAACAATGACAAGCAAAGGTCACCGATGAGTCTCACCCATCTCAGAGTACCTATGAATTATCCTTCAAGTTTGGTGCTAGTAAACAAAAAATTATTAACTCATTTAGCTCAAATTGGTTAAGTGAACAAGTTGTATAAAAGGGTTCCACATGAACTGAAAGAAAAACAGAAACTAATGCGTTTGGTAGCTTGCTTGATGTTGCTTTCTCGTCACAAAGCTGATCCATTTTTAAATCGAAATGTCTCTTGTGATCAGAAATGGATCCAATAAATAAATAATCACAAACGTTTACCATGGCGGTTGGACACGGATGAATCGACAAACAAACTTCAAAGTGTAGTATTCATCAAAAGAAGTTGATGGTGAGAGGTTGGTGGTCTAGCCTAGGTGTTATCTATTATAATGTCATGAAACCAGGCTCAACGATCACAGCAGAAATATACTGCAACAAATTGGACGAAATGATTCAAAAACTTAATGAAAAACAGCCTAGATTGGGAAACTAGTCAATCATTTTCATGATGGCTGATGTTAATGGTAAACTCACCGCCTCAACTGAACACAAATCTTCAGGCCAAATAATCAGTGCAGATTTTTTCTCATTTTAGCAGTTGTGATAAGTTGCCAAAAAGCATCAAATAGATCGTCTGCCTCAAATTCATGACAGCTTAAGATCAAATCTTAATAGCTTGTTCACATCGCTAGATTTTGGTCATTGTGATTTCGAAATCTTGTCAAGTGTTCACATCGCCTCTTCTAGATTTGGCAGTGACAGTTTCGTAAATTTGAATTTGAATTTGAAATTTGGCGCCTCGATCGCAACTCTCATCTCATGAAATACGTGGCTGTTTTTCGGTGGCCACGTATTTCATCTAATTTTTCGGCCCAAAGGAATTCTTCGGCGTCGTCCTGCCACTTAATCTTGTTTTTATATGTTCGTTTATTTGACATGAATCGCGCGAATGTAATTGACATATGTTTGACACTTGTCACTGCTTGTCATACGTTATCTGAATGTGTGTGGTAAAGTGTGGTGAAAAATTTTCTTGCAGTTCTGCCACACGCAACCATCAGATTTTGAGTAGATTTTGTTGAAATCTAGGAGATTTGAGATCGACTAGATTTTGATTTTAGTATGGAAAATCTGGTAGATTTTGGGTTAGATTTCGCGAAATCTCCCGATTTGTTGAAATCGGGTGCGATGTGAACAAGCTATAACGCTGATGAACATTTTTTTCTCCGAGAAACATTTTTTTTAGATTTGGGAGACCCGAAAATATTTATTTATTGCGCTGGTATTCAATTGAGTGTGGAGCAACATTTAAGTCCGTGAAGTGAAGGTATAGAACAAGTAGTTTGTTACACCATGTTATGTGGAATTTTTCAGAGCGAATTAAAAATTTGTAAAGGTCAAAGAAAACGTATCTTTCTAATATTTCATATTTTTACTTTACGCAGAGACTTAAACACACAGCTTCCAAAAAAGGGAGATAGGTGTACTCGAGTATTTGTAAAATACGCAAAGTTTCATATAAGGCATCAATAATAATTTATCCACCACTACGTATTTTTGTAAATGATCGATTTGAAGACGTTAACTTCTATTTTGAACTTCAGCACGCACAAATCTGGGTGTTCTCTTTTTAAATTTAAAATAAATCATTCAGCTTTAAACTAGAATTGGATAAACTTTTTTATCTTTTTTTATACAAAAAATCTAGTCCAATAGAGTTTCACTCAATGCTACAAAAATTTGATCAATATTTCGATTTTTCTACTCGATGTATAAACACATTTAATATTTAAAATCATTGAAATCCGATAAAACCTTACAAAAAGATACGTCATCACTCTTTCACTGATGCACGGTTATTGGCAGCAATCGCACGAATCCCGCGAGATCCTAGAAATGAACTGAAGGAAACTGTGATAGCATACGTGAAAAACAACATGCATTAAATTTATTATTTACATTTCCACACTTTTTCCAATAGATTACACGTAACATTGTTTTGAATATTTATGAGCACTTTCTGGCATGTCTACGAGAAAATGAATGCTAAATAAAATTTCAACAAGGGTCTTTTGAAAAGGATATAATTCAATCATCGGCAGAATGTGTGCGAAAAAAATATAATTTATATTTATGAAGATGTTTGCATAAAAATTTCAATGTGCTTTTTTTGGATGAAATAAGGCGAAGCGTATGGGGATGGAAATGTCCGCGAATGAATTATTTGAAAAAAATTTCAGCTTGGTATATTTACATATAAAAATATCGCTAATATGACAGGAACCAATTGTTGTACGTCTGCTTGGGGAAGTAATTCATAAATTGGTTGCGAAATTAGGCTGAATGTCGCAGTAACCTTATTGGAAAAGCATGATGTTGTTTTCGTCCATACAATTAGACGTTACTTACTTAGGTTTTTCTTTTAAATATCAATGAAGTACATATATGAGCAGTTTATTTTGAAAGTGACGCAAGTCGAAAAAATCAGGTCAAAATTAATTACAATTTAACGAATTCTCTTAGTTTTTTTTAAAAATGTATGTACGTACGTACGTACGTGCCTTCGCGGACAGTTTTTCTACGAGCATAACTCACGTATACAAAGTCGTATCGACTTTGTTGAGGTGTCAATCGAAGCGTCTTTGCAATCTTATGAGCTGATTAGTTTTTCGAAAATTTCGGTCGGGGGGGTTTGCTGTTTTCACCCCTTGAAGATCAACCCTGTTATGCGCTATATCTCGCGAACCAAACATACGATTTGCTGTCATTCGACGCGTATTAACATTTACGTGATTCTGTCAAATTTTCAAAAAAATCGTTGGAGCCGTTTTTTAATTTTTTGAAAAAAAGTGCAAAAAATTGGAGTTTTTTTCAAACACATCAAATTTTTAACCTGATTTTCAAGATGCAGTAATCAATGTTTATATAATTTATATACTCCAAACAGTTTTTGTAAAAAATCTAGCAAATTTTTTTTCATGATTACAAAAAAAATTAAATTTAAAATTAAAAAATCATTAAAGGTCATCATGACCTTCACGGTCATTTATGTCATTCATTATATCTCGAGAATCTTTGCATCATTAAGGTGTCAAGCGAGCGTATTAACATTTTAATGATGTTTTTAAATTTTAAAAAAATCTTTAAAACCATTTTTTTAAATTTAATAAAAAAATATTGAAAATTAGTGTTTTCTTCATAAAAAATTAATTAATAATTAATAAGATTAACATCGTAATAATAAATGTTTATAAAATTTATAAATTTTTATCAATTTCTGTAGAAAGACCAGCAAAATATTTTCTCATGATTTCAAAACAAATTGAATTAAAAATAAAAAAAATCATTCATCATGTAAAAAGGGTTCATACGAATTTTTATACCTTAAATATCTTATTCTAAAGACGTTGTTGTAAAGTCAATCAAAGTTAATTATTATTTGCATAATTTGCGGAGATTTTTAATAGTGTTCACAGAACTGTGTTTTATTTTTCATGAAAAAACTGCTTAAAATTTGAAAACCAATACAAATCAAATCAAATTTAGAATTGTGGTAATCAACGTTTTGAATGGTAAAATGTTTTTTAGTCAACACTTTTTAAGACCATATGCTTTGAAAAGCTTTCTTCAAATAAAAAAATGTAGTTTTTAGGAGTTTTGTTCTTTATTATTCGTAAGATTTCAATTACTTCCTTCATCGTTTGTAATACATATATTTTACTTTTTACATGCAATTGAACCTATTTTTGACTGCATAATCAATGTTTTTCAAAACGAACAGAAAATAAGAAATAATTATTAGTTTCATTGATGTAAAATCGTGAAAAAATACAAATTCAGTGATTATGCCGAAGTGCTAGCAGTTTTGACCGCAACTATTCAAAATGGCCATCATGCGACAAAATCGCTTCAGTTGTCGTAGTAACAAAAACTGCATTCATTTTTGCTAGCGCTGTTTTGTCCTTCAAGCATCGATATGAAAATAACAAATAACGTAGAAAAGGCTTTGAACCTGTCCCCCCTCCAATTGATCCACGTGAATATTCAATCAAACCAATCCACGAAAATCTTTACGTAATCAATTGACGCTCGCGTAGATGTTATGATTAATATTAAGTCATTCCAATTACTTTATGAGAGATACATTTTTAACTTCCCAGTATATGGGAAGTTCTTGTAATCGCCTCGAAAATCGAAATTGAAATTTTCAACATTTCTTTACGTTTTGAGGTCTATAGAGTATATATAAAGTGTTTTTAGAAAGGGAGATGTATGTGTGTGTGTGTGTGTACGTACGTACGTTCGTGGACACTTTTTTCTACGAGCATAACTCACGTAAACAAAGTCCGATCGACTTCGTTGAGGTGTCAATCGAAGCGACTTTGCAATTTTAAGAGCTGATTAGTTTTTGGGATACTTCGGTCGGGGGGGTTTGCTGTTTTGACCCTTTGAAGGTCATTTCTGTCATGCGTTATATCTCGCGAACCAAACATACGATTTTCTTGAACGCGTATTGACGTTTGTGTGATTCTATCAAATTTTGAAAAAAAAACGTTGGAACCGTTTTTTAATTTAAGGAAAAAAAGTGCAAAAAATTAGGGTTTTTTTAATAAACAATAAATTTTTAACCTGATTTGCGTGATTTAGTAGACAATGTTTATAAAATTTATATACTCCAAACAATTTGTGTAGAAACACCATCAAATTTTTTTCTCAGGATTACGTAAAAAATTAAATTAAAAATAAAAAATTATTAAAAGTCATCATGATTTTCAAGGTCATTTTTATCATTCACTATATCTCACGAACCAGATATAATATTTGCATCATTAAGGTGTCAGTTGACGTGTATTAATATCTTTGTGAAGTTTTTAACATTATAAAAACTCGTTTCAGCCTTTTTTTAATTTAATAGAAGAAAATGCAAAAAATTATAGTTTTTTTCATAAAAAATATTTTTTAACCTGATTTGCACAGCACAGTAATACCTGTTTATAAAATGTAAACATTCTTATCAAGTTTTGAAGAGAAACCGACAAAAAAATTTTTCTTGATTATGAAAAAACTAAATGAAAAATAAAAAGTCATTCAAAGTTACCATTTAAAGAGGGTTCATACGAATGCTATTACTTTATATCCTTTATTCTAAAAAAAATGTTGTAAATTCAATGAAAGTTTTAAAATATTTGCATAATTGAGCAGCTTTTTAATAGTTTTTATAGAAAACCAACAAAAATTTTCAAGACCAAAAAGGCACCCCACCGATTGATCCGCGTGAATATTGAATCTGTCCTCATCGACCAAAAACCTTACGTAATCAATGGACCCTCCCGTAGACGATATGATTCATATTAACTCATTCCTGTTACTGCTATGAATACCTTTCATTGTTGTAATGTTGTTGATGTTTATGTAGATATTACTGGGAAGTTGACCGTGTGGACCTCAAGGGTCGCACCTCGCGGCTTGTTATTATTAAAAGTAGTATTATTTCCATAATTATTATTGTGTTTTATATTTTTAATATCTATGTAGATATTACTGGGAAGTTGACCGTGTGGACCTCAAGGGTCGCACCTCACGGCTTGTTTGATTTTGAAATTTGAAAGTTTCAGGAAAAATAGTTTCTATTAAAATACATAATTTTTTCCCTTTTCTTATTTTGGCGATGGTAACTAAATTAATTACAACCGGCACAGTTCTATCGAAAGCAAAAACAGAACAAAAATTAATATCAATTCAAGTCGTTCCAATTTCTTACACCAGCCACTGTGAATTTGAGTAATGAATTATTGTAAGTGAAGCTGGTTTTAATCTAGTAAAAATCAGTGTCTCGGTATTACTAAGCGAAAGTAAATGATAACCGATTAAAAAAAGTAATTTAAAATGATCTAGTATAAATCGACAAGACACTACAATTTTTCTTGCTCGAAATCCTAGCGTCGGCATAAAAGTAGCTTATTTTTTCGTCTTGTTGGACTGGGCAAAACAAGATTAAAGTATTTTACCTTTCAAGCTGAACGAAGTAAGCTTAAAGCAAACAAAAATAAAATATTCATTCTATTATAAACTTATGCAATATAACTTGTTCATATCAAAAATAAACGGATATCGAATTCGTTTCTATTCGACACAGCAACAACAGCAAATAAGATATCTGATAAAAATAAGGACATAAAATATAAAAAAATTGCAAGTGCTACAATTCTAACTTGGAGCATCGCTTCGACAAAACGAATATAAGACGAACGTTACAACTTTCTTAGCTTGCTTTCATCCTTGCAACTAGGGTCTTCCGTTCACTATTTTTTATCAGAAAATATCATTGGTGCAATAGCAAGAAAAAAGCGAAGCAGCAATACTACTTACGATGGCCATGGCATCTAGCTAATAAGTTTCTTACATTGAAACGGAAACAGTGTCATTTGCGATTGTGTATAGATGGGAGCAGCAACAATATGAGTTCAATCCAACTGCTTAAGAAACTATCTACTAGTATATTTTCAGTGGCCTGGGAACGTTTATCGGTTGTTTCTTTTAGACTAGAAGATGATAGTCTTCAGCATAAAATGGTAGCGTAAGAAATCCTTAACTTAAATTAGATCAAGATAAGATTCAATCTGAAAACAATTGAACTTTGATGAAGAGTACATGAACAACTTATAGTAGCAGAATAGCGCACCTATTTGAATTTTCATGGAAATTAGACCCTTTTTTAGTTAAACGCAAGTTACTTTACAAGATGTTCATTCACTTACACAATCTCTGAAGGGAAACGTGAAGCATCACTGGTCTTTTCTAGCTAGGATACGTGTTCCATTATTTCGTTACAACATGCCATGCTTTCATCTACTGTGGTAAAGCCAAGAACAAGAAATATCTACGAAGCTATGAGAGTTTTTCGTGGAGTGACTGTTTCGTTAGAGTTATGACAACGAAAATATTGCACTGTTTTCTTGTTATTGACTCTGACACTGGACATAAATTGTAAAATACAAACAGATACTGCGAGTCAATCTTACATGTGTGTCAAACCTTTTTCGTAACAACTTTCTTAAGCAATTGCATTAGATACATTTTATTGGAACACTGTCAAAGAAAATTCTAGCATTTGAACACAAAAGGAGCGGCTAGGATATGTAGTTGTTGAGAAATGATAGTAATCATAGCGGCTTATAAAACATCACCAGTGCAATTTGTAGCAAAAAAGTGTATGCACAGTATTTACTTAGTCGTGCGTAAATTTTCTTCAGCAACAAATTTTGAATATCTTAGCTTGTCAAGGATCAGATTCGTGCAAAAAAAAATATTGAGTGTCCGGCAACACTGGGCCATGAGCTTCCATGTTAACAATGACATGGTACAAAGGATGTCTGGTTCATTTCTAATGCTCAGTACGATTGTCCGAAATAGTGTCAATAGGAAATGAACTCGAATTGAAAAAGCAGCATTTGGTATCAAAACCGAATGGCCAGAAATCATTTAGTTTTTTAATCGGGAAATTAAATATATTGAGGTTATCCACGCACTATTTTCATCACGCAATCGAAGTAAGGTAGATAATTCAGCATCGTTTGATTGTTTTTCTATTGTTTATTTTTATGTATGATTTTTGAATTAAAATTTTTTATTAAATATGATCGTGCTATATGTTGTTTTAAAGCGCATTTTTCGCTCTATCTATTCGTTTTATTCGTTTTGTTTTAAAATAATGCAGTCACTTTGTTCAGGACTTCAAATATAACATGGATAAGAAGCAAATTCGCACGATTTTTTGTTCAAATTCAAATTAAGCCGAAAAATTGCCGAGACAGCTCGCGATATCAACGATGCGTTTGGCCCAGGAACCACTAATGAGCGTATGACACAATCGTGGTTCCAAAAATTTCGCAGTGGTGACGAGAGCCTTGAAGATGAAGAGGGTCGCGGCCGCTCGTCTGAGGTTGATAATGATCAATTGAGAAGCCGATCCTCGCAAAACCACACGAGAAGTTGCCGAAGAGCTCAACGTCGAGCAATCAACAGTCGTTCGCCATTTGAAGCAAATAGGGAAGTCAAAAAAGCTCGATAAATGGGTGCCGCATGAATTGAACGATAATCAAAAAAATCGTCGTTTTGAGGTGTCTTGTGCCCTTCTTCTGCGGAACAAGAACGACCCGTTTCTCGACCGGATTGTAACGTGCGACAAAAAGTGGATCCTCTATGATAGCCGGCGACGTTCAGCGCAGTGATTGAACCTCGACGAAGCTCCACAGCACTTCCCCAAGCCGAAATCGCACCAAAAGAAGGTTATGGTGACTGTTTGGTGGTCTGCATCCGGTATCATCCATCACAGCTTCCTGAATCAGGGTGAAACGATTACGTCGGAGAAGTAGTGCCAACAAATCGACGAAATGCACCAGAAACTTCGACGTATGTGTCCTAGATTGGTGAACATGAAGGGACCAATTCTGCTGCATGACAATGCTCGACCGCATGTTTCAATGATGACACGACAAAAGCTGTATGAGTTGAGCTTTGAAACTCTCGACCATCCACCATACTCGCCGGACCTCTCGCCAACCGACTACATCTTTTTCAAGCACCTCGACAACATCCTTAGCAAGAAATGCTTCAAAAACTAAGAGAATGCCAAAAACGCCTTCGACGACTTCATCACCTCCAGAAATACGGATTTTTACGCTACCGGCATAAATAAACTTGCTTCTCGTTGGGAAAAGTGTATTAATTCTAAGGGCTTTTATTTTGATTAATAAAATTTATTATAAAAACAAGTTATGGTCTTATCAAGTTAAAGGCTTAAAACCGAGATTATTTTTGCATCAACTTAATATATAAATATTACTGGGAAGTTCACCGTATCAAGGGTCTTACCTCACGGCTTGTTTTTAAAGAGATCGCTGACTCAATCGATCGGTAGATCTTTAAATGAAGATTAATTCATATCTCTTTGTTAGAAACTTTCGTTGGCTCTTGAAGGCAAATTATTTGAATTGAAGGGATTGGTCTATGTTTATTAACTTCCCAGTATATAGGAAAGTTATTGTAATTGGTCTGAAAATCGGAATCGAAATTTAAATTTAAAGTAATTTAAAAGTATTTTTAGAAAGAAGTATGCATGTGTGTGCGCACGTAAGTCCGGATCAATTCTTTCAAGAACGATATCTCAAGAAGACAACGTCTTATTGCCTTGTTTTAATGGACAGTGGAAGCGTTTTAGTAACAACTTTAGCTGATTCGATTTTGGTAAGAGTCGGTTCGATAGTTTTTTTTTGTTTTGGCACAATCAAAATATTTTTTTCATGCCTGATGTCTCACGAACGAAATGTTGTTTTAATGTCGTTGAGGTGTCCATCGAAGCAAAGAGTTGATCAAGTTTTCAATCAATATACTACAGCTGTTTTTTTTAAAACGGCAAACAAACATTTAAAAATAATTTGCGTCCCTAGCAATCAATGCTTCTCAAAGTCAGATGCTTCTTAGTAATTTAAAATTATTGTTTTTTTTTTGAAAATATTAATAACCATTTACTTCAGTTATTTCTGAATTGAATCAAAAAATGTAGAAAATTACATTTAAGAAATTTTGCTTGTCGCTTTGTACCACAAGACATGCTATTTTAGCATACGAAGGCATGATTGAATTATTATGATTCGAAATTATCCTAAATTAAGTGCTCCTAACATAGTAATGTTTTTGGCAGCATACTCAGTACAACTTGTAAATGCAGAGACAATAAAAGTATTTTAAAGATAACAAGGATTCCAAATGACACGGAAAAAACTTTCGTTAGCGAGAAAAACAGATTAGAATGCTAACAATTTTTAAGGTTAAATTCTAAACGAACCATCAATTACTGGAAAGAAAGGAAGTAAATTTAGTTCATACGGAAATGATGGAAGATCAAGAGTTTGGAGAAAAGCTAATACAGCATTTGAATGAAATAGTTTGTGTCCGAGATTAATACATGGAAGGGGAAGCGTGATGGTATGAGCTTATGTGTTTTATCATGGTGTCGAGAATTTAGTTTTTATTGAAGGTAATATGGAGAAGAATCAGTGTTTGAAAATCCTTCGCGCTAATCTCCATGGTTGTGCGAGAAAGATGGGAATCCGGAACAATTTTAAATTTTACCAAAACAATGACACTAAGCAAAAAGCTTATGACGTTCACTCCTGATTACTGTACAATTACCCAAAAATAATTAAAACTCTTGCGCACTCTCTAATCTAAACTCATAGTCCAGTCAAAATAGACATTCAACCTAGACAAAACTCCGACAGAGCTGGAAATTTACACAGACCTTTGAATAGTCATTTTAAATAAAATGCGAAAAGTCCCCATCGATCCGACATGTGCTAAAAATTTTATTCAAGGTCAAAGGTCATGAAAGTTAGTTTTTCGTGAATATCTCTTAAACGGCTAGTTTTATTGTAAAAAAGGTTAGCATCAATATTATAGAGCATGCAATTTCCGACAAAAAAGATTCTAACACTTTTTCTGCTACAAACGATCGTTCGCATGTTATTGCGAGTTGAAAGTTTTAAACATATCATAATATGCTATAAATAGAAGAAATATGAATAATATATCAGGATAAATATGTATCGAGATATTCTTTTGTTTGTTCACACTAATAGTAGGCATAAAAATTTTTTATTCCCAGCCATCAACATCCATCTACCTTTAGTTTCTTTCAATCTGTAAATGTTGACTTTAATAACACAAATGCCACATATACCATCGATGGAGGTTTTCTTTTACATCGTGTTATCTGGGACCAGGAGGAAATATTCGATGTTATTTTCGATAAATACATTAATTATGTCCGTCATCATTACGGTCACAACATTATGGACATATTCGATGGCTTACTGATTATCAAAAAAATATTGAAGCTGCAGAACAACGTCGACGGGCTACTAAAATTTCATCATCTTTGGATATTCTTTTTGATCGGTTCATGACTGTATCGAATAGCCAACAAAAGTTTCTGTCTAATACTCATAACAAGACTCGATTAACTCAAATGTTATCTAAAAAATTCAATGCTACGCATATTCCTGTAAAACATGCTGATAATGATGCTGATGCTCTCATCATTGAAACGGCTATAGAAGAAGCAAATAGGAATACAACTATTGTTGTTGGTGAAGACATCGATTTGTTGATAATATTAAGTGCATGGACTCCCAATAATAATATCTACTTCCTTACACCGGGAAAGTCACAAGCGGCATCAGAAATGTATTCGTTGCAAAGTTTCGATAAATATCCAAATTGTCGTGCTCATATACTATTTCTTCATGCCATCACCGGTTGCGACACTACGTCTGCATTTTTACAGAAAAGCAAAGCCAGAGTATTTAAATTATTCGAAAAGAATTATGATTTAGTTCAGTGCGCTACAGCATTTGAAAGAATTGATTCTACTCCAAATATCATTATCTCAAACGGAATTCGTTTCCTGCTTGCGATGTATGGTGCTCCAAAAAATGCTACTTCTTTAGACAGCTATAGATTTTCCAGTTTTGTAAAAATTATCCGACACAATAAAGTCGTACAATTATCCTGCCTCCCTCCAACATCTGCTGCTGCTTATCAGCATTTACACCGAGTCTATTATCAAGTTCAGGTATGGCTAGGTAATGAACTAAATCCTGAAGACTGGGGATGGATAATGATTAATAACGATCTGGAGCCAATTCAAACTTTTCTTCCACCTGCTCCAGAAATATTACTTAATACGATTTTTTGCAATTGCATCAAGGGTTGCAATTTCAACTGTGGATGCAAAAAAGTTGGGTTATTCTGTTCTGCAGTATGTGGCAATTGCCACGGTCAGTCATGCTCTAACGTGACACCTAATACAACTGATGATGATGCTTATGACATCAACGACGATCTACCAGATCTGACTGATGTCTTAGAGCAATATGTAGAAATCCAACAGCCAGAGGAACAAGAAGAAAATGAAGCTGAATATATTGAATCCGAAGATTGATAACACCGTTTTTGTCCAAACTAATAAAAATTTATTTTTTCATTATCACTTTCACAGTATCTTTTTAATTGTCTACATAGATCGTGGAGTATGCCAACAGGGGATACCAAGTTAAAAAAATGCGCCAATTACTCTACCGCCGTGGTGGTGTGGAAAGGAGTGCATATTAGTGAGAATTTCAAGTTTGCTGTTTTCAAAATTATCATAACATGCGAATGATCGTTTGTAGCAGAAAAAGTGTTAGAACCTTTTTTGTCGGAAATTGCATGCTCTATAATATTGATGCTAACCTTTTTTACAATAAAACTAGTCCTTTAACAGATATTCACGAAAAACTGATTTTCATGACCTTTGACCTTGAATAAAATTTTTAGCACATGTCGGATCGATGGGGACTTTTCGCATTTTATTTAAAATGACTATTCAAAGGTCTGTGTAAATTTCCAGCTCTGTCGGAGTTTTTTCTAGGTTGAATGTTTATTTTGACTGGACTATCAATAGAAAATTTATGGGGTAATTTAGATTGAAAGATTAGGGCACAAAATATAAAAATTATTGGCGGTTTGAGGGAAAAAAATGTTCAGGAGTAGAATTTAATAGATTCTTAAAAATGCAAAAAATGTATCTCCTTAGTTCCAGAAACCCTGTGAAATATTAATTATACTGAATACTTTAAATGTAACATTAGTTTTTTAAAAGAATTTTCGCTACACTTGATTTGTCTTGATTTATTTTTTGGTGTGGATTATATCGAAAACTATTGAAGTAATAATAATAAAGAACAAACAGAAACAATACATGACTTTAACTTCCTTTTTTCCCTATTAGAAGTGTAAATTTCCCTGTTGCGGCATACAATCCAAATATTCAATTTTCAAATAAGTATGAAATCATTATTAACTCTATGGAAAATTTGTCATTTGAGTGAGCCGACAAAGAATCTACAACCCACTTCAAAAGTCTCATTTTTAGGATAAAAATAAATTCTAAATTTAAATCTCATCTGCATTATCAAAAGCTATGGTTAAGTACAATTTTTTGGTGGTCAACAAACTCTCAACAGAAAATTTTATGTTTTCAAACTCTCCTAGAATGTTTTGTCGCTCGAAAACAAATTTATACGATTAAGACCTTGCATTCCCATACACAATTCTATGTGTGTCCGTACTTATATAGAAGTAAAAGTTTTACAATATCGACTAAAATATTAACACAAGAGCTTACAAAAGGATGATCCCTATTTTAATTTGCATCATATAATCACTTACTGATTAAAAGGGTGCTATTGACAACAAAATACGTGGTCCATCCTGAATTGGCAGTGGGGGAAGGCAAAGCAGTTAATTAATTTCACTTTTTCTGTTGCTACTGAGCCCAGCAGGAGCACAAGCGCGAAATATGTTTATTTGCATACTCAGATATAAACACACACAACTTTTTTTTTAAATTGCAGAAGCCTTTGAGCTTATTTTTGGAACCGATATGAATTCCTCAAAAATCTGAAATGAATATTTCAAAAGCATAAGAGATCTTTGTTAATTCATTCTACTTTAATAAATAATGACTTTCGAAAATTGATTGGAAGGCACAGAGTTTCAGGTTTGTTTTAATTAATTGCTTACATATCAAAGGGATGTATACGATCCAATCATATATGGTGAATGGAGTTTCCTGATTAATAATATGCTATCAGTTCATTAAATACTTAGTATTAAAAGCATTTAAAACAGTGATAAGAGACACATTTTTAATTTATTTTTGACTGACAATGCGAATTAAAATAGTACGTAATTTTCTAATCATCAGCTAAAAAGAATCTGTCAGTGACAGAATGTATATAACTAATTAAAATTTCACTAGGAATTTCAACCTGAAATATGAAAATTAGATATGTGAAATAAATCGGATGGATATGAAAAGCTAAATGGAAGGACCTGTTGCCGACCACGCTACTCCACACATTAACTTTTGTCTTGACAACGAGGGATCTGGGATGCTTTATTATTTCAGCACTGAAGTAGGGGATACGCGAAAATTGCTAAAGAGGGAGGGGGTTGTATTTGTTCTATTTAGTTTGTAGTGAGAGCTTGAGTATTTTTACTTAATGAAATATGAAACGTTTTTTAATTAACACCAAAGATTTAAGTGGTTCTTTTACTAGACCTCGGACTAACACCAATCAGAATACAGCTGGCAAGGATGGCGAAATCTTGGTGCATAGTTGCTTCTTATGGTACGCGTAGCGCAAAAAAAGGAAGGTTTGATGAAAATATCATACCGATGGAGTCTACGAAAACAATTAAAAATGGAGAAAAGTGGCTGCAATGCATAGTTTGTCTTTAATTTTCAACAGCTAACATCATGAAACTTCATAAACTAAGAAAATATCTGGAAATACGAGTATGTGGACCTTGCCAAAAAATAACCAGAGAATTTTTGATTCTTATCGAATTTCTCATAGGATTGCTAAAAGTAAATAAACGCATACAATAGGCGAAGCTATTGTTTTATCTGTAACAATTGACATTGTTTCGGCAATGTTTCGAGATTCTATGGCAAAAAAGTTGTAAGAGGAAATAATTTTTTCGAAACCTTTCCTTACCAACACGACTGGAGAGTCCATTTTTAATTGACCACTTTTAAAAAAAACTGAAGAAATGCATGCGAATATGTACGGAGAAACTCCGACCAAAAAATTCTTCAAGGCTTCTTGTTTATTTTGTTCGAACAAAATGGGTATCGAACCTAACATGACGCTGAAAATGTATTTGGAGTACTTTTAATCATAAACACATTCAGTATCGGCGTAAAACTTTAGGTCGCACAATTTCAATTTTTTTAGGATCACAGCGTCTTACCGATATGCTGAGCTATTCATTCTGGGAAAAGGATACAAAGCAATGCATCTCCTCAATTTCTATTACCTTTCGCACGCTAATTTACAGATATTTACTAGTGTTTTTCGGTTTTGAAAGGTCAATTGATATTGGCTTTCATCAAAAATTTTGAATGATAGAATAATAAAATGTTAGAATACCAAAATGATAGACATGCATCAACTTTATAAAAGAGTATAAACTTGCAGTTTTGTTTGATATCGCTATGACATTTCGTAGTCTACATGAAATTTTCTAAGGAAAACTGATCCCTAATTATCTTTCATCTTATCAAACATCACATTTTTGGATAAGCTTCTATGTGAATAGATCCAAAAGCTTCTTCAAATGAGGATATTTCTTCCGAAATATGTCAATTGTGTCTGATGCTTTATTCAAAAAGACTAAAATGCAACAAACTGCAATTTATATGGCAAGTTTTCCGTACTGCTGGCACAACATTCCGAATGACCTTCTAAACGAAATGATCTGCTTAGCCACATTTCAACAACCCCTACTATTCCCACGGAGCTTCGTGTCATCACTTTTGCATAATATTACATCAATTCAAGCACGTCTTGCGGCAATGCCGGAATTCAATCCAAACAACACTAAATATATTGCATTTCATCATCATATTTGCGGTGTGTATCCTACCTACGTTTCAACTTCACAAAATATCAAAATGCTTTTCATCATTGTGAATTTCGTGGCTTTCCCCGGGTTTTCCATGACCCACTACAAAAGTTATCTTCAGAACATAGCAGCCATCATTCAAGATTCTGCGAAAACGAAAAATAGTTTCAAATGAATGCTCAAAGTTTCGCATAGCAACGCCGTTTTAGAATGGAATAAAATATCCTGTCAGCATCGTTTCCAAAACTTTATGGCAAGATCAAAGTTTTAAGGAAAAATGGAAGGTGGAATTTAGGATTTATCGAAAGAAATCGTTTAATGCTGAATATGAAAAACTGAAACTATTTTTGAACTTTTACTTGGTGGGTGGAATGTTTAGCAATAATGAATTTAATATATTTAATAAGCGTATAATGGTTTATCTTTGCTTTTATATAGTACTTGAGGTGAACAAGCAGATATAACCGAATATTTTTAACTACTCAATAACTGTGACCATACGCTTCAATTACCATCATTTTAATTTACTTGCAAAAATAAAAGTTAAAATGCTTTCACTATTTTCACACTGCTTTGTAGAATATACTCTTAGAAGATTGAAAGAATAAAGTCTCTTTAATCTATTGGAAGCAACATCTGTTCATGCAGCTAATCGAATTAAAAAGTCCAAAGCGAACTGCAGCAAAAGAATGAAAACAAGTCTTGGCGTTCATGAAATATTGCATTTTAATTTTACCTTTCAAAAAAGTTTCCTTTGAAATTTTTCCAAACGAGTTCAGACTACTACAATTTGCACTTAAGGCTTCAATAAACATAAGTTCTGCGAGAAGCTAGGTAGGAAAATCGAAAACAAAACTTATTTTCTTTTCGTATATACTCAACGATGCTTTTTACGAACTCGAACTTGTTTCATTTTTGTAGCATTCTTTCAACTGAGAAGTTGAAGAAACTAGATGAAAGACCCTTCCGCATTGAAACAATATGAAGGGTTTTTTTTCATATTTCACTACAGCAGAACAACAAACACTTCAGCTTCTATGAATTCAGTCAAACATGCAGTTTTGCAGTGTTTCCAGCTTTGTTACTAAAGTGATTCTCAGCTACGCAGAGTCGACATTTCAGTGATATTATGATACTAAACTAGGAGTGTGCTTAATGTATATATGTATATAAACTGAGCAGTTCAAAAAAAGGCCAATACGCTCAACATCCTATGGTCTTTTCGACAAAAAATTCAACTAATGATCTTTCTTCTTTATTTGCGACTTGAGAAAGTTTGTTAAATAGACGCCAGCACTTCAACAGGCAACACAACCCAACAATGCATCTCCTTAAGCTGAAAAATTCATTTTACGTGCATAAACCAACTTTAGCACGCTACTCCTCCGCATTCAAACCATTTGATCCTATTGTGAATGGAAGCAAAGTCAAAAAATTTGGCCTGATGCAATTTAGCATGCATTTCGCACTCCCATGAGTGTTCTTGGAACAACACCATCGAAACTACATAAGGTGGTAGACGGAAACAGCGACTAAGAAGCTGGCGTTCAAAAGAGTTCTAGCGAAATTCAACAAAAAAAATCGACTAGCTCAAGCATCATGTCCTCGATAGTCTGTTGCAGGAGTGAACAGTGTGTTATGCAGGAAGTACCCTTAAAAATTCCTTTCATACTTCTCTGTCACGAACATGGATAAAGTTAATAGGGTTGGCAACGAGAAGGGTTTCCTTCGATGCTACTGGATTTCTTCAACATTTCGTATGTGTGAATGCACTGTTCCGAGAGCATTTCTTACACGAGTAGATTTCCCTAAATGCCAATTCGACTAGTAAAAACCTTTCAGTTAACGTTTAATATTGGACATGGCATAGCATGTGCATTTTGCACTTTTGAAAGGCATTTGGAATCATAAAAAGCTGCACGTCACACGATACAGGCCACAACCGTTTCAGCAATGTTAGCTTTGCATGGTCTTAGCATGAATACATATAACCAACCAAGGAATGTTTCCACGATATGAAAATATTGAAAATAGTTTTCTCGGATATGCTCTTGCCGCCTCGACGAAATGTTGAGTGGAGAACATTTGTATATGCAGTCCTTTGAGAGCGTTTCCTTTCAAAACACTAGAGATGACTTTTTTATCAAGACTTTTATTTCTTTTGTACAAGTAGTCTTGCATGTGATCCAGCTTTAAATATAGATTATTACAATTGAAGTTATTTCGGGCCACAGGCAGTAAAAATTTCACGGCCCTCAACCGGTCGTTCGCATGGGGTCTGCAGCAGGTCTGTACGGTTTAATGGGTCGTTCGCACGGGGTCCGCAGCACATCTACAGGGTTGGAGTATTTACTTTTCAATTTTATTATATCGGCCTGTGGTTCGATCTCCGATGACGCCGTCTTCACACGACAAATGGATTCCGGACGGAATAAAGATGCATTCTTATTGGGAATCACTTTAGATGAGACAACAAATGATCTCTCGTTTAAAGAGGATAACTCTGAGAAAAACTTGCAACCTTCAAGGAAAATTATATTCAAGTGGATATGGATGTAATGCAACCGTGCTGCGGCAAAACCTTTTGCCTTCGGTGTGCTGCTGACGAGCTGCAGATCTTAAAAAGTTTAACTCGGACGGTTTTCTAATATTTACACTGAGAAAACATATGGGCAACTCTCAAATCTGTACTTTAGTTTAGTCAAATATCTCAAAGTTCACCTAAACGGAATTCTAACCTGGAAATAAGACTTGAAAAAATGAGCTGAATTTAATATACAATGCAAAAAGATGCGTTTGCTTATCCACAAAAAATGCAAGGTCATCTTGGCAACCTAAATACAGCTGTACAAATCATTTCAGAGATCCAAAATTCTTATGTTATGCTACTATGGAATCCTTGAAAAAACCTAGGCATAATTCAAATATTTCTAAAAAAAAAAAGACAACTTTAGATTTTCCCAATCAGATAATTAACATAAGTATACATCGTGACATAAATATCAAATCGGTAAAGACTGAAAATTTAGCGGAAACTATATGAAACGCAAAATAATCCAAATATTAAAGCAACAGAAATGTTACAATCAACGCCGTTCATGAGGCTGAAGCGCTCGGATTGACTGTAATTATTAATATTATTTATGTTATTAATATTATTATTACTAATTCAATATACAACAAACGAACACATTGTGATAGCTAGTAATTTAAGCACTGTAGGTATAATACTTTATGATGAGAAAAATTTAAAACAAAAATCTATTTTAAAAACACAAGTGAATTTTCATGAGTTTTTCCCCTATTAAACCAGGGCGAATCTGTTTTCAGTTGGCCATTGAAAGGGAGCACACTGATTTTTCCGGAAAAAGTTGGGGAATAACTCGTATAACAATAATTGGTTTATGCACCTTCTCAAAATAGTCGGGAACATTAAAAAAATTCGAAATGTTCAATTTTTTTTTTAAAAAAACCTTTTTTCCCTACTTTTCTCACTCCTAACGTTAAAACGGTTCATTTTAGGTCAATTTTGTGTGACCATAAAAGTTTCATACTAAAATTTGCTATAAGATAGGATTGGTCAAAAATCTTAAAACATTTAACCCTTGTCGCAAATTGCAATAAATATATAAAAAAAACAGCGGGGGGAAGCCTTCCTCCTTTTTATTTTTTTGCCATTAAAATGCACTTAGGACCTTCATATTTCGCCTAAAAAATCTTTACAATATCATAAAATAGTAAACAAATTTTCATCAAAATTGATTCAGTAGATTGCCCATAATAATTGTGCAATCTAAATTTATTTTTAAAAAATCAAAAATTTTGAAAGCTTGCAATTCAGAAACTTAAGCTTATAAAAGTTTGAAATTTTTTTCACATAAAAAATAGCACTTCACCTATCACATGCATTTTACAAAATTAAAATCGGATTATTATGGCGGCCTCAGCAATTTTTGCTAAACTTGGTAATAAATTCTAAAACTTTACTGAGCGGCTGCGGATTCTGTTGATGGAAGCATGGCTCCTAAACGTTTTTACGCACAGTATTCAGTTAAACGAATCTTAAAAATTTAAGCTTAAATTGAATATCCTTGGAATTCGGCTTTTAATGTTATATTCTTCAGTTATGCAGATATCAGATCAGTAAAAGTACTAGACATTTCAAATTAAAAAAGAAATTACTTACGATTTGTCACACTCATTACAAACGAACGGCTCTTCTTTAAGATGCGTTATCAAATGCTCCTCTAAATTGGCTTTTTGTACAAATCCCTTGCCACATTGTTCGCAGACGAACTCCTTCACACCTTAAAGTAAAGCAAACGGTTTTAAACTAGCAAAGTAAAATTTTAATGTTATTTTCAAAAGCCTTGAAACCTACTCTAAATTTTCATATCACAAACAAAAATACTCATAAAATTAGAAGATCCAAACAGCGAATGAAGATTTTGTAGATTAGCACCTCGTAAATAGTCTGGCGTTTCACTCCTCTCATGTGGAATGTTTGCTTTTAATCCTTGCATAATTATTCATTACACGAAGATACAAAGGCTTAAGGACTTTCATCATTGTGCGATACACACAACTAATTATAATCCCTTTTTTAAATAGAAGCGACAGATATACATGCTTGTAGAAAGTGTTTCTCCAAGGCTTTGGAAAAGGACACCCTGCTACTTTATATCCTTTTCATTTTAGATTAAATCCACTCCCTAGCCAACCAGCGCGGAAGCCGCCTGTAAGTTATTATTTTTATGTCCAGCGCTTTGTCGGAGTCTTGGACAGAAGTTGTACAACATTTTTTTTCTTTGCCGCCACCACCATTAGTGGATACTTTTTGTGGTATAAAGTAGTGTTGTCGTAATGATGGTTTTGTGAATAACGAGTATTGTTTCAACTAAAGAACAACGCGAAAACAATTCAACCTGAATAGATCGACTATTCAATAAAAATTGATCAAAGCAAGCATACACCAAATAAGGAGCCATCGAAATGCAACCAACCGTCACGCCAAAACCAAAGTCGTAACTACATATTCATTAAATCGGGCAACACTATCAGCTTAAGTTACAAATGAAAACAGCATCCTTGATTACAACAGCCCAAAAACAGTGGAACAATCGAGACAGCTTTGCTTGTCAAAGGGACGTTCTAAAAGCATGTACAACAGTAACAATAATGCGAGGTGCAATGAAGATAATGTTTAGCCATTGTGTGTCAAAAACAATGACACCAGCCGACCGTTGTGTCCCGAAACGGAGCAACAGTGACGACAACGGTTAACTGAACGATTATTCTACTAAAAGCGAGTATTAAAATATGCTACAAATTCCTACTGCTTGGTAACGTATTTTTTGCAGGAGGAGAAGCAAAAACTGTGGAGTAGGTGTCGTAATGGAAAGCCTTCAGCGAAGGATTCTAACCTTAGCGTATCCACTACAGGGCTCGTGTATTAATGAAAATGCCTGGGACTAAAACGACGTGTGCTGAAGAAAAAGGGTGCGATAATGAACAGTGAACAGAATTTTGTTTGTCCAGTCCTGGATAAGCATGCATAACAAGCATGTTTATCATCTTTACGAACTAAAGGATTACGCTCGCTGTGAATATGTATTAAAGCTAATTGATTAGACTTTGGAGGATATCTCGACGTTATTATCTCGAGTAGCTTGAAAGATAAACATCAAGTGGGGATGCATCCACTTCTATGTGCGGTCGATTTAATTGGATTATACCCAATCAAGTGGTTATCAATACTATAGATCGGGACATACAAGATGCCTTTTCATTGCGTAAAGCTTCACTTCTAGAAAAGTTCTGTTACACGCATCGTGACTTTAATCTCTGCTCTGATATGTAGACAATTCTTTTTATCAACCACCAAGTTGTTAATCTACTTAGGATGTTCTTAAACGTGTGATTTAATAATTGATTCAGACTGATAACTTTATGGCTTGCGTTATGATAGGCTGCCAGCATTTTTTGGCTTTCAAATTTTACGTAGGCGTGTTATCAAAATTACGACTTTGGTCAAGCATTACCGTAGAGAAAAAACATAAAATAACACCACCAAAATATGTATGTTGTTTCGCAATTCATGGTAAATAAGCTAAAAGCATTATTATTGTACTCCGTCATTTTTCTTGCCTGATACGCAAGGAACGTGAACTTCACAGTACAGGGTCAAAAAAATCAGCAGGGTGGCGAATTTCACTCATAGTACTAACAAGCTTACGAGTTGGACATGATTTCTACATTATAGGTAAACGAACAACCATTATCGACAACAGTTCAATCATTTAACGGCACAGTATCGAAAACAATGAGAAAATCAAGTCGACAATCATGCATTGAATGGTAAAGAGCGAATATAAATAATGTATCGTTTGATAAAGAAGGATAACAAGACATCAGTGACACGTACAATATTTTCTAGTAAGCTTGGGTAGATTATACAATTTTAAACTTGTATTCTCAGTTAGTCAAATGCTTTTAAATTTCAATTCATGATCAATTGAGAAACGTTTACTTACCAACATGAATCTTTTGATGTGCTTTTAGATTCGGTTTGGATCCAAACTTTTTATAGCAAGTATTACATTGGTACATTTGTTCTTCCTGCAATCAATGGAAATTCGTTATATTAAGAAACCTGCTTCCATGGATATTGCAATCAAAAATCTACCTTGTGCATTCGCAAATGTGATACCAGCGATACCATATTTTTAAAAGCTTTCGCACATATCGAACACAATGCGATATTGTCTTCATTTTTATGGTTTTCACGATGTTTGGCCAAAATGTTCGGTGTTTGACAAAAATCCGAACACAAATCGCAATACGAATTCAAATGTCCGCGGTGCGATACAACATGATTGAAGAACAAATAATATTTCGTGTATGATTTCGAGCAATCGGCGCAAATGTAAACACACTCCGCCAGATTGTGATCTTTGTGAGCATGTTCACGTAACTCAACAAGTCCTGGGAAAATATCACCGCAAACAGTACATATCCATGGATAATCGCGCCATACATCAATTATTTCTGTATTTTCATCTTGATTGGATGCCGTCTCTATCAATTCATATTCATCGAGTGTTTCGGGCTGGCATTTATAGACATCAAGCAGAACATCATTGGTTGAATCCTCAGTTTCATCATCGAGATTATCATGATTCTCGATAAACAATGCAGATTCCTGGGTTTTAGCATTAGTGGATTGTGTCACGGCATCAGTTCGGCTTTTAGATGAGCTTCCTTTGATGGACTCGGTGGTGTCTAGGAATTCGATGAATCTCTTTGAGAGGTCCTCTTGCAATGAACTGTCTTTGACATCGTCCTTTAAAATTAGGAGAAAAATTACAACAAAGTGATTCGTCAGTTGCATTTCAATTTTGTGTTCTGTTTTTATTTTATTTCAATGAATAGCCAACGCTGAACGAGGAAGTTATAAGAGATTCAACTAGAAATAGAATTTGCGTCTGTTTTTTATTTACATTATTAGCGACTTTGAAGTGTAAAAGACCATAGTCTTCAAATTGTTTCGATAATCACGCGTATATCTTTACTAATATCTGTTGTTGTTTTTTGATTAAATGCAGCTGAATCGCAGAATTTTTATCAACGTAACGTATAACGCCAAGGGTGTTTAGCCAAATTTTGCAGCAAGTTACTTTAATTATCTGCAAATGCAATTTAATTGCCTGAATTGTGACGAACTTTTTTTCGAAAAATGCTCTGTGTGTTTTCAGTAAATTGTACGTTATTAGAAAGAGAATGCTGTGATTCTTTCGGAAATCCTGGCATAAATTAGATAACTTCGCAGTTTATAGAAAAGTTATTGTTATTGGTCCGAAAATTAAAATAAAAATTTTCAAATATTTCTTTCAGTTTTAAGACCTTAGGAGTTATTTCAAAATATTTCCAGATATTTATGTGTGTACGTATGTACAGTTAGTTACAAATGTATAGACAACGTTCAACTTCACGAATGTTACGATCACCAAGAACATCGAATTTCAAATTTAATTCATATATACAAAAGTCCAGAAAAAAGTACATAGAATATATAAAACATAAAATCAAAATCGCTCAAATTAAAATTATAGTCATGGAAACGGACTCACAAAAGTATTGACCACGGTAAAAATTCGATTATCTGAAGTAATTGGGAACGAACACATTTCACTGAGTCATTTACGTCGCTATAGGATGATTTGGACCGATACGTATTTTAAAATCTATTTCATTTGGCTTCAAATAATTTCATTTAAAATAAACCAACAAGGTTTGATAGTGTATTCGAATGAAAGAAATTGGATACGGTAAGCTACTGTAATAAAAACATTTTCAGCTGACATTTACATACTTTTATTAATGAAATGTACAATTAAAAACCCTTGAATTGCAAAAATTTATATTTATACGTACACAAGTTTTAAAAAAAATTATCTAGGTTAATACGAAAACTCGGATAATCAAGGTTCTAATGTGTATGAATAAATAATCTGAATAAGCGTATCCTTTCTACTTAATAATGCTCTGCATTATTAAGCATCGATGGTAATAGCCTTTTTGTCCCTTCAGGGTTTATTTTATCCCATGCTTCTTGAATGCGTGCTTTTAACTGCTGTTTGTTAAATATTTTGTTTTTGTTATTCGAATTCTTCAGATGCTTCCATAAATTCTCTATTGGATTCATCTCCGGGACTTGAGTGGAGGTGTCAATCGAAGCGTCTTTGCAATCTTAAGAGCTGATCAGTTTTTGGGAAATTTCGGTCGGGTGGTTTTTTGTTTTGTCATTTCTGTCGTGCACTATATCTTGTGATCTAAATATATGATTTGCATTGTTAAGATATTAATCGACGCGTATTAACATTTGTATGATTCTATCGAATTTTTAAAAAAAAATGTTGGAGCCGTTTTTTTTAATTTATTAAAAAAACGTGTCTTTTAAACAAAAATAATTTTTAACCTGATTCGCATAACACAGTAATCAATATTTATAAAATTTATATAATCTAAACAGTTTTTGTAAAAAAGTCATAAAAACTTTCATTATTACAAAAAAAAACATATAAAAAATAAAAAAAACTCATTAAAAGTCACTTTATAAATAGGGTTCTTACGAATAATATTACCTGATGACTTTTTTTCTAAAGACATCGTTATTAAGTCAAACAAAGATTATTAATATTTGCATAATCTAAGCAGACTATCAATAATTTTCACAGTGCCGTTTTTTTATTTTAATAAAAAAACAGCTTAAAATTTGCAAAACAAAATATTTCTTTTCGATCAAATTTGCATTTGTGGTTATCAACGTTTTGAATGGTAAAACATTTTGAAGATGGAGATATCTTATTAAACAAAAAAGAACATGTATCATGATTGCAAAGCATTCATTTAAAAACAATACACCGTATAAGGGTGTTCTTTTTAGCGGTATAGAACTTTAAGTTGGCAACATTTTGTCAATGCTACGTATGGTGTGACAGCTGTCATGCGTTTTATGGTTAGTTTGGTTTGTCATTTTATCATGAATATGTTGACGCCTAAGCAACGTCTTCAAGCTGTGCAGATTTATTCTGAAGAAAACGGTTCTGTGGTCAATTGTGATCGCTATAGAGCCATGATCAATGTCTTTCTCGTTCCAGAATTGGCTCGCCGTAATGCAGGGGACCACTGGTTTCGACAGGATGGCGCGACATTCCATACCGCTCGTGCAACCATCGACTTGTTGATAGAAGCATTTGATGAGCGCATAATTTCTAGTTTTGGACCTGTGAACTGGCCTGCAAGATCTTGTAATTTAACACCGCTGGACTATTTCTTGTGGGGATACGTGAAATCACTCGTCTACGCTGACAAGCCCGAGACGCTTGACTATTTGAGATACGACCCCAATTATTGGTTAGAGTAGTCGAAAATTGGACCTCTCGTTTGGAGCTCCTACGCACCAGTCGTGGCGCCCACGTACCCGAAATCATATTCAAATAAAAATAACAAATAATTATCTTTCCAATCAAATCAATTTCATGGCAATCAAAACAATTTATCCGTATTTTATTCATTTCAAAGTTCTATACCTTTTATAATGGAAAAAGGTTGATAAAAATAATATCACCTAATTTCACTTACTCTAATAACGTGGTTCTTAGTTATTTTATTACTTTCCAAAACATTCATACATTCAAACGATTGATACGCGTGAAGCTTCTTTTTTGACTAAAAAAAACTTTTGAGAGTTCTAAATTTGAACTTTGCGCAATAAAATCACTTTACATTATTTCAAATTTAAATCATCGATTAATAAAACCGTTTTCATTTTACACCTACCTGAACATCGGCCTGTTCGATCACAACATCTTCCACTGTGTACAACGCCTGTAACGACTCTTGCGCCTCGCGAACTTTCTCGGCAAAATCCCAACTTTTTTCCAACGATCGCACGCATTCCAAGCAGACGTTTTCCGGCAGGTTATCATTCTCTTGCAGAGCAACTTGGCAGCACCGCTCCAGCTTTTCAATTATATTGAGGTTGGGATCACGGATATGTACAAAACAATCGACCTTTCGTAGCTTCAGAGTTGCACAGAGTCGACAGAGCCCCCCGACAGCCCCTCGATCCGTCTTTAATTTGTTTACAAACCTATCACCCATTTGGAATGGTTAATAGTTAATACGATATATTTTCAAGGAGGCCGAGAAAACACCCAAATGTCCACTATCTTGCAAACAGGGCCATTCACGGGCTACGAGGGCGGCCCAGGGACACGCAATCAACGCAACTCATGTCCGGACGAATTTTACACTTTGGCGAGTTGCACTGCTGGCTAACAATTCGTGTTAAAACTAATTAATTTAAACGGACAACACAACTGAGTTTAAAATTCTTTGCTGGTAATGTACTCGCGGAACACACTCCTTCGAAAGTCGAATGACAGATATCGTTTGACGGTGTTTAATGGTGTGTGTAACGGATAATGTCCAGATTTTACTGCTTTAACCCCAAAATGAATTTGATGGTAAAACGTGGGGAAATGAAAAAAAGAATTATTTGCATTATAGTTTGTGAAAGGTATTAGCTATCCGCACCAATTTTGGAATTTCATAAGCTATGCTCAAAGAGAGGAGAGAAATAACATAAATATAAAACATTGTAAATAAAAATATAATTGGACGAAAAAATTATGGTTCCTTACGAACTTTTAACAGCTCATGCAGCTACAACAAAACTAATACCATTTGCTAAAACGAAGTGAAAGAGGAGACATCGGATTAATAATGGAGTTGGTTTTTTTAACATATTGCTACCAGATTATATTAGAAATAACCAATATAATATCTTTTAGAGCAGATAATGAATAGCAATGTAAGGAAGTGAAATCCAGTAAAAAAAATTAGATTTCATTTACATAAACGGTTTTATTCTACTTGAATACTTATGTAGGTAACATTAAACAGAATTTTAAAAATATATGTGAACTTTAAAAAATTCAAATGGTGTTTAATATGTCCCCTTAAAGGTAGGCAAGTGAAACCCGTTAAGACACAAGCTTGAGGATGAATATACGGACATACGAAAAATGATAACAATAGTTTTAAACTCATTAAAATGTATAACTAGCTAATTAAACTATATCAAATGTATAATATTAATTGGCGGAATGTAAGTAAATTTGTAATAGCCATAATAAAAAAAATCAGAGAAATTCTTTATTGGCATAGTTTTTAATTTGAGAATTTTGGTTATTCAAATTTGGAGTTGGTTTTTTCGTAATAATTATGAAATGGTTGTTAAATTCATCAAACAGTTCTTCGTAGTTTTGTTAGATATTGATTAGATAGTTCCAATTTAAATTTAATACGAGATTCCGAGCTTTCATTCATTGTGTCCGATAATACGCTAATACCATTGGCTACAAAATTGCATTTATTTTTAAAATACTCAAATTTTGTATTTGTAGTTAGGCAGTAAAAATAGTAAATTTTTAATTATTAATATAGACATTATTTTCCTTATATCTTAAGAACCGAATATAATGAAAAAATTATTTAATAAATTAGTGGATATATTTTTGAATAAAAATTTATAAATATCGTAAATTTTTATTAAATAACATTCTTATTATATCTGGTATTCAAAATCTTGAAGAAAATCTTCAAAACACCATTCAATTTTGCCTATCAATAACCTCAATTTTTTCCGTGTCAACGTTGCTAATTCAAATTCAATTTTTTGTCATTTATTTGCTTTTTTTCTCTCGTCGTTCTGTTCGATTTAAAATATATTATCTAAATAGTTATTAAATACGGGTCTTTGAAAATTAACCTCAGCGTTATTGAATCTATTTTAAATCTCGCTGTTTGTATTGGTTAAAGAATTCCTTTTTTCATTTGTTTACGTTTAAATCCAATCTATGTTGATACTGTACAATATCAATTTATTCCAGTTGTCGCTCTTGTTAATCGTTTTCACAGCGATCATATTATTTTGAAGCAATTTAAGGCGGATATTAGTGATTCTGTTAATTAGAATTGATAACTTGAATTTTTTTTTTTCTTCTCAAGCATCAAATATGTGCCGTTTCACTTGCACAGCCTTGCAATGTCAGCTATTTTTTATTATATGATATATTTTACTATTTATAACGTTAAAATAAGAATACGTGATATATTCAATTAATCGCGGTGGATATCGTACCCGAAAAACGCGTGTTTGGCATATGTCGTGCATTTGATTGGTTGTCCACGTAGGGTTAAAATAACGCCCCGCCATTGCAACTTTCAGCGTAAGCTGTACTTGGCTGCCATTTTTCACGCGTAAAAGTCATAACAATCGGTGACAGCGTTATGTTTGTCGCTTGCATTTTGGACAACCGCTATCATTCTTCATCTTTCAAAGACTTTCTAGTTAAAATATGAAAATTTTACCGCGAAAGTGTGCAGTCAACGGCTGTCCGGCCACTTCCAAGGATAAATCTATGTATGATTTTCCAAAAACGGTGCGACTATTAGAAGCCTGGGCGGAGTTTTGTGATCGCGGCAGGTATTGGAAGCCCTCCAAGAATTCACAACTATGCTCGAACCATTTTACGCCTTCGGACATCCAAACTTCCACCAGCGTGAGAGGCCGAACACTTCGAATGAATGGTAATGTATTGAAATGGTCGAACGAAGCGCTGCAGTACTGAATGTTTGCTTTGCAGCTTGTCCGTCTATTAAACTGGCGCCAAAATCGCGACTGCTGTCGTGTGCCGTTGCGAGCTGCAAAAATAATGCCAAAGTTAGCAGCGATGATGTCTCATATCATATGTTCCCGACTGATACGGACGAGCGACGCAAATGGGTCGAGTTTTGCGGGAAAAACGCCAATTGGGACCCGGGCCGGTCGTACAGAGTTTGCTCGGAGCACTTTCGAAGCGAAGAAATGGAGAGCAGCTTCATACGAAATAAAGCGGTCCGAAAACTCAAGGACGGAGGTGTGTATGAATAAAGGTTGTGCGCGTCAGTTTGCACTCATGTGGGGCGTGCACTCGTTGCAAAGAAATTGCTTCGCCATCCAAAACGGAAGGAAACTCTCGGTTGTATGCTCTGAATAAACGTTCGCATGACTCACGATTATCACCCGCATGGCTGCGCACTTTTGTTTATCATAGTCTCTCGGATGCCGACTGGTGGTTTACTGTGAAAGTCTTACAATATTCGGTGTAGTTGTTCGAAAAAACAACAAACGCAGTCAAACAAGCATCAAACAAAACACGCGTAGCGACTTCTCACGTTGGTGAGAAAACTGCACTCTAGATCCCAGCGTTGCTGTGTAAAAATTGGCAAAACGTGAACATGGAAAACTAATAATATGATGAAATTTATATTTGAAACCTCTCGGTACTCGCAAAATTAAAGGCTTCTATTTCAAAGCCCTCTACACCAGACCATCGTATAGATTACAAATGAAAAAGAGATTAATGTATGGGCGTTTCTCTTATCTCATGTTGGGCAATCATCAAAAAATGTCCCCAAACTTTCCCATCAAACAAATCAATTGATTTTTCGTGCACACAGTCCATCGAATTTGATCCAACAATCATCGACGGTGGCTGCTGGAAAGGAGTCACATGCTCGCGTGCAACGCACGAGTTCACCGTTCCGGCTGGAATTTCGATTAGAACCCTCTCCAATTTTAGGCGAGAAATCCGTAACGAATAGTGTACAGTGCAGGCAAATATCAATTGACTTCTGTTCACTACAAACCACATAAAAATGTGGTCTAAGTGCGATCATTGAGGTCCACACGACTACTATTATTAATAATTATTCTTCTAAATTATTATAATTACTTTCATTTTTTTTATCTAGCCATAAAAGCTTTGGAAGAGGAAGACGCCTCCCCCGCCTAGTCGTCCTCTATCAAAGCCTCGGCTCCTCATTCACCTTGTTCTCCTCGTCCTCCACCTCGTCATCCATCTTGGCCACGGAATTCACAACCATTATCGAGGGTATTTTATTATTGTTAATAATAATCATTTGTTACTAAGAATGTGTGATCGTTCCTGAATAATTATAATTGACTTCAAAAAAACACTATCAAATTACAACTAATAATATTTGGTTGTTATTAACAATATTAAATTATTCATAACAATATCCAATTATTAAGTGCATTAGCGTCACTATTCCCATTTTCCCAAACCTAACAATATTATAAGTTTGGAGTTATATAAATTAATCTTGATTTGTATTGAAATAACATTTTTTGCAACATTATTCAAAATTTTGCTAAAATACACAATAATAATAGAATTACTATGAAGGTATTTGGGATCTGCACGAATTAGTGGTGCGTTTCAACAGTTTGAAATGAAGCAATTTTTTGACTTTTTCAGTTTTTTCATCCTCTATAAAAAACGGCTAAACCGAATTTGTTGAAAAGTCATTCAGTTTTAAGTTACGTAATTACGCGTCGTCTGAAACCCACGTCAATACGATCTTTGGTTCTCGAGAAAATCGACACGAAAAATATTTCCGAACGCACATACGTACATACACACACACACAGACATCTCTCTAAAAACGATGGATCTGGATTCTAGAGACCTTAAAACGTAAAGATATGTCAAAATTTGGGATTCGTAAAATCGACCCCATTACAATAACTTCCCATAGGAAATTGGAAAGTTAAAAATACTAGCATTTAATTAACATCGATGGTTTAAATGATGATTGATTGCACTGTACAACTAATGAAAGACGGGCGTCTCTGTTTAAACAATAAACTCTTATAAATAATTATTACTATCGTGACAAGCTTAATCGACCTTCCAGACGTGCAAGCCTCGTCTGTACGGTATAGTTTGCGCAACCTTTACGGAACACTGCGCCCCACACATACAATGCAGGCAAGAACGCGCAAACATCAGTGCTGCTCTATATTTTGAACTATTCCCATCAGACTGAAGACCTTCCACACGCACCGATTTCACCGTGCATGCTGACTGCGCAAGCGAAATCTTCGTCATGGCAAAATTTAGGTAGGCCGCGCGCTTTGAGGCGTGCACGGTAAACAGTTTTCCCGTCCACACACACGGAATCCTGTATACAAACCGGTTTGCGCAAGCAAGAGTATGGCAAAGCCTGCACGTGTGGAAGTTCGCGAAAAATGACTCTAATTCTAATTGCAATTGCTTATTTACACCTCGCATTGTCGATTAGTCAGAAGATCCATGGGAAGAGTTAGTTATTATGCTTTCTCATGATCTATTGTTCTGGCAGGTGCATCGGCTACGGTACACTTGATTCAATATTAACACTTCGCCACGCAACGTGGTCGATCCAAAACCCATACGGACACAATATGGGACTGCCTTGTTCTGGAAAACCCCAAATCATCGTGCGGTTAAACGCTTTCTTTCTAAAAATTGATAATGCCACTTCACACAATCAAGCCAATTAATGAATTAAATTGTTATTAATTAATTATATTGTAGGGAGTAAGTCAATGTAGGCTAGAGCTTGAATTGTATAAAGGTAGAGGAGATGTAGGATGTAAGGATATTAGATTAGATAACTAAGTAGGTAGTAAGTTTGTTATGGAGAGTGTTCCTGACAACGTCACGGACCCTGCAGATAAGTTGCCAGCAATGACGGCCACAAACACCGATCACCCAATCGCTGCAACAGATCCAAACACAGGCTCCGCCCGGTCTAGGATGCGCCCAATGGAGTCCCCTATGCGCCAGTGATACCCACAACCATTGGTACTGGCAATTCACCATGGTTAACGAGGGCCACGAGTATTCCACCAGCACTCCAAGCACGTCACTCAAGCAACAGCTGACGTGAGTCTCCTATGCGCCAGTGATACCCACAACCATTTGTACTGGCAATTCACCATGGTTAACGAGGGCCACGAGTATTCCACCAGCACTCCAAGCACGTCACTCAAGCAACAGCTGACGTGCGTCGAAAAAACCGGTCCCTAAGCTTTTGAAAGCTGCGATGAGGTCAGCTACCCAGCGGAGTGGGCATTGACCACCGAGCGCGGTAAAAACGGGACTGGGAGATCCCATATATAGGACCGAAGGTACAGCTGACGTTTCTTCTTTTCGGTGCGGAGCTTGAGTGTGGGAAGCAAGTACGAGGTGTACCAGTAATAGCGACGGAAAAATTCGGTTTGGAATTGGACGGCAGCTCGAGGGTGGAAATTGTGGATGGTTGCTTGTATTGGGATCGTTTCTGGACTTACTGGAGGAACACATAAGGAGGAGGACGGTGGACAACGAGCGGCGGAGATAGGCTTAAGAAGAAGAAACAAACTGTAAGTAAAATTAAGTATAGATAGGGATAGTTAGGTTTTTTTAGAGAAAATAAATAGTGTTTTAAGGAAAAAGCTGAGTGTTAATTGTGGGAAGTGGCAAGGTGAACGTCGCGTCCGCTCTTGTTACGATAGGAAATTTCCTTTCCCATCGGTGGTTTGGTCGTCGTGGATCCTATTCCCGTTTCAGGCTTCGCGGACAGGGCAGTCTCGGCGCAGAAACGGGTGGCACCCTTTTCTTAAAAATATCTTTTCCCACGCCCCTCTTCGCGGGTGAAGCCGGGTGGAATTGCCCAAACCGTGGCCAGGGTCGGCTGCGGTGTAGTAGCAACGTTACGCAAAATATAGCCGTAACACACTAGAGAGAAAAAAGATGCTCGAAATCGTGAGAATGTTTCTCTGTTTTAGTGTCTAGGAAGAACGAAACTTTGAAAAACTGAAGTACTTGGTCAGATATGTATCCTCCATACCGGAAAAGTTCAATTCAATTGGAAAACCCAATTCTCAAACGTTGTGGGTCCGTTGCATGGCGGAAAGAAACGTGCAGTAAATTTCTCCTTCACATTATAAAAAACCGAAATTTCAGCCAGCAAAATGGGCTTTGTAGGTTGCATGCCGTGATAACTGCGATTTATTTCGCGCAACCACTGTTGCATCCTTTAGATGCCAGTACAGATTCGACTTCGGAAAACAGTTCTGAACGTCGCAGGCTGACTTCAAATTCGTCCTAATTATATTAATAGAATATTATAAGCTGAAAAATGCTCTAAAAACCACTTAATTTGGTGGGCGAATTATTCATTGTGTTTCACTATCGACTCCATTAAGTCTAGTTTCATTTGCAGTGTATCCCACGATCAATGGCCCAGTAAAAAAATCCCCAGAAAAGAAACAACTCGACGAGCAGCAGGAGATCAAGTTAGAATCCCCCGATGATGATGATGATGATGAATCGTATAAGATTGATTCGCCGATAAAGTCTCCCGAGGCACGTAGATCTACACCTTACCAATCAAATATAACCGCGGCCAAAACGACAAAGCTCATAAGAAGATCTTTTATGTCGCCGTTAGAAACAATTACATGCAGTGAAGAAGATTTTAATACCAAAACATCTAAAGCTACAAAACGAGACGATGATATCGTCCTCCACTCAGAAGGTGCGTATGTAAATAGTGGAAAAATTTATATATTCACTTCTATCTTACAGGCCTTCAATTGCAACATGCAAATGTATCAAGTGCGGAGACGGGAGAACTCCAGCCAATGTTTTCTTATGGTAGTCGTGACAAATTCACTGACCAGCACGAAAGGGGGATCAACGAAAACGATGAACAGGGAAAGGACAATTTAAATGCAGCATTTCCAACTACTACGCAGAAACCTTTAAATCAAACGTCGTACGCTGTTGAAAGTGAAAATATTGTAGAGGGGAACCAAGCCCAAGTGGTTGATAGTGAGGGTTTGCTAGAAGTTATGGAGAAAAGGCCCAATAGGAGACGACGCACTATTTCCTCGTATAACAACACTGGGAATAGTGCCACGAAAAAAAGCGCACTGAGAAGCAATAAAAAAGAATTGCCGAAAAGGATGGAGCTATCACTCCCAGATATCAGGCGTTCTTTTAAACGGCAAAGCTTGCCAAGCGAGAAACAGTTACAACTTTTTAACACTAGAAATAAATCTACTCGACGCGATCAGGAAATTTTTGGTAGATCGAGAGGAGTATCATTAGGCAGAAACGCTAATCCGCTTCCCAAGCTTTTCGATAATGCTGTGTTCGCGAAAGGGGCCGCTACTGCGCTTTCAGAAAAAATGTCGAGCCAACGCGAAAAATCGAAAAGATCCCGGGACGGTAATCATGAAACATTAAAAGATATTCAAAGTGGACGCAATGGAAATCCCAAACAAATTGAGAAGACGACCGAATCGTCCTCTTTTGCCAAAGCTGGATCACATCTTGATAAATCATTTGGTAGTGTCCATTCAAATAAGGGCTCTCATGATACGACCAAATCTAAGAAAACCACGGACTCGTTAGCATCGAGGAAAACTCCGAGAAAGTCATTCTTTGATGATAAACCATCCGAAAGGAATGATGAAATAATTTTAGAAATATCTACTTCGAACAGCCATACTGCTGGAAAAAGCAGTTACACAAGCAAAACTGTTTCGTCTTCTAAAGATAAATCGGTAGTGACTGAGCAGAAACACTTGCTCAAACTGCCTTCGCGTGGCTATAATAGTAGTGACTCAAGAAACATGGATGCTTACGGAAAAACAGGAGTCCATGAAAGTAGAGATGAAACTTTCAACGCCACTATTGCCTCCAGCAACACACAGGCATCTGATCGAAAATTTATCGAACCTTTTTCAAAGCACCAGGAACGAAGAATGGTGAATTCAGAAGGGTTTATTGATAGTGAGGAACTAACGAGTGGCCGTATTATCGGAAGCAACAATTCGCAGGCTACAACCCCAGTTAAAATGTTAACGTTTCTTGATGAGGATCAAACTGGTAGTGAAATATTTATCCACAACAACCCAAGCTTGGCAGTGAACTTCGTTGAGCAGTCGCGGAATGATGCTGAAAATTCTGATTTGTATGCATCGGTACCAACCTTCGTGGAAGAAAAAGTTTCAAAAGTAATTGAGGTGTCGCTTCACAATAAAAAAATTAAGAAAAAAATCAAGGTTACACTCAGCCGTAAGAACGAGTCTTCTTCGGGCTCCACAGAAACTCTCAATAAAAGCGAAACCCTGACCACCAATAGTGCTAACCGACTATCCACGGCATACAACGATAAAATGCAGAAAAATGAAAGGAAAACGATGCCATCTAATAATCATGCAAGTTTAGGGTCTGCTGGTGATGGTATAGAACGTGAAAACGCTAAACCTCACTCGATCGACACTTGTGAATTATCCCCTAATATCCAGGAATTCATCAACGGAACTGAAATTCCCAGAGAAACAATACTTGAGCTGAGCTTAGCCAACCAAGAAGGTAGAGAATCGAGCGGTCAAATATCTCCCCATGTTGGCGAAACAACTCAACATAACATCTCCAGTCTGGAGGAAAATGCAGCGAAAACTGCCTGCCCCAGTGAAAAGCCTCGCGAAAAAGATGAATATGAAGTAAAGCGACAAGAAAGTCGGGAACATTTCAACGTGTTACTTAGTGAAACCGGCGACGTGGACACTACGGTCGGAAAGTCAGAACTTGCCCTCAATAATAAACCTGAGACCAGTTTGGAAAGATCATACAGCAAACAAAATAGCAAGCGTAGCAAGGGAATTAAATCAAAGTCGCATGAGAAGAACAAACAAAAGCAAATTTTACGAAATTCCCCGAAGAAAATAGAAAATCAATCTAAAATTTATGTAAAATTCAGTCCTGAAAGTAGGAAATCAAAAAAGCTTGGAAAGAACACAATATCTAAGGACACAGAGCAACTAAAAAGCGTATTAGATGTTCGTAGAAGACTCAGTGCTAAATACGTAGGCAGAAATGATGAATTGTTAAAGTCAGTGGCTACAAAAATAACGAAATCAAGATTAAACAAAACAACGTCACCAAAATCACGAGCTATTGAACGACCAAAGCCAAACAATGAAAACAATGAACAGAGCTTCGCCGATAGCTGCGATAAAACTGAAAATGCGTCGATCGAAAAGCGTTCCACTAAAGTAGTAAAAGTGACGTTACCTTCTAAAGATAATACCTCGAAGAC
Source organism: Oxycera nigricornis (assembly GCA_963942545.1). Lineage (NCBI taxonomy): Eukaryota > Metazoa > Arthropoda > Insecta > Diptera > Stratiomyidae > Oxycera > Oxycera nigricornis. The sequence continues at coordinate 29,325,678 of OZ012659.1, read as the reverse complement.
GAAAGTCAAAGTAACGCTAAATCAGACACCATCGCAGGACAACAAACCGACAAAAAATATTGATGAAGTTTCATTTACTGAGAGGCTAAAACCAGCATCGAAAAATGCAAAGGCACGAAGTGCTGGTAAAAAACGACCAATTGAACTTGAAGACGCAAGTCTGCCGGAGGAAAATAAAAAGTCCACCAAACGCACAAAAGTGTCTGTTTCTAGCAAGCGGAAAACACTAGAAGCCTTCCGTACATCTCCAATGAAAAGCGATTCCCTAAAATTGTATAGAGCGCCAACATCAGAACCTGAATTGGATACAAGATATTCGCCTGTTTCGGAGGTTTGCTCCAATTCTGAAACGGTGTCTGCTGTTTCTCCATCACTGTTGCAAGAATATCATGAAATCAATCACGAACTCTCAGAAAACGTCGATTTTGCTAAGCGTTCTAACAAATCATCAAACTCGTCCTACAGCCTCCCTGAATGGCAGATGTGCGAAGTAACGCGTTGCCGTAACAATTCACTCAAGGCGATAAGCGGTGTAGTTTTTCATCCGCTCCCCTTAAATCTGGAGAAAAGAAATAAGTGGATGGAGTTCTGCAAACCGGGCGACGATTGGAAACCACAGGAATTCTCCAGAGTCTGCTCGAAACACTTTAAACCGGAAGATTATGTCAATGTGAAGCTGCACAACCACGTCAAGAAGGTGCTGAAACTAGTTGGTATGTAGATCGTTTGAGGGCAGAATAGTATGATTATTTTTTTGATTTGTATTGTGAATGAGTCCAGTATCAATGCAAAATAACACGTTACACCGATGTCACCTATTTTACGTGAACTTTTTTCGTAGCAATACCATCAATTTATCCCGGTGAAATTCAATCTACTAGCAGCACTGGCCACAAAGAGCTAGATAACAGTTCAACACTATTTGATAAAAATCCAATCAAAGAAGAACCAAACGTAGAAGAGCCAGCTGACGATCGATTGCCGAAAAATTTGGAGGAACCGAATGTAGACGTAGTCAAAGGTGAGATCATTGCAATTATTTATTGAAATTTTCAGTGGTATTTGTCATTTTGGGTTTTGTGTATCGAAGAAAAGTGAAAATATTTCAGAGATAGCGAAAATTGAAAACCTCTTTGTCAACCTTTCATCTGTTCGCAAAACCATTCGTAACTCTCTGGTCCTATACTTTTAATAACGAGAGAATTTCACCCTCAAAACCGACAAATGGCAACAAAGGTTCGAACTTATTTTCTAGAATGCGATGTTCGCCATCCTTGCCACGTTAGCAATTTCGCGATTGTACGAACAAGTAACTTGCGAAAATCCATAGTTAGCCTAACTGGTGTTGGATAGGTTATAGTGGCGGCCCTCAATAAGCCCATTGTGATACAAGCGGATGGGGATGAAATGAGAAACCTAGATCTGAGGTGCTGAGAACCATTTCGAGCCCTTTTATTCAGTATTTAGCCACTTATGTAGGACTGTCCAGGGAGGATTTATCCTGAGCCCACTGTTCTCACTCCATCTGGAGTAGGCAAATTTTAATCCCTTAGATATTTGTGTTGACAAATTTTGCCCCTCGATATGGCTATTGCAGCAAATCAAAGAATTTTGTCGCGCTTACATTCAAACCATTGATAGGTTTTTATTTGATAAACATTCTAAGATAAATTAACACAACTGGCAGACAGCTATTCACTGATTACAACGTTTACTACACAGACAAAACAACCAACGAACCCATTGAAGATGACAGTGGATCGGGCTCAGAAATGTCGCGAATAAGTGGTGCTTCCTACATGGTGAAAAGTGACAACTTTTCAGCGTCTTCACTTTCAACCGAAGATTCCAACTATTCTTCAAGCGGCAGCTCGAAATTGCGCAAAAAAGTCGATGAACAGAAAACACTTATTTCGACTCTGTACGCAGCACAAAACGAGCTTAAAAGAAAAGTTCAAAAGCAGAGCGTTTCAATAAAGAAATTGCAAAAAAGGAATGCAACAACGGAGCAATCGAAAAAGGAACTTGTGAAGAAAATCAACGAAATGAAGTATTCTCTGAAGAATCAATCATCCGACCCATTTTCACTGAGCAAACAAGCTTTTCGATCGAAGCTCATTGACAGCCCCATTGGAAGCGCCTTGACTGAAAACCAAATCGATTTGCTGTTGCAAGTGAAAAAGAAAGTTCACTGGACGAGTGCCGAGCTGTTCGGTGCTTTCACAATACGATGCCTCAGCAAAGAAGATTACGTGTATGAATATTTGAAGAGCACATACCCGATGCCGGACATTTCGGCTTTGCAGCGGTACGCGCAAAAGGTAACGCTCTACGGAGGTCTCCTGAACGATGTCCTAGATATTATGGTCATAATGGGCAAAATGCTATCAGACAAAGATCGTGCAACTGTTTTGATCTACGACAGCATTCCGGTTCAGTCGACACTTGAATATGATCCGGATGGAGACGAAATTGTCGGTCCATGCAATAGCGTACATATCCTAATGGCACGTGGATTATTCAGCGATTGGAAGCAACCCATCTTTGTAGACTTCGACAAAAACTTGGCCGTGTCTATGTTGAACAAAGTCATAAGTAAACTTCATGATATCCAGTTTAACGTGGTAGCGCTTGTGTGCGACAGTAGCCAACCTAAGCTGAATTTGCTGCTTGGTTTGGGGGTGAGTGGAAAGACGACATATTTCAACCACCCGCGCACTGACAAGAAAATATGTTGTTTCTTCGATCCGCCACGCCTCCTAGAAATGACGAGGAAAGCACTAGTGACTAAAGGTAAATATGATTTCTTTGTGCACTTTCGCTCTGTAGTTCAATTAGCATAGTCGTTTTCACGCATTTAATATTTTCATTTTCCTAAGGATTCACGTATACAGATGGAACAGAAATGACGAAGGAGCCGCTCAGCAGATTGCGCAATTCCGGACCATATATTTTTCCAGACGGCTCGCTGTACACAGCGGAAAACATGTTGGATTGGGTAAACCCCGACATGGAGAGTTTAAGTTCAGCAATCGAACTTTTTTCGGTGACCATATCGTCATTGTTGCGCAAGGCGATGGACACAGACAGCTTAGTGCTGGCCAGCTTTATTGAGACTGTTAACAAATGGTTCGAAATAATGTCCTCGTTGTATTTAAGCGGGAACGAACAACTGATTGTGTACTTCAAAGATACAGACGATCAGAATGCAATTTTGAACCGGACGTATGATTTGATAAAATCATTGCGATGCATTGAGACGAATCGCATAAATATTTTCCAAGAGGCAATATTAATATCAATTCGCTCGCTTCAAGTTTTAAGCAAGGAAATGATGGAGGTGTACGACGAGGACACAATATTTGCAAATAAACTAAGTCAGAATGCAATGGATATCTTATTTGACAATATTAAAATGTCTTGTGATGAAGTACTGACGCCAATCAACGTTCTCGACAAGATGCGGTCGATTATATTTGGTGAGTAGTGAAAATCATAACAACGCCACTGTAGCATCCTTAAAAACGATCCATTTCCAGGAACCTGTGAGGAAGTGGTAAAGAGCGAGTCCACGCTCCTGTTAGCCGAAGAACGCTTCCTAACTGTCATGGCATTTGAAGAGGCCGATCTAGAGGCGATAGTACGTGAAAAAACTCTCGATGATATATTCTTCATCAAATCAAAGTCATCAGCTTGGGATAATGTTGTGAGAGAGATCGAGGATGACGGTAAGCTGGACGTACTAACCGACTTTTTAATCAAAAAGCATCGGAAGCAGTTTTGTAGCATTATGGACAAAGTGCCCCCAAAGTATTCGATGAGAGCTAATTCTCATGGCGCTGCAACGACTGCTATAAATTTTTCAAGCTATTCAACGCAAATGAAAAGCATATGCACCACTTTGGAGACATTCTTCAAAAATAGCAATAAGGATGGGACGCTTTCGTATAAAACAAAAGTACTAGACAATTTAGTGAATCAAACAAAAGGGCAGGTGAACATACACAAGGAAATCGTCAAATCATTTTTGTTGCAAAGGATTTTAATAAGATTAAGATATCTAGTTCTGGACATGAATATCGAAAGTGGTAGTTGTAGTGATAGCGATAGTTTTTAATTAGTCACAGTTTCATTTGGAATGCACACTTGGTTTTTTTTTAAAATGGCTAAAGTTAATAAGATTTCGATGTGTACGTTTTATTTCTTTGCAGATATTGTTAACATAGTGACAAGTTCTCATTGCCAAAATAAATATCTTTCAGCTGAGTTTGTATGTATTTGATTTGCTGTTGGTGTTAAAAATATTAAGTGTAATATTGTCTTAAAATTTAAATCTGAAGAAAATTGTCCAACTAAATGGACATTTCCGCTGAGACAATTCGCGATCGCCTTGCAATCTATGACTGATAGTTCAATAATAATATTTGAGATGTTTGTTGAGCATCCAACGGCACAACAAGACATGGATCTGTTTTAGTTTGCAAAAATATCAAACTCTGCATTAATATCTGATAATTCCAATATTTTTCCTTCCTTAACCAACTGCATGATTGTGAATATAATAATTTAAGCTTTTACCACAGTTACATGGAATTTAAATAAACATTCCCCTTTGTACTTGGAATATCTGGCAGAAAATGAGGATACTGCAATCCCACTGATAGACATTTCTAATGTGTAAGCATAAAATGCAATGTGAATGGCAATTAAAGGGAGTGTTTGGATTTTACGTCAATATAACTGAGACGTGCAAACTCATATATTCTAAGAAAGATTACATATTTCTTTTGGCCGCTTTTAGAGTAACGAATGAATGCAAACAAGCAAATGCGTAATAGTATGCAAATAGAATTATTTCCGATCTGGTTCCATATGGAAAAATATAATTACCCTCTTAAAATATGTTAACAACTTATCAATCATTCTGCCCATTTGTTATAGAAGATATGATAAAAGTATCTTGAACTAATTTAAATGTCCACAGTGCAAATATGTTATAATAAAAAATCATTCACATAAAACTTGTCACTAACGTTAATTTCCTCACTTGAATATTAACTTTTAATTGAATATTTATAAATTAAGTTAGATTTCACCACGTCTAAACTAGAATATTATGTTGTGAGAAACCTAATTAAATATATTAACTTTAGCACAAAACAAAAATCATTTAAGAGAGCAATTGTTTTCGATATTACGTAGAAATGTTTTCGCGAATTGTTCAATAAAGTTGTAATAGGATTGTCATAAAATGATTTGCATAATAAATATTTGAAAATACTTGGGTAATTAAATCATTAAATTTAAATTATCTAAGTTTAGTTTTCATTCTAACAAATTCACAGGCAAAACATCGATCAGGTGAAAATAGCAATCATGAGCGTCGTCTTAAGTCTTATGCAGGGTACACAGAGTTTGGGGTCTCGATTAAAATGGCAAAAAAAACGTGAATGTGAACAACAAAACATACTTTTGTTCGATGACTTTATTGTGGTAAGCTTTATACAAACATAAGTGATCTGATTACTTTTCAAGGAATTTAACATATATTGATGTTGATTTCTTTTGAGATTTCTGAAGTGGATAATCATCAATTATACATTTAAATTGAAAATTGTTGAAAATACTTGCTATGCACATGATTGACAAATTAGTATGTCTTTTTTTTGTAACATAGTCGTTGGTAATTTATTTTTTAGTCGTGAAAATGAATTGGTGACTGACTATTAAGTAAAGAAATACCATCGAAGCAACACCACATTCCGAAAATTTTCTTCTAATTTGCCTAGTTGACTCTTTAATGCTTAGGTACTCAAGTCCGCGAATTTATTTGCATAGTTTTTCAAATAATGCCTTCAATGAAAACATTCTAATTTTAGCTGACGCAAATGAATACAATTTTGTAAATTGTTTCGAATTTTTCCCAACTTACCAGGATCGACATTTATGTTCACTGAAGATATAGTTTAGAATGAGACTTACTACACCGCATATGCGTATTTAATATAATTGCGGCTAGATAATTTACTTTAAATGAACCTTACAGTTTTTCGTGCTTCCTTAAGCCGTTTTTAAACGCTATTGCGTCTTCAACGCCTAATTATTAAATTAAGTTTAACATTCCGAACATCACATTATTCAATCCATGGCCTCACTCAGTTGGGTTTCACTCGATTTTTCGTTAAAATGATTAATAGCCTATTTACACTGCCACGATACAGCAAAGTTTTGATATCTTTTGTGGTGATTTTGACCAGTATCGGGTTCAAAAACACGTATTTTACATTCATTTCAAAATTACACGCAACGTAATTCCGACAAAATTACGGATCAAAACAAGCTAGTAATCGATGTTGATATATCCAATAGATGTCACTGGTTGATGTTTTCGTATTTGTAGCAGCACGATAGCATCATTGCACTATGGCAGGCACCGAGGAATTCTACTTCGTGCAATATAGCCGCAAAACGGATCGATCTACTCTTTCGTCAGTCGCCGCGTCGTGCATACATTTCTTACTGAATATTATGTATAAATTTTGTTACTTCAATTTTAATATTATACATAAAGCAAGATACCTTTGTTACGAACCAAGCGAAATCCTTGCTTGCAACTATAATCGCATTTAAAAACAAAGACTGGGTCTTCTCCTGGCCTCGGTATCTTCATGGGTAAATAGCAATAAAAACAGGGATCAGCGCTGTGAATACATATTGCATGAGTGGTGACCATCTGTGTAAACAGAAAAGGGCCGAGTAGAAAGAACAATCAGTAGGAAAGTAGCATACTAACATTGAATCGCATGAAATTATGGAATAGGAATGTTAAGTGAAATGAATGTGTGAAAGTAGCATGTATGTGACGAAAAACGATGAAAGAGGGTTGCTGGTCCCTGGATCATCAAAGATGATTGTGGCAGATTAGTCTTGTCGATACGCAAGGCGAGGCAAGGAGTTGTATCGTAAGTGTCGAGCGCGAATACAACGAGCCTTTTCGATAAAAGTCCGCAATATCTTTATATTAATCATAGTGTTTGACACAATATGTCAAAGAAATGGGGTGCTCCTAACAAAACTTTGTCCACTACCAGAAAAATAAATCGAATTCAAACAAGTGTGAATGCAAAGAACTGCTTCAAATATATTTTTGTCGAGTTTTCCCCATTTTATTCTTCAAGGGAATTAATGACATTCTTGAAGTTTTCTTTGTTCATAAGAGTTTTTATAAATATTAAGGTATCCATATTTTGCGACCAGAACTGTTTAAAATATGAATCTGACACACAAAACCATATGAACCCAACGTAAACGGTCCGAGGCCTTTCGAAATGGGTCAATCATAAATATGTACATGTTTTTGGGGCAATGTAAATTGGCGGTTGGATGAGACATAATGTAATTAATACACTTGCAAATACAGCACTCACAAAAAATGTTTCGCACATTTGTGTGTAGTCGATAAACTGTGTTATAGAAATCTAGGTAAAGGTTAAGACTATGCCCCTCGTGTCTCCAAAGTGTTACCTCTATTTATATTACATTTACGGGAAAAATGACATTCATCAATTTATTTACAATTGTTTTTATTATATTTTTTTTTGTTTTTTTTTTTACAAAAAATCTTTACCCTCTACCGTAATCTAATGTACCAGTTTACGGTACCATCTAATATTTTATCAAAGATAAATTTTATTATTGGAATATTGATCGCACGAAAAGTGTTAAATGACTACCAGATTATATTCAAACGCCGAAGTAAACAATAACATAACCTTCCAAACAACCCCATCAACGCAGCTGTCGCCCCAACGATGTGGGATGCTTCCAAGTGAGATAGTAATGTGATACTGGGTTTCGTTAACTGTTTTCAATATGAGGCTGTGCCGTTCGCAATTCTCTCGGTGGATTTATAAGTAAGTAATGGCACGACTTCGTTTTTCACTTCCAAAATAAATTGTTATTAAATTACAGCGCCCGCTTCCAAGTGCCGCCTTCAAATATCTCCCGGTAAGCCCTTCAGGAAGTTTATTTTATGGAAGCAGTAAAAATACGTGTCTTAATTTCAGCGCGAGTTACCAATTTTGCAGATCCTCTTCGCAATCTTTAAGTGCAGATCAAATTCCTGTGGAGAGGATACGCAACTTTAGCATTATTGCCCATGTTGATCATGGCAAAAGTACACTTGCTGATCGTCTACTAGAGTTAACTGGAGCTGTAAGCAAGGATTCAGGACACGCGCAGATTTTAGATAGTCTGCAGGTGGAAAGGGAACGCGGTATCACAGTGAAGGCGCAGACTGTTTCGTTATTTTATAAATATCCTGAAAACGGGCAGTTGTATTTATTGAATTTAATCGATACTCCTGGCCATGTGGATTTCGCGAACGAGGTGGATACTATTAGCTTCACACATTAAATCCATCACTTATGAATTAACCATGCTTCCCGGATCGTCAGGTGTCGCGGTCTCTTACGGTTTGCGATGGAGTCATCTTGCTGGTGGATGCATGTCACGGAGTGCAGGCACAGACGGTAGCCAATTATCATCTGGCTCGATCCAAAAACTTGCACGTAGTTCCGGTCCTGAATAAAATCGACATAAAGCACGCCAATCCTGAGCGTGTTTGTAAAGAGCTGGAAACTTTGTTCGGCATATCCCCCTCGGATGTTCTGAAAGTAACAAGAATCAACATATTACAATTTAAAGGATTTCACTAACATGTATATCACTCGTAGGTATCAGCAAAGCTCGGCACTGGTGTGCCGGACGTTCTGAACCGAATTATTGAGACACTTCCTCCGCCCAAAGCAAATCGCGAGAATAATTTCAGAGGATTCCTGTTCGACAGCTGGTACGATAAATTTCGCGGAGCCTTGAATCTGATGTATGTGAGCGATGGATCAATAGAAATCGGAAATGAGATTCAATCCATAAATACGGGTAAATGTTATCCCGTGAAAAGCATAGCGTTGATGAGGCCGGGAGAGGAGCCCGTTGAAAAATTGTTTGTCTATACAATTCGTAATTTACTACGTTCGTGGTGATATCTGAATATTTCAGGAATGCTGGTCAAGTTGGTCTCATCGGCTGTAATATGCGCAGTAGTAAGGAATCGGTCATGGGCGATACATATCACTTGAAGGGCAAGCCGGTTGAATTATTGACCCGCTTCAAACCGCAACAGCCGATGGTTTATGCAGGCATCTATCCGTCCGATCAATCCAAACACGTCACGTTGCGAATTGCAATTGAAAAGCTGGTTTTAAATGATTCCGTAGTCACGGTCACTCCCGATTCGAGCCCGGCTCTTGGTCAAGGTTGGCGTCTAGGGTTTTTAGGGCTTCTCCACATGGAAGTGTTTTGCCAACGGCTAGAGCAAGAGTTCAGTGCTGAACCAATTATAACGGCACCATCTGTAACTTATAAACTGAAATTGAACAATCCGAAACTTATTCGGCAGAACGGGGGTGATATTTTGTTTATATCAAATGCCGCTTTGTTTCCGGATAAGTCTTCTGTAGCGGAATACTACGAGCCGTATGTGTTTGGTAACTAGACTCGCTTTCAGGGCAAGATCGTATATAAAGAAAGTTAATCTTCTTAGGAACCATTATAACGCCGACAGAGTACGTGGGCCAAATAATAAGCTTATGCGTCGATCGTCGCGGCAAACAATTGAAATCGATCAACATTGACCAGGATCGACTACTCATGGAATATATCCTGCCGTTGAATGAAATCATTTTGGATTTTTACGACCGACTAAAAGCCATCAGCTCTGGATATGCAAGCTTCAACTACGAAGACTACGGATACCACGAGTCGAATGTTGTGCGCCTCGAAATTCATTTGAATGGTCGACCTGTAGACGAGCTTTGTCGAATCGTGCACATCTCGAAAGCCGTTCCTGTCGCGAGAGAGGTGGTTTTAAAACTGAAGGAGCTGATACCCAGACAGATGATCCAAGTAGCCATACAAGCGTGCGTGGGAGGAGGCAGTAAGGTGTTGGCACGCGAAACACTCAAACCGTTTCGGAAAGATGTCACTGCAAAACTGTATGGTGGCGATGTGACAAGACGGATGAAGCTATTGCGGCAACAGGCGGAAGGCAAAAAGAAAATGCGGTCTATTGCAAATGTACGTGTGCCACACGAAACATTCATTGATGTTTTGAAGAGATAGTAGTGAAATGCATATGTGAGGTGATACCTTAAATGTAAGAAAGGGAACACAAAAAGATGATTGTATTTCCATATAAATATCTAGGCTTCCAAGTGGTTGGTTTTAGTGGCAGCCCCTTTTATCCAAAGGTGGCTCACATAGGCCCATTGTGGTACCACAGAAGATAAGGGCGGCACTCGAACCTGCGGGACGACAAGAACCATCGAGATTCTCAAATGAAGCCGGCTATGCAGCCAATGTCTAAATCAGCTACTTTCGTGAGGTTGTCCAGGAAGGACGTGCCCAAGGTTTGCATACGCTTCCTGGACAGTGCTGGGCGCACAGAAAGTGTTTGATTGTTTCTTCCTCTGATCTGCAACTTCGGCAGAAATCATTGAAAGGGACACCCAGTCTTTCTGCGTGTCTGCCGATCAGACAGTGTCCCGTCAGCACGGAAACGACGGAACTCAGGGTTTCACGGCTTATATTGAGGAGCCGCTTGGTGCGTATAGAGCACAGTGCGTGCCAAGTTTGCCTGGTTGTGCTACAGGTTTCTTCGAGCAGCCAGGCCTTATTCGCAGCCTCCACGTAGTACTGCTTAAATCCTAGCTTTATGGAAGCTAGAGGTTGGCCGACTTCGGGGGTGAGTGTATACTCGTGAAGCTCGGTGCCAGCTCACGCTAGGGTATCTGCTTCGCAGTTTCCAGGTATATCACTATGCCCCGGTACCCAGCAGAGAATTACTTCACAGTGAAGAAACATCGCGTTCAGTTGTGAGCGACATTCCATAGCAATTTTAGATGAGGTATGCACGCTGGATATTGATTGGATAGCAGCTTGACTGTCAGAAAAGATGTTTAAATCTCTTATGGAAATTTGCTGATTTCTCAGCCAGTCTACTGCCGTATAAATCGCAATGACCTCTGCCTGAAAACGCTGCAGTGGTCTGGTAATCGGAAGGATAGTTTCCGGCCTAGCTGTTCTCAGAACATGCCGTAGGAAGGACTGGACCACAGAAACAGGTGTGATACAGGAATCGGTCGACATTTACACTGATGGATCAAAAATGGATGGAAGAATTGGCTATGGCGTACCTGAAACCATGATGAAAACATGGAATCGGAGAAGCAAGGTCCACTTTCCCTGACGTTGGTCCACCCCTCCGTAGTATTGGGGAGTGACCAATGTTCTTCTCATGCCAGAGTCGCAGAGCTTTCAATCGAACTGCAATGCACTTGGCCTGCTGTCTCGTAAGTCGCTCTGTCGGAATCCAATTTAACACCATAAATAATGCCTTTATCGGGGTAGTCCGTAGAGCCTCGATGATTGTAATAGCTGCAATCCTTCTGACCATTTTTAGCAGGTTTACATTTGATGCTTTCGCCATAACAGGTCACCAAATAACTGCGCCATACAGAAGGATTGGTTCCACTATCGCCGTATAGAGCCATGATACAATATTGGGTTTCAATCCCCACCTTTTCCCAATAGCTATTTTGCAGCAGTAGATTGCGCATGCAGCTTTGCGTGCTCTTTCTGCTACGTTCGCTTTCCATGCGAGTTTAGAGTCCAGAATTAGACGTAAATATTTGACCTGATGAGATGGGTTGAGACTTATCTCATCAAGTTTAGGTGGGACAAATCGTGGTCATTCAATAAGTAACGAGACAAATTGGTGTAGATCAAAAATTGTTTTATAATTCAATACGAAACTTTTAGAACTTCAAGTTGGCATCCATGTTATTACTTCTGATCAGCTGTTTGGTAAGATTCTGTAAACAGTTAGTTCAAGATGTCAAATGCGATTGAGAATTGCACCGTGGAAGATCAGCGTGCTGTGATTAGATTTTTAGTAGCAGAAGGTGTTAAGGGTAGTGAGATCCATGCAAGGATATTAAAAGTGTATGGGAACAATTGTTTAAACCGTTCGAACATTGACAAGTGGATGGAACCGTTTAAAAGTGGCCGCGAAAGTGTTGGAGATGGGCAGCGAACTGGACGACCAGTCGAAGTTGCAATTTCTTCCCTTGAATCTCGCATTGACATGATAATCCAAGGTAACAGACGTATCACCGTTGAACTGATAGTAGGAAAAGTGAATGCAAGTGTTGGAACTGTCCATAACATCATTCACAATAAACTGCTATACAAGAAAACTTACGCGAGATTGATGCCAAAACAACTGACGGACATCCACAAAGAAAAAAGGCACAGATAACTCAAGAATGCATTCAAAAACTGGGCAGCGAGGTTCTTTCATACCCTCCTTATAACCGAGATCTTGATCCATCAGATTTCCATGTTTGGTTCTCTTAAGGATGCGCTACGTGGCAAAAAATTTGGCTCTAATGAACAAGTCAAGATTCACGTGCAAACTTGGCTCCAACAGCTACCAAAAGAATTTCATGCCAGTGGCATAAGAAAGTTAGAGGAACGATGGGACAAGTGTATAAGTGTTGATTATGTTGAAAAGTAGCCAAAATTTTGTACTAATTGAATAAACGGTTTTTAAACTGCAACAATGCGTCTCGTTACTTATTGAATGACCCTCGTATATTTCCTAATTCAACGCAGTATCAGAGGAACAAACAAGTATTTAGTTGAGAAGAAAGGGAAACGACCTTATATTGCTAACATTTTTCCATATTTTATATATTTTTCCATGGCTGCACTTCGTGTCCGTTTTCTCCAAATTCAGGTGTTCCTCAGGGCTCAATTCTAGGACCGCTTCTCTTTCTACTTTTCATAAATGACCTGCCTTATCGCTTCTCTTGTGAAAGTCTTTTATACGCCGACGATCTTAAGCTTTTCGCTCGCATAAAAAACTATAGTGATTGCCTCAACCTGCAAGCTAACATCAACATCTTGTCTAGCTGGTGTTTAGAAAATGGCCTAACGCTTAACGTAGACAAATGCTTTATGATGTGTTATTCTTTAAAAAAACACCATTTGACGCCATCTACCATATTAATAACAGTAAATTGAAAAGAATTAACACTATAAAAGACCTTGGAGTTATTTTCGATGAGAGACTTCGCTTTAATTTTCACTATTCCAACTTAGTAAGTCGTGCATCACGTATGTCTGGTTTCGTACTTCGAACTTCCCAGCACTTCTTCTCTATCGAAAGCTCCCTCACACTTTATCAAACCCTGGTGAGAAACATTCTCGACTATGCTTCGGTTGTTTGGTCGCCTTATCATGCTTGTGATCGTACACTGCTTGAGTCCGTTCAACGTAAATTTACACGATCTTTGTTTTATAAATTCGACCTACCGTATACGGAGTATCCTGATAGGTTGAGAATTTTGAAACTTTCCTCACTTCTTGATCGCAGAGTACTTCTCGATCAATGTTTTTTGTATAAGTTATATACCGGCCTCATCATGTGTCCTGCATCCGAAAACATAGCACTTCGCGTTCCTTCCCATAACACCAAGAGTTTTAACTTTTTTAACCCCACCATTGCTGAATTGTCTGTATACTTTAACTCTCCTTTGCAGAGAATAATGAGACAGCATGATGCACTTCAACTTGGTCCTTTGTCCTCATCTTTTTATTCTTTTAAACGTACTTTAACTTCTAAACTTGAAACACTGTAAATTTAATGTGTAATTAGATCTAATCTGTTCATTGAATTTTCCTAAATAAATAAATAAATATTAAGCAAGCAAGTGAATTCTCCTTATAGTGAATGTGTTTAAATTCTTATGTAAAAAATATATTTCGTAATCGTACACTTGGTTCTTTTGTGAAAATTTGAAAGAAACACCGATTTAAATTTAACAATTGCCTATTTTGTATGAACTAAACATAAATACCTAAAAGATAGATTGCTTGAGAATCATTTGAAGGAATTCACCCATGCTATGTCTCAATATCATTGGGAAATTCAATAACATAATCTTCAACCTTAATATCAGCTTCCTCTCCGTTTTCCATGTCGTCGTCGACTATGAGCAATGGAAAAGTGTCAGCCTTGTTTTCTTTCGTACCCAACAGTTGCTTATACGACGCATCCTTGGATTTGATATCATGGTTCATATGTTTTCGCATATGTTGCGTAAGACCGCTGCTTTTAATAAAGCCCTTTTTACAGAACGGACACACATGCGGCCGTTCGCCCGTATGCGTGCGCTTATGTGATGCCAAGTCGCCGCCTTGTGCAAAAGCCTTATCACAAAATGGACACTGATACGGCCTCTCTCCCGTGTGCGTGCGTAGGTGTATTTGCAGAAGGAACACACGGGCAAAGCTTCGATTGCATATTGTACATTTGTGAGGTTTTTCGCCGGTATGCGTTCGCATGTGTACTCTTAGGTTGCTACTTTCTCCAAAGCCTTTATTGCAGACGTTGCAGGTATATGGTCGGACGCCAGAATGTCTGGATTAAAAACGAGTTGAATTGTTCATTATACTAAATAATTGAAAAATTTCCCACCTTCTTAAATGCAGCGCCAGTCCCCCTTGAGTTTTAAATGCTTTCGGGCATAAATCACATTCAAATGGCCGGTCACCGGTGTGTGTCCGTATATGCGCTTCTAACGCGGACTTCGATACAAAAGGCTATAATTCGGAACAATTGATGAAAGAATTGTTAAGTAAATTGACGTAAAGTCTTTTACCTTGCTACATATATTACAAATTTTTGACTTGCGAACTTCTTCAGCTGTGCTAACAACTTTTTCGGTGTCGTGCACACACACTGTATTTCCCACCGATAGATTCTCCATATTTGCCTGGACATTTTCACTAATTTCGCAAGTTTCCTCGCTTATATCCTTCTCAAGCATTTCGCTGTGTTTCTGATGCTCACCCATGTGATATTCCAATCCTTCGTTTGTCGTAAATGGATATTTACAAAGAGCACATGTGAAAATTACATCAGGACTATGCGTTTGAATGTGTCGACTAAGATTATTGACGTGCGTGAATCCTGCCCCGCAAACATCACACTTACAGTTAATAATAAGAGGCCGCGCGGTTACCGTGGTTCGCACAGTTTTCTGGAACATATTTAAGAAGAGAACATGATGAGAGTTATTAATGAACAGTTTTGTTGAATATCACTTGCAAAAGAAAACAACTAATAATATTTACATTAATTTTTTTTGGCTACACAATATCTACATTAATACGAAATAGTGTAATTTATAAACCAACGTTTAGAGTGTCCCAAGAGGAATATATTTCCGTGATAGGGAGCCGTACGTCTGGTAACAAATTAAATGAAAATATTTTTATTTTAACAAATAAAATTCAGTATTTCTAAATGAATGTGGGTGTTCTCAGCTCGAGGAAAACTGTTGCTAAGCGGCTTATACAAAAGGATTTTCGCGGTATGTTTAGCGATGTAAAGGCGCAATGCACCCCAGCGTACCTCCAGCCCCCAAATCTACAGGGAACATGTTGTGTATCAATTTCTGGTCCGGGCTGCGGCTGCATGTGCTGGTGCAGTTTGGGGAGCAGTTAACTCTGCTCTATCAAGATGTGTTCGTCGCCGACGTCGATTCTGCCGTGAGTTTATCTGAGAGAAGAGTTTCGTCACGCGTCTGGAGCAGAGTTTTATTTTCTTCATGCCCTCGCATCTGGTTCGAATGTTCTTTGAAACTCTTCCGGAAGAAATCGGTCTCGTTGTGAAGATAATCTAGACGCTTGATAATGGTGCCAAGATGGATTCGTAATTCACTACCCGTTTTTCAGAGATTTTTGAGTTTATGCTTTCGTGCCGGATCATATCAAGGCGAGTACGCCGGGGATGTACGAGAAGCAGCTATGGTAAGTAGGTAAAGGAAATTTAGGAGTTGGTCCATTCAAAGAGTTCCTAGCTCACTCAATTACGCAGAAAAGAATGCTATTTTGTTGCAGCTCCTAAGGCCTCGAGCTGAACACCTGCTAGCATCTCTTCGTCACCGCAGCTCAGATAAAGGCCACTAGCTGGCGGCTCGATTCCCTTTGCGTGATCACCAAAAGCACATCAGTAATGCCATGATTCCCCGTTCAAGCTTTGTCCAAAGTTAACAGAGCAAGAGGACGTCTGGCGGCACATTTTTAACGCAGATACGCCTAGCAGTGCAAGATTTGTCGAAATTCATCGAGCGTCTTAATGCCAACTTCTACGTCGATAGATTTATATCCTGCCTTGGTATTTACATCGAGACTTCTACACCCACCGACTGCTGCAAATATAAGCCACGGGATCTTTTCCTAACGAGCTGATCCGTTTCAATGTTTCTTTGCAGCTCACAGTGCCTAAAAACTCAGCAATACGAACCTCATCTACAGAATCTTCCCATACTTGATTGTAGACGAGTACGACATTTCTTCTTAGCATAATCAAACTTTACAAGCACGGCCACTGGTCCAGATTCCGCAGGCATTGCATACCATCTGATCAAATTTGACCCGGACTGGTCCATTTAAACTGCGCGCGCAAACCAAATCGATAAAAATGTTTTTCCCCAGATTGGTACACCCTTTTTTATGTTCGTGTGAAGTTTCATCTCTATACGTCAGTTAGTGTGTGTTTGGCAGCTGTTTGTTTACGACGCGAAACGATTGTCTGGCGATTTTTACCATGAACAAAAAAATTTAACAACGAGCTTGTTTAAAATTTTGTGTTTCCAATGGAATCACGGCTACGGAATCGTTGAAAATGTTGCAGAAATGTTTTGGGGAGTCTACTTTATCACGGAACGAAGTATTTGAGTAGCACAAAGCATTCAGTGAAGGTCGTGAAGTCATCGATAACTTGCCTCATGCGAGTCATCCATCCACCTCTGTTAATGACGATAACATCAAAAAAGTTAAAGAAACCGTGCTTGAAAATCGTCGTGCTGGCATCAGAGGGATAGCAGAGGATCTCAACATCTCTTACGGATCGACTCAACACATTTTGGTTGTTGTTTTGGGTATGAAGCGTGTCAATGCTAGACTCGTATCAAAAGACCTGAATCTTTTGCAAAAACAACGTCGAGTAGAGGTCGCAAAAGAGATGCTTGACAACTGTGGTGTGGTTCACCATGAATTCGTTACACACGGTCTATTGGCCGTTTTGAGGCGTCTATGTGGAGCAATTCGTCGTAAACGACCGGATTTGTGGGCAGAAAAATCATGAATCTTCCACCACGATAATGCGCCGTCACATTCTAGCATGATTGTGACTGACTTTTTGGCCGAACACGAAACGAGAGTCATCACTCAGCTACCGTATTCGCCAGATTTGGCTCCCTGTGATTTTTTTCTGTTTACGAAACTGGAAAATCCGCTTCGGGGAACGCGCCATGAGTCCATTGAAGCCATTAAAAGTAATTCGCTGAAGGAACTGAAGGCAATCCCAGCCGAGGATTATAACAAGTGTATGGAAACTTAGATTAAGCGTTGGCATGATTGTATTGGCTCAAAAGGATCCTATTTTGAAAGCGATAATAAGGATTTGTATTAAAATACGTGAAAATGTTGTTGTTTTTTGTCAGTCCGAGCCAAATTTGATCAAAATGGTATATAACTTATTGAAATCAAAATCTTTTGCAATCGAAGAATCAATCGTTGAAAAGCAGCCCGTGAGTATATTCGCATGTCTTAGATATAAGAGCTCACCTTTCGGTCCGTTAGAACCGTATCCTGCCTGCACTCATGATCATCCTTGTCACTTTTGCTAAGTTTTGTGGTATCATCGGACGACAAGTTCTCTTCGACGTCTTCAGGTTCGAACAGAATCATGCTTTCATTGTTCATTTCGTCGTCGACGAATCCGACTTCTTCAAACATAAGCCCTTCATGCAATTGCTCTGGACTGTTTTGGTCTGTTTCGACGCCCTCATCCTCGAGATCGTGCTCCTCTATTATGATGCTATCAGTATCGTCAACATCGAGCAGGCTTCTTTCAGAATCGACCGGATACGGCAGCTCAATTTTTAACTCCTCGTCCTCGACTCTCGCGAGTTGTATTTGCGCCAGGATATCTAAGGTGCGTTTGCACTTTTCATGGAATTTTACCACGACCAGCAGTTCTCCGGTGCACTCATCGCAAATCAACTTGGACAGATTGTCCGATTTATCTATCTAAAAAGGCAATATTTCGAAATTATCCAAAGCCGAACGCCACTGGCTTGAAACTTACTTTTATGTCTGTGCAGGTCTCCAGCAAATCACTCAAACGTCGCTTTTGGAAGTCCTCGACTGTATCGAAGATATTTATCATGATCTCTTGTTCCACGAGGCATACTCGACACGAGCTCTCGGTAATAGAGAAGTTCATCTCCTAATTTGCTGCTTCCACCATTCTTCGTCCACAAACAGAAACGCTTGTTGTCGGTGTCCAGCTGACGCGTGACAGATGTCAATCTTATTTGTCGCGTGATACCATGGAACAAAAAACTGAACAGTAGCTTGACGTGATACTGTTCGATCCTTCAAAATTTATAACTGTACTGTTGCATATTGACATGAAGTTTGTGGCACCCTGTATATGTCATGGTTGCTTGACATTTGTGCAAAACGTCAACGTACAAGCGCTGGATTGACGTTCTCGAAGCGAGAAAACATTTGGATTTTTCTAGCGTCTGTTGATGTCCAGTTCTGTTTTCACAATCGCGATTCTAAAATGGAAGTCTCGTTGCAGCAGATGTGTCGAACTTGCCTGGGCGCTGGAGTAGCATTAATTTCACTCCACGTTAGTTCAGGGACATCACAAACCTGTACAGTAGCCGAAATGTTAGGAAAGTGTACGACGGTGGAGGTGAGCAGATGAATTGAATGTTTTGCTTTTCGCCGTAAGCGTATGTAACTTTTTTACCAAATTGATGCAAGTAGAAGCTTCCCCCAGCTTGCCGCAAGCTACTGATGCATGAACACTTGTTTGAAATTTTGAAGGTGGAAATCTTCGAAAGGTACTAAAACCTGCTTCTGGGCTTGTTGGAAGTCCTTGATTCAAGACTATTTTCATTCGCAAAATGCTTCAGATAATCTGCATATGTAACAGCCATTGCAATATGTTTCTCATGATCCTAGCTCTTTGGAAGCTCTTGTGAACATTTGATCAATCCTTAAACAAAACTCCAGACAAAGGTCGAATAATATTTAATAATGCGCCCTCCCACAATCAGATCATTTGCAGGATAAACTGTTGCAGTCCGCATGTTTCGTTTAATTTAAATAAAGTCCGTTTATATAATTGTTTCTACATGAGGGCACTTGCACCTTCTTAAAATGCTCCAAAATACATTTTTCTCGAATAGGCACAGTTTTCGTTAGAAAATGTCTCCTTTTCATTGTATGTTCAACACAATCGACTTATTTTCAGGTCTCTGAAAATGACGGCTTGCCAAGCAAAGTGTGTTTGAGCTGCGTGAGTGAAATTAAGAGATCCTATTTTTTCAAAATCAAGTGCGAAAGTTCACAGGACACCTTACAACAATATTTAAAAGAAGTGTCAGCCGTTTCCGAGGTCTCTGTCAGCTCTGATACGAACGAAGTTGTAAAACAGGAGGCCGCTCAAAATGGGGGCATTTTCCTAAGCAATTATACAATCACCCAAGCCACTATTAAGGCAGGTGTTTCGACTGAAGTGAATGAGGCTGTGATAGCCGAACAAGTTGCCGAAATACTCGACAGCAATGATTACCATGACGATGAGGTGGTAGAAGATTTGGCCGATGAAGAACTGCTGGAAGTACACGCCATAAATGATGAAAACTTTGAAATTAGTGAGAACCGGGCATCGTATGAACTGAATGAATATTTAGATAACAGCAGTGACGGCGATACGCAACAAGATCGGGTGGTGATCCTCGCCTGTGAGGAATGTTGCTATACATTTGAAAGTAAGGAGGAATTTCAAGCGCACGCGGCCGATTGTAACAAAAACCACGAGGGTGATAGTAGCATAGCCAAAAATGCAGCTCAGCGTTCGTTGAAAAAATGTCCAGAGTGTCCGATGGATTTTGTGCATCAAAAGAATTTGGAAAAGCATATCAAAAAATGTCATCAAATGACCGATGCTATGCCGCAAGATGAATGCGGGAGCACACAAGACGAGCCGGAGTCGAGAAAAGATGTCAAGTTGGAGAGGAACGGTAGTGAAGATGAAGACGAGCTACCTCTGGCCGAATCTCTGCCAGAGGACGCTATCTTGAAGCACGATCCAGCCTCACTTCCCAGTGGAGAGTTTTCATGTCCGCGATGTGGTGCTGGCTTCGTAAACAACAAATCGCTAAAGTGCCACATGAAAATCAATAAATGCACGGTGAAGCAATTCATGTGTAGATTGTGTCGAAAAGTGTTTATCAACGACAAAAGCTTAATTGAACACATCAAATCGCACGCAAAAACGTTTAAATGCAGCAAATGCACGAAATCTTTTTCAAAGGCGGAAAAGCTTCAAGCACACACCGATAAAGTGCACAACGGGATAATGAAGAATCAATGTAAATTTTGCGGAAAAGGTATGTATCTCGCTGGACCTAATAGCTTTCAGCTTCACCTTCATTTCTATTATTCTTTTTTTAGTGTTCACAATGTTCTCCACGTTAAAGGACCACCTTCGAACGCATAGTGGAGAGAAACCATTCCTTTGCTCGATATGCGGGAAAGGATTCAGTCAGAACACAAATTTAAAGCAGCACGTAATGCGCCATAAAAACTTGAAACCATTTGCATGTAAAGACTGCGATTTATCATTTGTCAGTAAAGGTAAATTCATTGGTAACTGGTCCAGACCATAAGTAGTTAGTAAAAATGCTATTTGCAACAAGCATGTGTAGTTATTTACATTAAAACAATTCGTTACAGGCGAATTGAATGCACACGTCCGAAAACACACTGGCGATCATCCATTCCGTTGCAACATTTGCCGCTCGTCGTTTACCACCTCCAGTTCGTTGGTCAAGCATAAACGAATACATACTGGCGAGCGGCCATATGCCTGCGACCTCTGCCCTATGCGCTTTTCCGCCCTCGGCACGTTGAAAAATCATCGTAGGACCCATACTGGCGAAAAACCGTTCCAATGTGAATACTGTTCCCGATCGTTTGCACAAAAGAGTGATTGTGTGACGCATATGCGCAGTCATACGGGAGAACGGCCCTATACATGCCCGATTTGTGGCTGGGGCTTCCCCCAGTCGGGAACCTTAAAATCACACATGAAAACACACGAAAGGGAGCGACAACGCGAAGCGAAAGGGAAACTGAGTAAATCCGGCGAGGAAACACAGACGACATCTGTGAATGAAACGGAGCCGATGAATGTAGATGAATTTAAGGTTTATCTTAAGTGTAATGTGTAACGTGAGTAACTTATAAGCTAGTTTAAATATTTTGTATTATATATTCTACTGACGATATTAATTTAAATTAGTAAAATAAACATGCGGTAGAAATTGGATGAAAAATCGCGATGCGATGGCTTCGGGCAATTTTGCAATCACTTCACAAGGATATCGGCGCCTTCGCCTACAATAACTTTTGTGATTGGTGGTGTGTGGTAAGAAGAATCGAGCCATTTTCAGGCCAAACGTAAGCAATACTTGTGTGGCTTTTGGTTTGTAGATACGTTTGCAAGTAGATAGAACCGTGAAATAGCTCAAAGTGTGATCGATATTATTGTTCATAGCACGCGCCATCCATACTTAAATCGTCCTGCAGGGAGTTTATATGAAAGTGCATATTGGATAATGCCATCAGCACCTACCAGCCATCTTATAGTTTCAAAAATAATCGAGAATTAATTAGTTGTGACTGTACATCTGTTGTTTCGTTTTTTTCATTACAAATATTTCATAAAGCATCTTTTAAAAATAATTTTGGCTTCCCTTCAAACTCGTCAAAAAGAAATTTGACTGTATAATTGAATTTTCAACATTTTTATAGCATTCCTGTTATGAGAAAGATTCCACACGACAGCAATAATTCGATAATGTAATTGAGGTGATTTTACATATTTATTTTGATTACTTGTATTCAAAAACAGCAGCTTTTTCAAGCAGTAATTTTGAGTAAGCATTTTTCTTTGGTTTTATACTTCATTCTCTTTGTTGCTAATTTGTGTAGTTAACGGTCACATATACAAGAACTGAACGATGACAATATCGAGTGATAAATAATATTTACTCAGAACTTCTATATTTCACAATGTTTGCATTGTAATGAAATCCAATCAAACGGAATCAAAATATCTATTGTTAGTTTATATGTTTGAAGGCATCATTTATTATTGGTTGTCTGTTCGAGCTTTTTGGTAAATTGGTTTAATAATAATAAAAGCCGTGACTTTTTTCTTTTACCATTTTTTTACATTTCATTTTCGACTTTTCAAATATATATTTCGGCTCCTACTTGTAGCCTTCTTCAGTGATATGTTCACGACTGATTTTCTCCAGACATCTTGTCCTTATTTATATCTTTACTTGTTAATTACATTCTTCCTTATTTGTAAGTTATATCCATATCTATTAAACTTGATCCCTACTTGTTTATTATATCCTAATTCTATATCAAAGGTATCTTATTTTCTAATTATTTTCTGGTCCAAGTGTTTGAATAACCACGAGTAGCCGTTTCCTTGATCTGCGTTGAGTAGCGTCGACCGTTTGCCCTTGTGGATCGCGATGCTTTCTTTTACATCCAGCTGTCTATTGCTTCCCACACTTTCGATTTTCGTGTTTTCGATGTCGAATTCGTGGCCCTCGCTGATGACATGTTCTGCTACCTTTGTCTTACTTCTGCTGTTTTTTCGGCTTGCATGTTCTTTTTTGGTCTGTTGACTTCATTGCTGTGCTCTTTAAACCGTATTGCTAATGATCTTCTTGTCTGCCCGATGTATCTTTTGCTGCAGTTCTTGCATTGCATCTCATATATCCCACATTTTTCGATTTTTCTTGTTTCGTCCTTTGTGGTACCAAGTTTGTTGCTTAGCAGATGGTTTCTGCTGGTGAAAACCAATTCTGCAGTCTTGATTTTCCGTTTTAGTTTGCTGGTGATGTCATTGTACTCTACTGGTATTCTTAATTTTGTTGGTTTCTCTTTCTCTAGATTGGATTGTGATTGTGTCAGTTTTCTTTGTTTCCTTCTGATGAGCCTGCTGATTTACAGTTTGTCGTAGCCGTTTACTTCTGCTATTCTCATTATTTGCTTCTGGTCCTTTTCTTTTGCCTGGTGATCTAGTGGCAAAGTTAGCATTCTGTGTGCTAGGTGGTTGAATTTTGCAATTTTGTGCTGACTGCTGTGGTTTGATGAGTTGGGAATTGTTCTCATAGTGTCCGTTGGTTTCCTATAGATTTCTACTTTGCTGATATTTTTTCTTCTTACTAGGACGTCTAGAAATGGTAGCTTCCCTTCTATTTCCATTTCATACGTAAATTGTATGTTTCTGTGGACTGAATTCAAATTCTGGAGTGTTTTCTCCAGGTCGTTTTCTTCGATTATTGCAAAGCAGTCATCTACATATCTTTTCCAGCCTCTAGGTAGATTTCCCTATCAAAAAAAATATTCGAAAATAAAATTTGGTTTAAGAAAAGGTCAAGATTTTATTATTATCATTTATTAGTTGTATGGACCAGTTAGTTAATGTAAAATGAAGATCGCCTGTGAAATGTTTATTTGACGTTCGTTAAAATGCGATTCAAATCCAACGTGCAGTATGTTCATACAAACGCTGTGTACGTTATTCCGATAGGGTGGAAAATAGCTCTGTTGTCGCCAAGAAGTTGCTTTCTATTTTTCTGTCAAAGTTTAATATAAATTGGATTAGTGGGCGATCACTGAAAGAATAACTTCCGGCGCTCAGAAACTCTTCAAAATCAGAACCGTTTATGTTTTTCGAGAATCTAATACGATAAAGGACATGACGTCCGAAATTAGCTAGGAAATCGTCTTACCGACAACTGAAGTACCTGAAGTACAAATCTAATTAGGCTTACTAATAGCTCATTATATGCATTATTCAATTAACATACTATAAATTTCTTAGAAAATTATGAAGGACTCACGTAACGAACAGCATCAAAACAGCGACTATGTCGACAACGTTATTCTTATCGAGGACAGTGCCATCGATGTTAACTTGCTGTATGCTCATCAGGAGACTGTTTTCGGCGAAATGCGATGCAAAGTGCGGACAGAAGTTCACGTCGATTAATGAGCTCGAGGTGTTGCGAAATGGAGTCTATTTGCCATATTTGTATGAAACTGATTAAGGGACATGGGTCCTTATTAAAGCATGTTCAAAGCCATGACGACAGAGGCTGCGAAACCGAAGAATACCAAAGTTTAAAGTTAGATCGCAAAGCGAAGAAGGAGGCTAGCGGAGTGGACCAAAAGGAGCGGATGTGTCCGTTCTGTGGAGAAGGTATTGCATAGTGATACTTATTGCTTTTTAACAAAAACAATCGTAGAAATGAATGTGTGGCGACATTCAAAACAAAACGCCTAGTTAGTATGTAAAGTTAGTCCGTAAATACGAAAGATTTGATTGAAAACGCCTTTCGTTTTTGCAGACATTGGCAATGATGGTGTTGACTTTGAAAAGCACTTACAAAAACATGCGTTCTCTGACTCGAGCGGCACCCGGTTTCCTTGCATAATATGCGGCAAACCGTTTAAGTCGCGTTGCGATCTGCGTCGTCACCTAGTCCGTCACACTGATATCAAGCCATTCAAATGCACTTATTGCGTGAAGACGTTCGTGACGAAAAATGCGACATTTACCACGTCCAGCTCGAGGAGGAAACACCGCAACAAACATACCGGCGAATCGCGGCATATTTGCCATATTTGTTCGAAAAAGTATTTCGACTCGTACGCCTTAAATCGGCACATTATGATGCACACGGGCGAAAGACCATTTCGGTGCAACGTATGCAATCGGGGGTTTTGCCAACGTGGGGATATGCGAGTGCACATGCAAACTCACATAAACGATCGTCCGTTCGAATGTAGAATCTGTTCGCTAAGATTTAGACAATCGAGCAATAGAAATGCACATATGCGACGTCATGTCGCGGACATACATTAACCTCTGCGGGATTGCAAAGTAGGAAGTTGTAGCACGGAAAGTCGCTCTTCATATGGCTATATGTAATTTGAAATTTAAATATAAGGAAACGAGTGAATTTGTGCTGTACTGATTCAATTATAGAATCCAAATACTGATAGTGTGATGACCATGTTTGCGAGCAATATTCAAGGATGGGTCTAACTAGGCAGTATATAGGTTGACGGCGGAGGAAATGTCAGTAAACATCTGAGAGTGCCTTAATACAAACCCAGCGACACGAGAGGCACGTGCGGCTATAGCTACAATTTGAGGGACAAATCTAAGTTTCGGGTTAAAATCACTCCCAGATCTTTTATTTGAAAAAAAAAGCCGTAAGTGGAATATCGTGTAACGTATAGATATTATCAATTGGACTGGGCTTTAAGGAGGAAGAGATTTTGTGACATTTCAAGACATCAAGGGAGAGAAAATTAGTTTGACTCCAAGAATCGATCGCGTCCAGATCCCTTTGAAGAGCAATGCAATCCTCTTTCGAGCGAATAGCTCTGTAAATTTTTAAGTCATCAGCACCGAGACGTGCTGAAATTCAGATAATTCGCCAGAACTTGCTACGAATACAACCGTGATTGATGAAAAGGTGTGGTACTATTCTTCTTCGTGATAATGCACGACCGCACCTACCCACATGACCTATCACAACCCAAGTGAGCCAGGGTTTCGAGTTTTGCCTCATCCAATGTAGTCATCCGACCTTCCTCCTACGGATTATCATTTTTTCAGAAGCTTGGACATTAGCTCGATATATTTTCAGTTCGAATTCCGAGAGTAGGTTATTTTGGTATTCTAGGCTTTTTTACGGGACAAAGAAAGGAATTTTTCGCAAGAGGCATATCAGTTCTGGAACATCGGTGGTAACAAATCAAAGAAGCAAATGGAAATCATTTTAAATAATAAAACTGATTGTTTAAAAAATTATGTGTTGCGAAATTTTACCTTAACAGTAGGAAACGTCTCATGTAACAACGCAATATATCACAGTGCCCAGGAATTCACTATACGGCCACTTCAGAGTGTGAGGACTTTTCATTTAGATGTGTTTTCATGATAAATTATTCTATGTGAAACATGAGACTGTATAATATATTTCAATTTATTTGAAGCAGTAAATCATGAAAATTGAAGGCAATCAACTTTAAGTTTATCAAGGATCTTGTCTCCATACACATCGTGTTAATTGCTCAATACCAAACTACCTTTCAACATTTTTGCTCAATAACAAACGACCTTTTAACATTTTTTCATCGTTTTAAAATAATTTATTTTTGATAATACACAGAGTTTTGTTTGTAATTAAAATATTCAAGCCTTACTCTCATATATATATTTATAGGTAGATATAGTAATAATAGTTTCAATAGCAAAACATTACTTTTTTTTAATACAAACATACAAATAGAAAAATCTTACAATATTTACAAGTCCAAAATGCTTAAAACTAAAAAAAATTATCATATGATTTTTTATACAAATTTCGTAATGTTTTAGTTTTCTATTATTTTGCTTATATTTTCATTTTCACTTTTCCTTTTAAATAATTACATTGTATTATAAGTTGCTGCAGTATTAAACCGTTTAGAAAGGCTAAGCGTTGCGAGTGGATGAGTCTTTCCAAATTGTTGTTGATTGGTTGCTTTCTTAAAACTGTGATGGAGATGCATTGATGCTGCGGACGATGGTCCTGATGATGATGCTGAATGAATTCTATCTGTTGTCATGGGAACAACTATATTGGCGGTCGTTGAAGCTTTAAATGTCGGTGGGATTGGTGGGGGTTTGCTTAGGTCAATTGCTGTTCTAGTCATCACGTGGCCTGCATCTCTTTGCGATGACATGGGATATTTCGACGTGAACCCGATGCCGATGCCGCCGCCACTATTGCCGCTGGCATCATTCTGATGGAAGACGCTGCTACGACTTTCGTAGAACGATCTAGGTCGCGTTCGATGGCAATTGAATGATGCCGGTCGCGTTTCAGGCGATTGATATTTGCTAACTAATCCCTTGACGCTCAAATCCTTTTTCGGTTCGTGTTTAGTTTTATCGAAAAGTCGCGTTCGAACTTCATCGTGCGGCGCAACCGGCGATGATGGCAACGAACTTCCCTTTTTACTGTTGCCCTGCACAGGCAAGGGTGATGCAGATGAATTCGCCTTCGCTTCGAAGTTCATCTTTAAATGTTGAACAGTGCCAGCTATCTTATCTGCTGGCGGTATCGTGCTATCTAATTTACAGTCTTGCTGAACAGAACTCTTAACTTTAGCTATTGAGTCCTCAATTATTTGAGTTGGCATAGAAAATGCTTCTGGCGCTGAAACGGATAGCGAGCCATACGGCTGTGCATTTGGCAGGTTATAATGGTGGATGAGCTCTTCGCTATTACACCTTAGAGTCTGTCCTCTTGGCGGGTGTGGGTAGGCAGGGCTGAAGTTCATGTTCGAGCCACGATGTGTCGCCACACCATCATTTGCGTTGCCTCCCTTCAGACTAAAATCACACGGCTTTTTTGAAAACGATGAGGTACTCTCCTCTAGTTTTTGCTTTGTTCGCTTCACGGTCCCCGGATATAGGGAAATGCTATTACTGCCATTACTAGACAAATTAGAGTCAGGCCGGCTGCCACGCATCGCCTGACCTTCGAAAATTGCTGCGTCTGCCGCATTCAAAGCAAATGCACGTTCGCTTAACCGACGACTTGTATCACAGGAGCCCCAGGAGCTATTTCTTGACGGAAGCACACGATTATCACCGGATCCCCACGACGAATGCCTGGAAATCATTTCTCTACGCTCGCCTCCGCCACCTCCATAGCCCAGGAAAACAGCCGAGTCGACACTACTGCAAGAGCTTTGTCTTGAGCTAGGGATGCTACATCGTTCGTAGTTGTCCGCAGACGTTGCAGTTTGATGAATGATTTGTGCTGAAGAAGTCCATATCGGGCTATCTATTGATGAGAGAGAAGATTTCTTAACGCTCGCTGCCGTATCGCTCCGCTGGTACTGCACACTCGGCTTATCTTGCGACTCGCTGAATTCTTCGTCCGAATATGCAATACTCGACACACCCGTCACAGGACTGCTTCCTGTCAATTCCAATTTCGTCCCCGCCACCGGCGACGACAAGTTCCTGTCGATAAAACTGCTGGTCTCTAACTCGTTCACTATCGTTTTCACCGACGACACTGACGAGTTCCTTTGGATGTGAAGCACTTGATTCTGCGTAACACTATAGTTCTCGCCATTACTGCAGGGCAGCCGCAGGTTTCTCGCTTCTTCTACTAGTTTATTTGGGGTGAGGCTCTCCAGCGAATGACTTTGCGGCTTTGCGTTCACAATATCGGATTGCACGTTTTTTGGTGAAGCACTGTTTGACCTACGCAACGGCCGCTTCGGCGAATAAGTAGACGACGGTGATGCGGCATTTGGCGATTTTGTTTTATTTAAAGCTTGGATAAGTGGCGTTGGCTCACTGCCGGGCAGCAGTCGAGCATCTTTAACGCTCTTTAAATTCGTTTCGCTTTTGCTGCGCTGCAACTTCTCTTTATTCTTCATTGCATCCAGCATTCCGCGATAAGTCTCCAACTGCGTAAGGAAATTCTTATTTGGCTTAATACAGCTTCGACGTTTCTTCACATGTTCTAAAGCATCCGTTAGATTCCAATTGTAAGCTTTCATAGCGTATGCGATAACGACCGATGCTGATCGACTAATACCCATCTTACAATGTACTAATACTTTTGATCCCTCAGCTTTGGCACGAGATATATATTTAAATGTATTATCCCAATGTTTGAGTAAATTGGTTTTTTCATCATCATACACACGTACATTACAATAATCAAACATTCCAGGGAAAAAATTGTCTATTTCACGGGTCACATTCAATATGTGTCGGACACTGGAAAAGAATGTGGTAAACGTTTTTTAAAAGGCAGTTTCATAGCAGAAAATGTTTACTAAATGCAAATTGCTTTGATTGAAGATACTCACCCGTTTTTCTGGAGTTCCTCTAAGTTACTGGCATTCCATTCTGAGCCTAAATATACATGTTCAAATATTTCAGTGGGTGAGTCCATTTGACCTAATATTAGCATGATTTCTTCATCTATGAACGACTTGTATTCATCAAGATCCATGTCTAGCTGCTCTTCTAGACGACCGCGTATAAACTTCGAGGTTACTTCATCCAGGTCGACGGTCATCATGATTTCTTTTAACGTCATCTTGATCACCTGCTCGGTTTCCTCTCGTTTTGTAGGCCTAAGGAAAACGTTTAAATTTAATAAATGATTTCCACCCTGATATGTCTGCTGCTTCCTACTTATTTCTAATGGCATCTGGTGAAGGTGGCCGTCGACTTTCTATCGAGTCCATGGCATTCCATTCATTCAAATAGGATCGATCAGAGTTGATCGCTTGTTCATAGTACGACACCCAACCATGAGAAGGCCCGCCTGGATAGAAGTTACTTTCTCGAGCCTTTTGCGATACTTTGTGCAACGTTTGTAGCGCTGACCTGAAATCCAAATTGAAAAGTAGTTTAAAAGCATTTCTTTGGCAATGCTCCGAGGTAATGATTTCTTACCACATCGCCTGCACTGACACGGGCTTGAATATGTGCGTTTTTCCGTAGACACTTATACTAAAACCACTGCAAAATTAAATTAGAAGTTTTCGAGTGAGTGTAGGAGTCAATTTACTGACTAAAAACTATGAATGGTAAATATTAGAGTTGAAAAAGGCAATAAGGTAAGAATATTTTAATACGTGCTTTAATTGCATAATGTATAAAATTGAACTTTTCATGTGTTGATGGTGAAATTTTGAGAGGATACGATCAGTACGAGACATATGACAAATATGATTTTATTATTTAACCAACACTGTCTGAAAATTTCAAAGATTGGTTAAATCACATACCCATCTCCGTCTAATCGAATTGATGTATCAGCTAAAATGCGCAAAACAAGTCCAATCGTTGTTTTCTCGTTGCAATCAATTCCTAACAGACAGGACTCTTCTATCTCCTGCGATAAAAACATTTCATTGAGCGTGAATTATCCAATTCGATTTTGAATGTTTTCAAATTCCCAAACCTCGACTCCGCTCAATCGTTTCGACTCTTCTGCCGTGCCATCGGACAGTTTAGAGCTCTCGCGTTTCTCCAGATATGGCGAGGTGGACTTCCTTCCTTTCGAATCGATATTCAAATAAGTAGTTCGAGACACGATTGCCAAATACCGAGTGCGGCCAGGATGATGAGATTCCAGTTTGACTGCCTACGGAGAATATTTTAAAAGTTATTTCTGTAGATATCAATGTCAGCAGGCGAGAGCGGGAGCATGCACTTACCATCTTTAAAGTCTCTTCATGCCGCAGTAAATAAAACATAGATTGTAAATGCTGTTGAATTTCCGAATTAGTTCCGGACGAACTGTTGGATGAGCGATTGGAATCAGTGCTAAGACGTCTCTTTGTACTTGGCGGAATATCTTTAAGTGATAGGACCATTGCAGTACCCTTCCCAGCAAAAAAACATTCACTTGTGCTGCAACGAAACGAAACAATGCAACCTGCTTCTTTTCGATAAACGAGGCTAACATTCAAGTCAACCTGTACGTAATTTGTATAAACCTGGCTCAATATGAATAATAAATACACAGAATAAGGATGCATTTTCAGAGAAAGTCTAGGGAAACGATGGGATTATCAACAACATTCTAAAGAGAGAAATAATATTGGTAATTGATAAAACTCATAAAACGGTTAAAACTATCTTTGAAAACAATCGATTTGCTAGACAATTAAGAATTCCAAAACATATTGCGGAAAAACGCAAAACATGTTAAAAATAACATTCGAAATGCTGTGACAACTAAAAAGGCATTCACAGAAATCACAATGCATTACCTTTTATCATTTCTTCCACTTTCTTCCTCCTCTCCGTCACTATCCTGGAAATATATGAATTTTCGTTAGAACAACGATCATTTTATCTCTGTGCGCAGCCTCTTGTGCGGTGCAAGAAGCTAGTTATGTCTACTGTACTGTGATACAATTTCAATAAGCGAGCGTAGCAAAAAAGTGGAAGCAAATTAATATAAACTAAAAATAAGAAAACAAAAATCGTCTATGTTTAATAATTTTATGGAATTCTATTGTCAAGCAAATCTTTACGAAAGAGTAGTTAAGGTTTAATTTTATTTTGATTTGGAAAAAATGAAGAAAATCATTGCAGGAATTAGATAGATGCAAAACACACACGCATTCACGC
The DNA here is from genome assembly GCA_963942545.1 of Oxycera nigricornis. Lineage (NCBI taxonomy): Eukaryota > Metazoa > Arthropoda > Insecta > Diptera > Stratiomyidae > Oxycera > Oxycera nigricornis. Next base: position 29,294,192 of record OZ012659.1, on the reverse strand, counting down.
AAAATTTCGAGAATCGTTAATCTGCTTTAGGTCAGTTTTATTCAAGGAAAATATTCGGTTTAAAAGTAAGGACTGTATCGGAAAAGATTGACCTTAAGTTTTTCCTGCATAGCTCCTGTTTGGCATACGTTTAAGTCTGAAAAATTAGCTATAAAATGCGACAAAAAAGAACGTCTAATTCATTCAAATATGTGATCAAACTAAGAAGTGCGTAGTTTAATTGTGTACAAATACCTCGAAATCCCCGGCAAAGGAAACCAATTCGTCGATTGCAACAGTGAAACGAACGATTATAAAGTACAAAAAGGGCCTACCTGTTGCTAGAAAGTCTGGATCGGGTAGAATGAAAGGTCCATCCGATACAAATATGAGCCGAAAGGTAAAGAAGAAACTGTTGCAGATTCCAAACACATCCATTCGAGATATGGCTCAAAAAATGCAAACATCGAATATAATGATTCAGAGGATTAAGAAGCATTATAATCTTAGATCACATAAAGTTCAAAAAGTACCCGATCGAAAATCGGGCTCGAAAGCTACCAAATTCGATTGTGTTGTGTTGGACGATGAAACATACGTGAAGTTCGATTTCGCACAGTTGCCTAGTCAGGACTTTTATACAGCAGGATCAAAGGGTTAGCCCAAAACATAAAACCAAAAAACACCAAATTTTCCAAGCTGTATATGATTTGGGAGGCAATATGTCAATGTGGTCTTAGATCAGAGGAATTTGTAGCGAAGGGTACCATCAACTCAGCAGTATACATCGAACAGTGTTTAGAGAAGTGACTAACTCCATTTATCGAGAAACATGACGCATCTGTAGCATTTTGGCCAGATTTAGCGACAAGTCATTATGCTCGATCAGCAATGAAGTGGTATATGGACTGTTGTCTGGATAACCCTCCAAACTGTCCAGAACTTCGACCAATCGAAAGATACTGGGCTGAAATGAAGAAAACATTAAAGAAAACAAACCAAATTGCTAAAACCGAAAAGGATTTTCAAAATAAGTGGAGAAACGCATGTAAAGTGGTCGATAACACCGTTGTACGGAACCTAATGCGTGGAATTAACGGAAAAGTTCGAATCTGTTCCCCTTGAAATGAAAATTCATTGAATTTTTATGTAAATGCTAATTAATATAATATAATAATAAAAGAAAAAGAAATTAGTTCGGTGAAGCGATTAATACCACTTTTAGAGACATAATTCAATTCAATTTTTTTTTATATCAAATATCGATGAATTTTAATGAAAATGGGCGAGAAATAGTTTATATTCTTTTTATTCATAAATATAATGATTTCATTCGAACTTTACTTCTGATGTGTGCCTCATAGTTAATTTTTGTGGAGAAACTTCAACATTTGTTGATGCTTTCAAAGCCATTTTCCCAATTCACTTTATTTTCCAAATATTTTTGTGGGAAAGGAAAGCATATAATATTATTGATCAACATTTTTGATGTACTTTTTGACAAAAAAATATAAAAAACTATTCAAACATTCTTACGCTCAAAAAATGGCCCCTTTTCATTCCATGATCCATCGCCTATATACAGTGCCTCTCAGTCGTGAACAGTTTAAAAGAGAGAAAGAGTACATACACGATACAGGCGTCAAAAATGGTTACCACCCGTCTATGATTTCCAACCTCACCAGGAAAAAAGCCAGACGTATGGGCGAAAGCGAACTGAGCAGTCTCCAAAGGGGAGACGACGACCCTAAAATAAGGATAGGAGTAACACACTCGACAGTGTCAGGAAAGACAGGGAAGCTGTTGAATAATCTGTATATAGATATGGTTTCATCAGCTAAAGAATATCCTAGGATAAGTTGAATTTATAAGGTTTCATGCGCGGACTGTGAAAAAACCCACAAGCGACTGGTATCTGTACAATGGGAGGAACATGTATGAGAGGCGGAACTTGCGAGGAAGAAAGGAAGGGATCCTGCATCGCTGAAGTCAATGGTAGCCGGCACATCGTTGGGGATGGACACAACATCGGCTGGGACAATATAGCGATGATTCAAGAGGGAATAGATTGCAGGAAATTAAATGCGCAAGAAAGTCTTTCAATTCTGAAGGAATCTGAAGATTGAACCAGGATGTGGGAAATGTGCAATCAAAGCTACTGAGGTGAGTTGCAAAGGAAGGAGGAAATCGACCGAGAAAAAATGGCTGAACGATCTCCAAAAAGATATTATATCGCCTGCAATTGGAAATCTTCCTGCCAGGAAAGATCATCAAATTAATCAATTGAGCTAGGTTTCCAGTTCCTAATAAGATTGCAATTAAGGATGGTAATCATGTTTTAATTTTGAAACCTATCCTCTTTGCTGAGGTTATATGATATACACTGCCGGTCAAAAGTTTAAGAGCGCACTTAAACAACATAATTATCTATCAATTGTAATAAAATCGCATAAGATAAAAAAAAAGAATTGCATATCTGCATATTCTATTGTTAATATCAAATATTTAAAGAAGTCATTCTTTTGTTCACTTTCAAGTTATTGGACAATAAACATCTATTGTTTTCAAACACCGACAACCGCTGCGCTGGAGCCAGGTGGTGGAGTCGTAATAATATTTTTATGATGTGCTCATTACTAATTACTTTGCTTTTGTTCCGCATTGGTCTATAATTAGGACTATTTAGCTTCTGAAAACACGTGTTTCCGACTTATTACCTGAGTTTACTTGGGATTATTCACAAACAATCTCAATTAGTCTAAACTTGTGGTTTCTACAGTCAAGACGTGTTAAAATGGGAAAAGCACGCGAAATTAGCAGTGAAGTGCATTCTGCCATCGTTGTTTTACATAATGAAGGCAAATCTGAACGTGAGATTGCTTCACAACTGAAGTTATCGAAGGCTTGTGTTCATGGCACAATAACTCGATACAGGGAGACAGGCAGTTTTCAAGATCGTCCACGCTCGGGAAGGCCGAGAGCTACCACGTCTAGTCAAGATAATTTCATTGTTGTTACCAGCAAGCAAAATATACGCTTAACAGCACCAGAAATCCGTGTTGAAGTAAACAAAACCCGAGTTAAACCTTTATCATTGACTAAAGTAAAACGGCGACTGAGAGATGCAAAGTTGTATGGCCGCGTCGCCGTTGGAAAACCTCTGCTAAAACCACAAAACAAAAAAAAGGATGCAGTGGGATCTTGCCCATCGAGATTAGACTGAAGAAGATTTTTAAAAAGTCCTTTGGAGCGATGAATCCAAGTTTGATCTGCTCGGTTCAAAACGAAGAATTTACGTTCGACGCAGTGCCGAAGAAAAGACGATGCCAGACTGTGTAGTCCCAACAATCAAGCATGGTGGTGCCTCAATTATGGTCTGCGGTTGCTTCTCTAGCCAAGGAACTGACGATTCGATCAAAATTGAAGGAATTTTGAAAAAGGAACAGTGCAAATAAAATTTAGAACAAAATGCCATTTCTTCCGGGTTGCGATTAATTGGAGATGGATTCATTTTCCAACAAGATAATGTTCCAAAGCATACCTGAGAATTATGCAGAGGATATTTAGAAAAGAAAAAGGCACAAGGGGTGTTAAAAACCATGGTTTGGCCTCCTCAGAGCCCGGATCTCAATCCAATTGAACTTTTGTAGGAAGAGCTTGATAGGAACGTCCGTAATCGTGGCCCATCATCGCAAGAAGGCATGTGGAATGCTTTATGCAAAAGTTGGAGCAATATATCACAAGACACCATCAACAAATTGATTGCTCGTATGCCGAGATTTGTGAAAAAAGTCATAAAATGTAAAGGAGGATTTTTTGATGAAAAATCAGTTTAGCTAACTATGGCCTTTTTTAGCATGGACTGTTAATATTTTTTCACTCTTTTAAAGTATAATGTTTGTGAATCAGTGTTTTATTAGATGATTCAACAAATTAATGCAACATTTAAAATTTCATTGAAATTTTATTTTATTTTCCTATTTAATTAAGATGGTCTTAAACTTTTGGCCGGCAGTGTATATATAGACCCATCTAGATCTGCATTGGCGGTCAAATGTACTGAAGAAGGGTACAACTGGTGCTTGAAATACGTATATACAAAAATAAAATAAAAAATATCCCGTCTAAAAAATATATATTTAAAAAAATCTCCAGCTATATTTGTCGCGAGTGACAGTAAAAATATTATAAAATTCGATATAGCACATATAATCGTGGAGCATAAAGGCTGTTAGTATCTCACACAACAAACGAACGATCGAAAATGTAAACATTAGTAGACGACTGCTCGCAGACATAGTTCGATAGAAAATTCAGCTGAGCATTTTCTCACTAATTGGATTCCATTTAACCTAAATTACACTTGATACGAGTGTTGTTCATTATTAAATAGTACTTTTTGCATCCTTTTTGGCATTCAAACAAACTTCCTACAAAGCATGTCTATTTCACGCGAGTATGTTTGTATAATCATTGCAATTATCGTCCGTTAATAGCTTGGATCAACCTGAAGCGTATGATGAAAAAAGGTATTGCTCACTTGCCAGCAGCTTATTTAGAACAATTTTTTTGCTAGATGTGATGGGAAAATAGTTCATTCGATGTTCTCTTCATCAAATCTACTAATAAATTAAATTCACGACCGTTAGATACAACTAACATTTCCACAATGTTCACGTCTAGCGTGACAGCGCTAAGTGCGAACCATTGATAACGAATAACATGCTAATATTTATTTTGTTTGTTTACAAATAACATTTTCAATTTAGGTAATAGTGTCATTAGTCCCAATATGTTGCTTTCACTGGTCATTCCATTGAACTATCCCCGGGAGAAATATACTGGAATGGATTATTGACTGAAAATGTGTGCTAACACAAAAGACAAACACCATAGACGATCAGCTATTGTAGTCGGTAAAAAGGTTTTTTTTTCTAGAAGAACTAGTTATAAAATATAGTTAAGGAGGCCAATTACTTGGGATAAGTTTATTCGATTGTTTTCGATAGGATATATGTACATTATTGCCAAACGAGTTTGACAAACATTGAAAATCAGCATTTAAAAAGAAATTCGCATCTCAGCATATTTCAAAATCTGAAGTACTTTTGAAGCAGATATGTCCTAAATGAAATTGTTCTACCTCGATATTTTCTTTTGTTATTTGGACATGAGATATTTAAGACAAAGACAAAGTACCAAGTGAAAATTTTGAGGATAATCGATAGTGTCCTTGAAAAATAATTTCTCTTAATTTTCTCACCACGCAAAGTTTATCATATGCTTCAGGTTGATCCACGGTGCCCTGGTTGTAATGCATAAAGCCAAGCGATTAAATTTTAATTGTTTTCTTTTCTTAAAAACACGGAATTGGTAAGAATGACAATCGTTCACACGATTGTTTCATTTTTACAGAAATCGCTCATAAACGATGTGAGAGAACAATCCTAGAGACTAGTGGACCAAACAGGACAAAAAGAGCTATCTTTTGAAATAAAACACTATGATTTACAGTGCTAAAGACATTGCCAACATCACTGTAAACTACGTCAATATTGATATTGGCAGTCTTGAGCCTTTGCGACTATGTAAGTCCGATTTTTCTTCGTTGAACGGGCCGGTAGGAGCCTAGACGACAACCTACAATAAAAGGCTTGAAAAGCTTCATCGTAGGCGTTGCATTCGAGGAATTTCGGGAGTCATGAAAATCAACATGCGACACAGAGATTGGAAATACTGGATATGAAACCGAACTTGAGGTATTGCAGAATGTTAGCTAGCTTGTAACTGAGAAATATACCAGAAATAAACTTGCATTTGAAATAAATGAAAGTGGAAAGCATATTGGGAAAAGTAAGAATTTGATGATGACGTTAGAAAGTCAATCCGTACAAGGACCTACGCTGGAATATAAATAAAATAAAATCTAGGGTAGGTGAAAAATGAAACTGAATATAGTGTTTTGGGTTGTAAACGAAGGACAAGTAGAGAAAAAGAAGTCGACAAATATTTTGCAAACCTTTTCGGTAATGCAGCTGTGGCGGCGTTTTTTACAGAACATACCCTCTAACACTGACCACAATTCGTAGTCGAGGGGACTAAGGTCTAGACTGGCTGATAGCCACAAATTAACGCTGATAAGCTCTGGCACATGGTTCCCCAGCCACTCTTCTGTAGTTTTTGCCTTGTGGGCAGGCGCAGAGTCTTGTTGGAAAACCCATTCTTTATTTTCAAACACGGTTCGGTTTAGGGGCTCCACTACCTTCATTGAGATATTCGACTGATAGTTTTTGGCAGCTGTTTTGACGCCCTTTTCACAGAAATGGGGAAAAGTGACACCTTCGTAGGAAACCAAACCATCAATGATCTGGATAATGTCCTCGTTCAACCCTCGGGATCTTTTTTGTAGCCTCCTTAGAAGACCGTGCATATATTCTATCATTTTGTTTGTTGAAGGATTCCTTCACGGTAAAGATTTTCTCGTCAGTACAAAGTATTCTTTTGTATTGTCCTTTACCGTATCTCGATAACAGCTGTTTTGACTTTTCTACCCTATTTTGTTTTAAAGCAATTTGTCTTCTGAAAGCTGGAAGCCCCAAAGTCTTCTTTGATGATACGACTCATGATTCTCGGCGCAATATTCATTTCACGAGACATGATTTTCTGATTGCGGACAGAATTTCTTGCGATTCTGGACCTTACAGCTTACGAGCCGAAAGAGGTCTGCCGGATCTTTTACGGTTTATTACATCTCCTGTATCAATGAATAACGCTGTAGTTCGATACATGAAAACACGAGTGATTTTTAATGGCTTTAGTGTTTCAAAAATTCGGTCTTTTGGTGTAAAGCAACCGCGGCTATGCGGTCCTCTTTGCTATACCACTCCATCGTAACTGCTCAAGCTGCACTGACAAGATGTAGCGCGTTTTTGGAGCATATGTCAACATATTCAAATAATAATAATAAATATGCCGTCTAAGGAAACACAACAGTTTTGTTTTTTATCTATTGTATAAGGCGTAGAAAACATCGACGACAAAAATAGTTTTGGTATATAGTTTCCTGGTGATTTTTTAAGAGGGGGGGGGGGTGTAAGATGAAGAAGGAATCAACAAAGAACCAAAATGTCTGAATTTCAATGAAAAGGAGTCGCCTTTAGCGAAGTAATTGTGTTTGGTCCAGATTGGATTTTAGAGTTTTGAAAACGGTATGCTGTTTTTTCAAAGCACGACGCTTCAGAATAACAGACGACCTTCAGAAATTTTGGACGAAAAACTTGATCATTTTAAGACAGCTAAAACTTTTCAGGTGAGCCGAGGAGGTTCAGTGCTCTAAGCACGACTATGGTAAGAAGTTCAGCGCGAAATAAGGTCATAATATAAAATGTAGAACTTAAGAAAGGCATCTTTAAAGCTAGATAGGAGATTGAAGAGGCAATTTTCTTATTCAGAGAAATCACCTAGGTTTCAGTACACCCTTTGTGACACCACAATAAGAAAGATGGACACCACAATGAAAACCTAGGCATAGAATGCTGACAACTTGAGCTTAATACCCTTATGAAGATGGTTATGTTGTTAACTCTTATACCACAAACTTCCGTGAAAACCTTCAGGAAAGTGAGGCTCAGAATTTTCATCCGTCTTCTGGAAAGTATTGGACACACGCGCAGGAAATGATGGATCGTTTGTTTCTCTGCTTCCAACTAGCAATGGCGGCGACAGGCGTTGTACGGAACGACCAATCGTCCTGCGTGCCTGCCAGTGCTCCGTCAATATTGAGATTGTGACCCTTCCAGTCTCACGACTCATATTGATGTGCTGCTTGGTGCATTTTGAACTTAATCTGGGCCAAGTTTGCCTGGTTGTCCTGCAAGTATTTTCCAGAGGTCGAGTTCAATTTGCAGCGTCGAAGTATTACTATTTAATACTGAGATGAATATTTTCAAGGCAAAGACTATCGGAAAAAGCCCGATCAAAAAACAGAGCTCTTCATACTAACCATGATAATTCGATTTTCAATAACTAAACTTTGGTTGTTTATGTGCTTCTTGAATTTTAGGAAGATAAAAAAATTACGCTAAGCAAAAGAGATTGATGGTGTGGTTCAAGAAGAACATTAAAGTGAAAAGCAAGCATTAAAGACAAATTATCAGGAATGACATTGAACAAAACAAGATCATTCACTACTGATGACTCTCCTTCATCAAATCAATTTCAAATACACTCAATCGAAAACCACGTGAAGTACAATATCGTTTAAAACCAAAAGAATAAAACACTACGAAGGCATCACATTACAGTGTGCGTTTAAAAATTAATTATGAAAATCATGATAAGAAAAACGGGAAACTGTTTTTCAAAAATATTATGCGATTGGATATAAAACCGGAAGTTCAACAATAAATTATAATTATCGCAGAAACTGGTAACTGGAAAGAGGTTGAAAATAAAAAATGCCGATAACTTTTCAGATAAGATAGTACAGATCGAAATATACGATTTCAAGTAATCCCAACGGAACACCTATAAAACTCTTCCGGACAACATGAACAACGATATTGATAAATATCGTTGATATGATATTGAGATTCAAATCAAAATTTAAGTATAACTTATTGAGTGAATTTGTCAAATTATTATGCAAGGATCTCAGCAATAATGCGGCTATTTTCTTCACACACTTTTCTAGAGTGTATCATTAGGTATATTGGCAGTTGGTGCTACTGTTCACCTTCATAACCAAATTATAAAAGATATTAACAAACATGGTGACAAGTCGTTGATGAATTTGATAACAACAACAAAACAGAGAAAATATATGATCCAAGACGGTCGTCCGTTCCGCGCTTCTATACAAATATGAAAAAAAGTTCTCCAGAAAAATATTACGACCTTTAGCAGATTCAAATAGGTGCTGGACATATAGGGTGGGTCATTTCTTCAACATGTAGGACATTTTTTGGTTTCTTTTAAAAGAAGTCAGGAGAAGATTGATTGTTTCGCGGTTGGTGTGTCCCGTTGCGCTTTCTCGTTGGAACCAAAACTTGGCCAAATTCAAATAATCATTCAGCTTCGAAAAAAATCAGTTAGCTTGCCTCTGTGGTGCACGCCCTTTACCGCAACGCTGTTAACATTTTTATTTTGAAAGAAGTATGAACTAATGATGCAACCATTACAAAACCAGCACCAAACACTCTCTGTTTCAGGAGCGGCTGGGTTCCCTAAGGATACGTATGGTTTTTGGAGGTCCCAAATCAAAAGTTCTGTTTATTGACCAAAACCATTTACCAAAATTGACGTCATTTTTCAGCCGTTGCTCTAGAGTTCAAGATTTATTGCAGCGGAGTTTGACACTCTAGCAATGTTTGCCAATGTCGAAATAAGACGAAACTAACAAAAGGAGCACCCTATGCATATGATCCTGTTGGCTCCGCATAACCGTCAATGGGTGGCCGTGAGGATAAAATTGCAAAAGAACATCGATATGGATCTACCAGGATTGTCTGGCTGAATAACTTGGACGTTGATTTGGACTGCAGTACCGTTGATAGGGTGAGTTATTGGAATGCCACTGCAATAATCTCCACATATCATAGATTTCCCTTGCGAATGAGGCATAAAAAGCGAATTCAAACAGTTTTACAAGTCTGACTGTTGCGTGCAATCCATCAGAGCATGTTTTTATCAGGCGCGGATTCTGGAAAGTCGACTTTTTGCCGATCGCAAAAACTGTTTTGCATTAATATTTCCGTTCACGTCTAATCTAACTTCTGATGGAAACGAGCCAATGATAATGTGAATGTTTTGATTGATAAGACCGCTCCACGTTGACTCCGCGATCGGCTTTGTTTGGCATGAGTCAGCGAGGAAGTCGAAGGGATTCGGCACCAACTGCTATGCTGCCAGCGCTAGTGCCGACGTGAACGCCTGTCTGCGGCTGCCTTCAATGTAGACGCAAAAACTCGTACTGCAAGTCACCTTTCCACTTACTATGCGTTCAACTGGTGGCCGGCCACAGCACATTTAAGGGAGTATGCGAAATCGAACCCGGAAGCGAACTGCGAACAGATTGCTGTCTATTAATAGCGTTAACAAATCTTTGGCCAGCGTGAGGTAATCATCGCAAAAACCTCCAAACGTCAACGGCGGCGCTGGTGCAACTTGCAACCAAACAGCTCTGAAACGAGCCATTACACTGCTATTGCTCTGATAGCCGTGAAATGAGGCTTGAATCGGCCGACCGACCGTCCAAGCCGAATTGGAAATTCATTTTTTGTCCTAGTCTGCGATTCGCCATGTCCTTGACTTCGACACACGCACCACATCCATCCCGAATCGCTTTCATCGACGCCGTTACGCAATGGAGCGCAAACAAACAAACCGCCAGGCTGGGCGGGCAGCGGCAAAGTGTCCTTGCGGAACGGGGAAACGCCAGTTGGCGGTACGAAATCCACACGACTGAGCGCGTCAAGGTTGCAGACGCAAGCATATGGCGCTTGATGGACGGACGCAAAGAAAGAAAATCGTTGCCCAACATCCAAGAGTTGATTTGCCAGGCATTGGAACACAAAGCACGAGCTGCTGCTTTTCCTGCATGCGTGCGTGCTGCGTTTTGCAACTTCTGACGTGCGTGTTGTAAACAGAGACGCGCAGATGTGTCCAAGATCGCGTTTTTGTCGTCTCGAGCCCAGCACCAAGCCGAAAACGTCCAAAACGTAAGCAATGCAAGACTGGATTTTGGCAATAACACAGCCACAAGCAGAGCCACTCGGGAGCCTCGCGATTTCCACACACAGCACAGCACGGGGGGCACAACAAAACACCGAATTGCATCTTTCACTTCGCAAGCAAACCACCCGCTAGCCGCCGGACTTTCCGAGCATTTCATGTAGGAATTATGCAAACGATAATCACACAAGCGTTTATATCAATCATTACCGAAATAGAACATTGTAAGGAGCCTGTCGTGCTTGGTGATCGCTGCACTGTCACCAATGCCATATTAATCACTGCATGCGCGCGACCAAGTGGCTAACACATTTTCCAATTCAGTCCGCAATGAGTCCCGATGCCTGATGCGATTAATAGCACTTTTCACGTAAAAAATACGGGCGAGAACATCTACGAATGCGCCATTTTTATTGCGATTTGACAGGCCGTGTTTGCAAGACAAAACGAAGAGCCACACACAGCACAGCAGCAGCCTGCGTTTAGCACACACGGGCCGTGTGTACGAGCCGATCCGGGAGGGGAGGGCGAGGCGAGGTGTGGTCGCGTGAGCACGGCCATGTTTGGGCATTACGGCGGACCGCGCAAATGACAGTTGCAATGGCGGCAAATGAAGTACTAAATTCGAAACTAATGGATTATGTGATGGTTCTAGGGTTGATTATATCTATAGAAAACTATTTTCTGAAATCGATACGAAAAAATATCATTATCATGATAAGTGTTTAACCCTTCGCACGATACACGAACTTTTATAATACCATCACGTAATAAAAGTATTTTTAATTAAATTGAAAATAAACCAGCTAAATCACATCTGTAAACATACTATGATAACAATATTAACTTCTCATCACTAAGTACTGAATGACTGAAGGAAGTCCCCGTAAACAAAGCAACGAGCTTTTTCGATATGTTAATGGACAAAAAAAAACACTGCTATACAAATGCTTTTAAAATGATACTAAAAAAATACCTCTTGTAGGAACTATATTCGAAATAATTTATAATCAGCTCCACAAAACGAAAAATTTAAATCCGCTTAATTAGCTTTTATAACGGTATCTCATCCTTTGGATCCAAACACATATGATAGACGATATTTCAATTGACTTGTATTTCTTTTAAAAATTTGTGCATACACAAAAAATCCAGAGATATTATGGATTTATAATAAAGTTGGAGATGGCCTCACAAATGATTTTAGTGGATTTCGGTATATTTCTTAATTCGAATTTTATTGTGACTGAATTTTAGATAATCAGATTTGAGGCGAAGACTAGGGAGAACGACTCACGACATTACGAGGCAAACCTGGTTGGTAGAAGAATTTCACAAATACATAAAAAATGTTTTAAAAAATATTCTTGTCAAGTCTATGAGACAAAAATCTTGTTAACTTCCAATTCCACCGTCGAAGCGAAGTCATTACAAAGGAAGGAAAACGTAAAAGGAAGGACGCTATATCAATTTCTTCCAACAAACCCTTCGACATTTAGATCAAAGAATACGCCAAAAACAATTGCCATCTGTTAACAAATTCCAATTTAATCTAAGCTCTTCACAACACATAACACTACATAAATTAACTGCTAATATCCTTCGAACTGTTTAACTGCAACGCCTGGATAAGTGCATCTGATGACAAATCACGTCCTCGGAATCGTCTGAAAATTTCGGCTGTACTCACGGATCCACCGCACGCGAAGAAAGTGCTTTTCAGGCGTTTTCCGACGTCGGTCCGGTCGTTCTCTCCGAACGCGCTGTAAACATCGGCCGCAACCATTTTCGAGAGAATGTGACTAAAGTAGGCCGCGCCCCACTCGCCTGCGAAAATGTTCGTCATCGAGCAAGGGTGCGAGTCCCTCTTGTCCAATTCAAATGCCATGTAGTTGGGCCAAAGCTGGCGAGAGACGTCCGGCCAAAAGTCCGTCGAAGTGTGCAGTTCCAAGTCCAGATTGGCCACATACAACTCCTTACACAGCTCGAAACCAGCCATATAGTTTTGATACACCTTTATGCTGTCCAAGCACTCTTGCGGGATTTCTGTGTCTTGGCTGTAGTGACCCGACAAGTTGAGCAGGACGTTCGGGTCTGTGAGGAAGTTTTCCAATACCTTGCCGCACACTTCGGCCGCGTCCCATTCGATATTGGACAGCCCCGCCAGGTCGCTGTAATTCACTTGCGTGAGGATGTGCTGCATGCATTTGCCGAAGCTTCGGAATATCATTCCCAAATCATCGACTGACAACAGGCTGGGCTTGTCGTACAGCGGCGTTGGAAAGTTGAAAATCAGCGAGCACAGCGGTTTTGCCTCGGTGACAGCGCTGCGGTTGCGAATCGCGACCATCCATCCGTCCTTGCCTTTCCAACCCTTTTGCGAGTAGCAATCCAAATAAAACCCACCGAAGAGCTCCGCCTGATTGGATTCGTTGTACACGTCGTAATATTTCACGGAAGGATGCCAGGCCTCCACGTTCTCCCTCTCGACGATCGTCACTTGAAATAGCTTTTCAAGTAAATGAAACACCCCTGTGATGACCCGCGGTAGAGGGAAATACTCTCGAACACGCTGCTCATCGTAGTTATGAACGGCGCTCAGATGTTTTCGTTTCCAGTACGAAATATCACAAAGATCCAGCTTGTGGTCGAACCCGCAGTCGTTTGCAAACTTCTGCAGAGTCTCGATTTCCTTCAGCTGCGTGGGATAAGCAAAAGTCAAGAGGCTGCCTAGGATTTCTCGGACGTAAGCTGCGTCTTTGGCCATTTTAGTTTCCATCGACATTGCAACGAAGTCGGAATATCCCAACAGGTTCGCTTGTTGCTTACGAAGCGATCGGATGTTTTCGATGTGAGTGCTGTTTGCCAAGGACTTTTCCGTGTGGAGAGAGGCTTTGCGGACGTCCGCCTGCCAAAGATTCCATCGCTCTACTCGGTCCGGGCAATACTCAAGTACGCCCTTCACAATGTCCGGGCGCAACGTCACCTTCCACGGCCCTTTTGTTGGTTCCTCGTCATTGACGGCTACAGCCTTCAATAAGGACGGTGGGAACGATCGCACTAGGCTATATTCCTTGATGGTATGATTGAATTGTTTCATGGCTGTTTCCACCTTGCTCCCAAACGTCGACCTTTCCTTATTCAGATCAGACAAGATTTTGTTCAAGCGTGCTTTCTTGTCAGCTTCCAAGTTCAGACCATTCAGGCGCCCTTCCAGGCGATACTTTTTGATTAGCTGCTTGCCTTCCGATGATCCCTCGTCCACCGCAGCAGGATCCGCTGCGGACAGACAATCGTAGATTGGTTTGCTGTTAAATCGAGCGGCACGCGCTCTCTGTGCACGTTCGTGTATGTTTAGATAGTAGCGCGTTGGCATCAAAGTGCTACTTCCCACGTAAAGAGTTTTCGCGACCCCCCATGTCGTCTCCAGATCCTTTAGGGCATGCTCAAATGGGTTTAGGATTTCGCTGTACACATCAATCTGGTCTTTGGGCGCAATAGTCTTTTCAATCTCGGCTACGAGGTGCTCAATTGCACGAGCTTCAGTCCCCACTGCTGCTAAACACTTTTCGACCGAAATAGCAGTGAACTCCGGCAATCCATCCGGACTTGAAAGGCCGGTTCCATCGCCATTCTCGCCGATCTCGGGAACCCTGTCGAATAGCGGTGTTATCATTAGAAATGGATGGAAATTAGAAATGGATGCGGGTTTAATCACAATACTATGTATCCATCAGTCCTTGGCGTTGTGTGTATCCTTCGAAGAATTGTAACTTTAGCCCCAAACTGTCTCCGCAACACCGCCGAGATCATGGCGAAATATTTGACAGTCTGGTTTCCGGCGAAATTGAAGGCTGAGTTCGCCGCATTTGACTGACATTTGAACCTGCTTCTTGGAAAATGCTAGTAAAAATCGGTTCAAAATATGTAAGCATGCACACACTGTAGAGTAAATTAGTCGGCCGAATCTACACTAAGTATAGCAGGAAGATAGTTGAGTGTTTTCGTATTTTAGGTAATGAGAATGGATTATCATTCTATCTTCGATGGTTTTAGCCATAATAAATTATCAGAAAGAGAAAATAAGCAACGACAGCCTGGCTCGAAGACTACCTTGGTGCTCAGCTGATACGCTACATGCCAGTGGTGGCGGCCGTTTGACGTTGCTTGTCACTTTGTCACCATCATCATAATTGTCGCCGTCGAACTGGGCTCTGTGATGGAAATCTCAATTTTACATTTTGCCCGCATCGTAGCCACGAAAATGCTTGAATGTGAACAAATTTCTTAACAGTGAAACAATGTAGTGAATGGAAGCAGGCACACATTACCATTTTTTAGTTTCATTTATTCGCACATGAGAACGTGGGCAAGGTAAGTTTGCAAGTTCGTAATGCGTATTATCACGTTTGCTAACGTTGAGGCGAATATAGTGAATCATTGATAAACAGTGTCCTTGAACACGGAAACTGTTGCCTAAAAAAAATCTTGCAAGAAACCTGTTTGTTGCTTATTTCGCGAGTAGCGTTGTTGGGTGCTGCATTTGGCGCCATGCAGAAATCGGGAGCAATTGCTTCGAAGTAATTCCTTTTGGAAGTTTCCTCAAATCAGGTCTGTCTCAAGCTCCCCGTTCAACCCTCATTGATTTGTCTGAACAAACAATGAGCGAGTCTGGGGGAAAAATTTCAACCTTGAAATGTAACTACGTATCAGTTCTGGTTGACCTAATCTGAGTCCTGCCTCGCGCTGGCAGTTGCCCGATAAAGCCGAGCTGTTGGGTCTTTTACTTGATTGTCGACGAATATTTTCACGCGCTTCCGGATGACGTGAAGTACGAAAATACATGAATGCAATGCATCATTACCAGGCGTAGTGTGTTAAAAACCAATGAAAGAATATCATGGGCATGATGGGCAACATCTCAAGAACAAGTAATCAATTGGCATGTGAGCCTGAAAACTGTTCAAGTTGGATGGCAAAGGGACAGGATTCTCAGTTGAAACTCAACGTTACAAGTCGATCGGGTCCCCAATTCTATGCAGTGTTGAATGGCAACCATCTTTGGTTCAAGTCAACTGCTTCCAAGTATGCTGAAGCTAGTTTTTGCCAGATGGAACTTAACCCGTGATCGTCACTCGCCCACAATTGAATTTCGTACAGCCAGTCATCCAATTCTTTCCTTGCAGATGTGCTACACTCCAGCATGACTCGCTTACAGAGAAACTATGGCAATATTTAGGTTGGGTCCTTCGGTCACTCGAAGCTGAGAGACATCTGTTTATTATAGAAATGTATAAACATATACTTTAGTTTATTAGATTTAACTATTTTCATCTGCTATTAGGAAATTGGATTTTTTTCAGTTTAAAAGAATTCTTAACAATAACAATTGTAGTATAAAAAGGATTTCGTTTGATCCAATTAAAAAATTGAAAACGTGCTTCAGTCGAAGTAACCATATCCATTTTTAGTTCGATACAATGGAAAACAAGAGTGATGGGAAAGCATCAAGCAAGTGCCTGCCTACCAACATAGAGACGCTACCTGCGCGGTTGCAGAGAAAAATCATTGGTAGCACCGATCTTGATAGGAAGCACAGTCCGAGGAAAGGTATTTTTTGTTTTGCAATAAATCGTCCGTAAGATGCTATTCAATTTTTAATCTGACTAAAAGAAGAAACTGCTTCTGCACACTCGCCGAAGCTCAGTGCCGTGCCAGCGACGGGAGTGTTGTCGTCTAGCAACGCGAACATCAGTAATGCACACCTCCATGCCAATCAATCCATCCATAGGAGGTCGGAGCCTGGATTTATCAATAATACTAGGTGCCAACTGCAGATGGAATATAAAAGTGCCAAATGGTTGGACCTGAGAACGGTTAACAGCAAGAGTGAACATTTGATCAGTTGTATAGAGACAATTAAAGTCGTTGAACGAGAGCTGTTCGTGCTGCTAGAAGAACGGTCATTTCTGGAGGTAAACTGCCATCGCTTTGCAATTCAATCAATTAGCAATCATTTTTGCTTCAGAAATGGGATACGTATTGCCTTATCCGAATGACGCTCCAAAAAATATTTCGAAAAATGCTTGGCGAAGAGCTGAAGTTCTGCTGCAAAGAGAATGTCGAACAGTATTTCTGGAAGGTGCTTTACTACAGCTCCATCGAGGCGATGAAGAAAGGCGGTTTGTTCAACTCGCAATATGGAGGCAGGGCATGCGAACTGATAGAAGAAGGTCTATTGTTCTACGAGGACTTACTCGAGCTTCTTCGTGCAGAGTATCATTTAAACCTCGATGTATTCATGGGCGAGAGTTACATTAAAAGTAAGCAGCTCCAGCCCTACTAGTACTTGTTGTAACAGGCTTGTGTTTTAATAGATGGCGTATCCGAGAAGCACTCAACCCACAAAAATGAGATCCTGGCAAAAGTTTCAGCACAAAAGATTTTGATCAACCTTGGCGATCTTTCACGCTACAAGGAGCAGATCGAGTTGACAGGTAGCTTTAAGCAAGCTCGTGAATACTATGAAAAAGCACAACAGTTATTACCAACCAATGGTATACCGTACAACCAATTAGCAGTAATTTCAATCTATTCGGTATGTGGGGAAAACACATTATTGTCAAGTTCGTTGCCTTCATTTTTTTGTATTCAGAAAAAGAAACTGGACGCCGTTTATTACCATATGCGCAGTCTAATGGCATCGAATCCAATTCACTCGGCGAAAGAGAGTTTGAAAGTGCTGTTTGACGAAATCCGTAAAAAGGTAGGATTGTCGCGATTATCCCTAGAAATCACTAATATGTTCAAACTTGAGTAGCAAGAGACATCTCTACCGAAGGAAAACGAAGTGAAGAGCAACGAGAGTGTAATGCCGATGCGTAGAGAGATTTGGATCCATCCGGATGGAAGTCGCAGGTTACATCGTTTCGCGTCGTTTCTCAATCACAACAAGAAAAATTCCATAGATAGTGAGGAGTCTTTGAAACAATTGGATCCTCATCAGGTAAAGTTCGAATATGTCGTTCAATTTTCATTGGTTTTACCACTTACACTCTCGAATTCAGCTCCATAAACGCTTCTTGCTAAGCTTTTTGCATACGCAGGGAAAGTTATTTACCGGCATTGGGTAGGCGTTGAAAACATATTTGCGACGTAACTTGTGTATGATTTCTTGTTGTTGCTTCAGAATGGACTCGTTTGACCAAGTGACAAATCAAATGCTGAATGAATTCAAAGTGCTAGTGTTCCATAGTCCGTGTACATTCACATACCAAAGATTACTCCAAATTGTCTCGTTGAATATCTTCTCGGTGTGCTATAATAATAGGGAAGGTAAACATTGACGTCATACGGGGTGGCGAGGACGTTGATGATTCAGACTTTCTTGTTTAAATTTCTAGGAATAAAAGTCGAGAAGAGGGAAATTCGAATGCAAGCTTTTACGGTGGGTACAGTCATGTTCGCGATAATCCTCAACAAGATCAATGACATTCTTGGGGAGTATCTCTTCATTGAGTGTAAGGAATCCAAGCAAGTGCTTAAGTTAGAAGCTCAGCCGGAAAATAATGGAATTGAATCGTAAGTACTTAATGAAAATATCGAGAGTGTCGAGCAATTCATTCGCATCTTTTAGGCTTCCATGCTCCCCAAAACGTGGTAGCTTCAAAATGAATTTCCCGGAATATTTCTTCGCAATGTTGTCTGCTGTTAAGGTAGTAAATTCACTGAAATATTTTAAACGCTTATAATACCTAACAACATTTGCAGGTTTGGTGCAGTTGGCTGCTGAATTACGATGATTTACGAAATTCGTCCCTGCCTTACATCAACACAGAGAAGCTAAGGTAAGATCCGAACAATAAACAAGCACTGGTTAATATTTAAGCATTCTATAGGAGCATAAATGTAGATCCTTGGAAATCGCTTGCCAAGTTTTTAAATTTGATGGAAAATAGAGAACGTTGTGATGATTTATTAAGTCAAAATACTACTTCCGGTGAGTTGAACCAACGATTGGAAATTTTTACTCAGTCATTTTATTTGCAGAATGTATGCCAGTTTTGTTAGACGAAGACATATATTTGAGAGGTTTCGCTCCCTTGAAATTGAACGACGAGGATGTCGTGTATTGCCATAAAACTTGTGATTATGAAGAAACGAAGAATGCTTTTCGGCTGACTAAAATTTTCCAATTTGCAAATATATTATGTAGTTTTGAAAACCAGATAATTAGGAAAGTAGAAACTGATCTAAATGCAGCAATATACGAAGGATGTTTGTCATTTGGTACTGAGGTGGGTACAAATCCGTAATCATATTTTATTATTTAACGATAAACTCGAGGCTATAAAGCGAACGAATAAATGACCAACTAATGAAACTTCGTTCGATTTTCTTAGAAAACTACTGGTGATGAAAACACTATAGATAATCAAGAAGATTTTGAGGAGCTCATTGGTCCCATGTGTGATTTGAATAAAGAATTTAGTGAGAAGGCTTTGATAAATGATGAAAAAGGTAACGTGGAGATTGGTTCGAAAACAGATAATCCAGAAATAAGCGAGCTGATTAGGCGCAAAAATGAGTTAGAAAAGAAACAAAAAATGCAGGAATCATATCACCAAACACTACAGGGTCTTCTTCGAAAAAGTGGAATATTTTTACATATTGAAGTTCGGCCGAAATATCTTGTTCCTGACACAAACTGTTTCATTGATTTCCTGGATCAGTTGAAAGTAATCGCAAGTAAATCGGAGCGATTTAATCTTCTAGTGCCGCTGACCGGTAAGCTACACTGCGTTTTGTTTGAAACTTTTCCGGCTAAATGCATATTTCTTTTGGGATTAGTGGTCAGTGAACTGGAGGGACTGTCCAAAGGTATCAAAGAGCCCGTGAACATGTTGGCGTCAGCCGAGCATGAAAATAATCCTAGTATTGTTACCAAACGATCGAAGGCGGCTCTCGAGTTTATAAGATCAAAAAATAATGGAATCAAGTAAGTTAATCTTTCGTAGAGACATCCTGGTTCGCACAAAGTAAATATTTATTCAATGTATTTGAAAGATGTGTCACAACTAAGGGATCAATTTTAAATTCATCTGTTTTTACATTGGAGGAGAGTGAAAATCAAATTTCGAATGACGACAAGATTTTAATGACAGCAATACATTTGTGTAAACATAATATCGATAGATATGAAGGTGTGTAAATAGATAAAATAAATAACTACAAACATAATAATATTTTCTATTACAGATGGAATACATTACATTGAAACGGAGGTGGTGCTATTAACAAAGGACCGAAATCTTCGTGTGAAGGCATTAGCAAGGAATTTATCAGTAAGTCATTTGTCCGGATTTTTGAAATGGGCCGGTCACACGAGATAGTTTTATTTAGTTTTAGTTTTTTTAATGGGCAAAAACAGCATGTTTGGTTCTAATTTCAATGAATATGATTTGTTTCGTTGTTAATGTATTGCATAATTCTTAAGACCATGTAAAGTTAACAAATCTTGAGTTTATACGAGTGGATTTAATAAAAAAATAAGAAGCTTTTATTCTTGAAACCCGGGTTGTTTTGAAGTGTATTTTAAACTCCAAAAATATATTATTCTTAATCTTCGCCGTTGCAACTTCTTATTGAATTTTCTTTGTCCGGTATCTTTCATTTTCAGTAAAAAGTGATAAATAGCTTAGGACTAAGTGATATGATATAGCGATCTAGAGGAGGTTGAGGAATTTCAGTCGTCCGTAGTATTTCGAGCGTAATTCCCTTTAAATAAAAAGAAATAAACAGCAGTTCGATTCTTTGATAGAATAATTTATGATGCTATTCACGCGTAGTATTTATTTCTTCTTGAATTAATTGCTAAGTGAATAATAAAGAGATGAAAGTGCAAATCTAGAAAATTTATTGTATGATTATGTTATTACCTTTCATATGTGTACCTTCGAGGACATCTACATACAACTAAGATATTATGGAGCTAGGAAAATGTCTCACCATACCTATTCTACCAGGATCTGTAAGCCTTATAGATATTATGTTCGAAACAATACTGATAAAAGCCAGGAAAGTACGAGTTGAAAGTTTGTAAACAATTTAAATAAGGATTTGAATTTCTATTCAAGAATTCAAAATCCGTGAAATTCGGTGTTACCACAGTTAATGCGTCAAGATTCTGGATCATCGAGGTCATTTAGGTTAGGTTGAGATAGTTCTGTTTGCAGTGCCGATTTGAGCCATCCCGGCGCCTTGGGCGAGATTTCCATGGCGCCCATTCTTTGCTCTCTGATTCACATAAATGCGTCAAAAATCTATAAAAACAAATTGGAACAAATTTTGGATGTTTTGAAATTATTTACATTTCTTTTAAAATGGAATTTCGTTTTCCTGGTCTTCCTATCAGCTAACTTATTTCTTAAAGCAGCAAAGTCTATATTATCCACAATTTTATTTTAAATTGATAAGCTTGCTAATTTTTTTAATCTGGGTTGAGATATATATTGTCGACTACAGATTGTTTTTTTATTAGCTAAAGATGTGAACAACTTCTACCTTCCACTAGCTACGATTACAGGTACAGTTATAAATATTCTAAACGCAATTCATAAATTTCGATACAATACCTTTATATTGCGGTCTTTAATGAAATTCAAAACATAGAAAGGGCCTCACTATCACCCTGGCCACGTAAAAAGGATGCGGGACTTATGAGGTCATCACACAATAAGCAACCATATATATCTTATATTATCCGAACAGTTAGTTTTAGCCTTCCTTTCTAGCTTCCTGGGCGGTTGACCAACTACTCTCTACCCCAACGCCAGCACTGTCTGTTAGTTATCTTAAGGGGACATAGCACCTTCAAATTTTGGAAAAATCGAAAAAAATGATAGATTTTGTTAGAATAAACCTTTAAAAGCACGATTTTAATAATAACTTGGGCAGGATAGTGTCGTAAAATTTCTACAGATGAGAATCGTTAACACTCTAAATGTCCAATTGGAGAAAAACTTCATGCATCCTTCACCTTTGGATGAAGCAGTACAACAAATTTTAATACCAATCTATGAAGGCTTAACTTCGGAAGATTTATTGAAGCGTTCCTCAGGCAATTTCACTTAAAATAGCAATGAAAGCTTCCATTCTTGCGTTTGGAATGTGGCCCCTAAGCATACGTTTGTTGACAAAAATATTAGCAGAGTTGCTGCCAATACTTCTGCATGAGTAAAAAATGAAGGATTCATAATTTTACTGAAAATAATGCAAGCTATGAGAATAACTGTAAGTTAAAGTACGATGGAACATGCAGAGAAGCGAAATGCTGCAAGAATCAAGCAAACAGAAAAACGCAATAATGAGGCGTCTAAAGAGGCCAGAATTGCTCGCAGGGAGCAGAAATCCCAAGAAGAGGAGGAATTTGAGCGCAGGGAAGGAAAATTGTATGTCGCAAGCATCGCAGATTGAATTTAGTAAGGTTTTTTTAGAATATAATTTTAAACGCGATTTTTTCAAAACATTTTTCAAGTTGGTGAACGATTAAAAAAAAATCGAAATTTGAACACATTAAACTACGGATGAAAAAATGGGCACAAAATTTTTTAAGTTACAGCAGATTACAGCAGGAGGCAAAATAAGTCGATTTTCATCCATTTTTTTGTAATTAATTCTATAGCGGCTGTGATGTAGATTAAAACCCCGTTTTATTGTCTTCAATGCTTATAAAATATAGAGTTTAATTAAGATATGTCTATTTCATTCAAAAATTTTCATTTTCCTAATATAAAAAAAAATCGAAAATTGGAGATAGGTACTAATACACATTAGAAGGCCAAAAAATAGTGAATTTGTATGCATTTTTTCTCAGCTGCTTCATTTAATATGAACATGCAACATTTTTTCAACAATACATCTATCTGTCGAGAGTACAAACAAAAATTTAAAAAAAATTCAAGATGAACCTGAAGGCGCCAAAGTTAGCATCTCAAAAAGTACCCCACCGCATGGCTGACAGTTAATCTCAAAATTTGCAAGTCTGAAACAGAAAACTCAAAAAGGGTTTTAAAGACTAAGGCCTCTTTCGTGACAATTCACCACCGTTTATGAAAAATTGATTAAAAAAGTACTGTGTGTACTTTCCACTGCTACACAATTGGTAAACAGGTGCGTTTTTATGGCTAGTCCCGATGAGTTGTCCGTTTTATTTATTGGTCTTTACCCATGTCGGCACCGAGGTAAGGAGAATTGCCGGGCTTGATTCTAAGAACAAGGGATAGTCCCATCATCAAGCAAGGATTTCACTTGGGTCACAACAAGAGGTGAGTTGAAAAATGCCAAAAAAATAAATAAATCGATATTTTGAAATTTTTAATGTGTACCAGCACCTTAAATGAGCTGCATCACCTAATATTTGGGTTCTATGATATGACTTCATTGCATTGCTAAATCAGCACATTTTTAAGAAAAGAAAAGAAATTATTAATTTGACATTTCAAGGTCCTCCGAATCGGATTGCTGCGTGACGTCATTGGCCACTACAGCCACCTATTGGACAAAAGTATACAGCTGTGATAAAGCTTCAGCTGTGTATCTATCTTATGTTGTTCGCATTGTATCTTTCTGCGGATTTTGGCCATACGCAGAAAAAAGACAAGTGCATAGAAGAAGAAAGTCATGGATCAGCGCAAACGTCAGTGAAGCTCGATGTAAACACAGGCCGATTTGTTTATTTCCGCATAGGAGTTTGTGGCGTTCACTTAAATGGATCAATTTGTCGTCAATTATATCTGAACCGCGCACTATCTGGATCGACCGCCCAACAATGTCAGATGACGAAGCATGTGAGTACAGAAATAAATACCGCCATCGACTTTTCCATTTGACGACGAGTGTGCACATATGCGAAAATGACAAAAGGCGAAGTTGCGGGGGCACCCATGCTCGCAGTGAGGACATGAGTGAGTGTGGATAAATCGATTGCATAAGTGGAGTTGTTAAAGAGCGACGTGCTTGGTCGTAGCCGGCGGATAATTAATGTGTAATTGTTTAGATTTCTCGTTAATGAGATACTTGGCAGTTGAACGATGGTGGTTTTAATTGCGCCACTAGGTCTCATTCGCAACGATTATGTTGAACGCGTTTCGGAGGCTTGGAATCGGATTTATGGGATTGTTTACATACACAAGGCGTTAAATATTATACGCGATTGATGAAGCCTTACGGGAACAGTTTTGTACTTTGCCGTCCTCGCTTTGGGTAATTGGTTCGTGTTGGATAGTGAACACATACCCTCGTGCTCCATAATATGTCTTCCCATTATGTATGCTGTTGCGTTCTTATTTTTGAACACAGAAAATTACTCCTTATATCTATGCTCGAATCAGAGCCCATCGCGGAACAACTCCCTGCCTCGCCTTACGTACGATCAAGGACTAATCTGCCACCTCTATATCGGGAAGCCGTCCGGAGACTAGCCGTTGCAAATACTCACACACATAACCAGTCAGATCATACCATTTACGCACGTGCATTTTGTTTGTCTCTTGCTAAGTGTTAATGGCTACGTACCTTTCCACTGTTACACAATTGGTAAACACATGCATTTTTATGGCTAGTACTGATGGGTTATCCTTTTTATTTATTGCTATTTGCGGTTGTCGGTACCGAGGCAAGGAGAAACCGCAGGTTTGGTACGAAGAACAAGGGATAGTCCAATCATCAAGAAAGAATTTCGCTTGGGTCAAAACAATGCAATCATTGAAAAAAGTCTACAAATCAAAAGAGGAAATTTTCGTAACAGTAAATTGTATCTTTTTGAACAGAAAATATTGTGTTAAAATTTTATAAAGATCCAAACATTATTATTATAGTTATGCTCAATTTAATGCGCGCGCTCTGTGTATACTCATAGACACACGTGGCTCTGTAAGGCTCCGTCCCTCTGTTAAGTGTTTAGCTCTAGATATACAAAAAATGTTCGAGTGTGCATGAAAACAAGTATATTAACTGTAATATTGAATTTAAAATGAGAATGCTTGCCTCATAACCTTGCCTAATCGATATTTTGAATACTAGTAACGTTTTGAATTTTTGGGAGAAAATTATCTCTCTCAAAACTACAAATGTATTTTTCTCAAAATCACTTTTTTTATGCCGTGCCAATGATTTCTTCGAAACTACAAAACCGATCCTTTTGAAATTTTTACCATTTATTGACCACATGTATAGTTATCGTGTGAACAACGGGCGTTTCATAATATTGATTTTTTCTGTATTCTTAAGCCAAAAAATCACAAAAATACTCGAATTTCGGAAAATTATTTTTAACTGTCCGCCATTTTTTTCATAATTTAATAATTTAATTTTGCTTCAAACGATAGGCACTGACTTTTCAAATAAAATCTTTTTTGAATTTTTCGTGTCAGACCATCTCTCGCTTCAGGATCATTGTCACCGTTTAATATGAATTTTTTTAAATGGCCAGGAGAATACCGTCATTTTGTATAAAATAATAATAATAATTCTACAATTGACAGTGTATTAAATAAACCCAAAAAGAATTACTTTGATATCTACTCCAGGGGCATTGTAATAAATTCTTAAAAATAGGTCAGTTTTTTTGGTGTATAAAGCCTATAACCCCCTTAAGCGATAAGTAAAGCTTATTTAAATCAATAGAAAAGGCTCTAGCCGCATATTTGAAACTGTTGCTGATTTCATTCCTTTCCTTTCCTGTTTATGACGAGACAACAGACAACAGCAACGTATCCTATCTCAAAAAAATTGCACATACAGCAGCTATAATCAGAAATAAAGTCAGTGTTCTTTTAAATAAAAGAATATAAGTTATTTTCATTGACTTTATTTTTGACTTATACTTAGTTATTATAAATTTAAAGAAAAACATTCTCTTTAACACAATTCAGAAAATTGCATATATGTACACTCAAGAAATTCATTTTAGAAACATCTTAAATTCGCACTCTTTATGTTTTCAATAGAGAGTGTGAAATCCTTTAGCAGCAATTACTGCTTGTATGCGATTCTGCATGGAAAATACAAACTTTCGAGAAGAAGAGTTGAGTGGAATTTGAGACGTGTGGGAAGGGTTGCTATTCGTTGAGAAGATTCTGGTTATTAGGATAACCATGGAACGCTATAAAAATAATGAGTTTCCCGATGGTTTGTACGCTCTTAAAAACAGTATCAATATGATAAATACTTATAAAGTGGAATTGTACTCAAACCAGGCTTATTAATGACGTAAAAAATATTTAAATTTCTAAAATATGAACTGACTTAAGATTTAAATTAATCTTCGCAAACTGATGTAGAAATTCTATTCGATGAAGAACAATTTAAAAAATTACACTAGAAACACGTCCAATTGGTTTTTGTGATGTATCCCTTTCAAATATTAAAGAACATCTTTCAAACATTAAAGTGATGTATTTATCACTAATAAATAACTCGTGATCTTTCCTTGCATGGACATTGTTTTTTTGGTTGCGAGTGTCATGTGGAAGTTTACGAGTAGTGATAAGTTATTGGATCTGTAAATGCACGCCATCGTGGAATGCATAAATTAGGAGAATTAATTAGGACATAAGTGTTTGGGTTAGTGTTCACAAATTGTATAAGTAGCAAGTAAGAGTCAAAGAAAATATAGTCTTTGAGAATACTCAAACTAGAATCACTAGTGCGATTCCTTCTCGGCACTCTTTTAGAATTTCCCTGGATTGTGCCAATAAATCGGCACTTCAGGTAATGCCTACAATCGGCATGTTATTTCCTTGGCCAGTGGCATAAAAATTGTGCCGGCCGTTTCATTATTAAACATTCCCTCTATAATTTCTTTTATCTCATATAACCTCATCAGGGAATTCTATAATCGAGATGGAGAGGACTATGACAACAAAGGACCACAAGCAACGCAAGATGATTCCACTTCATCACATGGCAATCCTACCTCATCACATTTTGTGATAATTTGGAAGAATTCAAACGCTTCAACTTTCTTACGTACAGTAATATCTCGCAGTTACGCGATATGCGGGACCGGCGTGAATTCGCTACAACGTACAGTTGTCCATACAAATCTATGTAAAAGTTGTTTCGTCGAAACCAAGGGCTAATTAAAACACATCTAGGACTAATTTCTCTACAGAACCACATTACATTAGATCCGTAACATGAATAACAATTGTTTCAATGTAAAAGGCTTCACGAAGTCAACTAAACTCTCCTCCTTACAAAATTTGCTCACAACACGCTTCTAATTCTGATATTCCTTGTTTTGTGTTGTGTTGCACGTTCATCATTCAAATCGTTATTTTCTAAAATTTCCTTTTTGAAGTTTGCCACCCTAATATGAGCCAGGCGTTGCGGACATATGGCGAAGTGGTTGGAGAAATACTGAAATTATATAATATTTAAATTAGTATTTACAATGTAACTAGGAAACAGCTAAATGAATAAAGTATAGTAATACCCTAGTATTGTACATTATTCATTTACCTGTTTTCTAGTTATATTGCATTGATAACATGCCAGCTATAATTAAGAGAACAAAAATGTTTATTATTTGGAGATATTAAAAGGTGTCTTCTGAAGAAATACCTGAAGTTACTTCATCACCCCCGGGGCGAATCTGTTTCATTTGAAACCACTGCGGTGTTAAAAACAACCAGGTTTGCTATTTCAAAGGCCTCAGTTAACTCATCTTCTTCAAAATTGAGCACAATTTCGACGAATAAAAGCCAATAATACAAAACCTAGCAGTACCTAATTAAAATATGTATGTTTCTCAGGACTGCTAGTTTAAAAAAAACGCTTTATGATTTCAGGTACCAATCATTTATTTTCTCACTTGAAATCGAAGAATTTCGTACATCTACGTTCAAAATATTCATTTTACTTACATTCAATATTCAATGATCTCTGCATAAATGCATAAAAAGTAATGAATAATATAACATAAATAATAACGTCCAACTGATAAAATCTAAACGGCTTCAAAATTGTTCCAGCTTAAATATCAAAAAATCGATAATCTTAAGAAAATTCAAAAGTACTATATTACTTATTTGCATTTTAAATGATTGCAGCTAGTCGTCATCCTCGAATTAATCCTTACTATATCGTGTTTATAAATTTATATACGTACCCGTCTGACGATTTATTTTGCAAACCGTTTTTCAAAAGTACTTTAGAATTAAACTTCTGCTTCCACCAATGATGTCTGGTCTAAACTGGGTCAACGCGTATAGTTCCATAAAAATGTTGCTTGTATTTCCTGGTACATCTGTACAGCTTAATTAGCTCTCCTTATGCTTAACTAATTTTAATCTAGCGTTATTGTTTACAGTGCCAGTTGTTATCTCGTTAAGAGCAACAACAAAAAGAAACATAAACTCTCAGTAACTTAAAGAACAAACTATTGGTTTGTTATCAGCAAAACTTGCACGTGGAGAGTGAAAGTCTTATCGAAACAACACTTTTTCCATTACGAATTCTGACTCATGACCATAAAAAATTCACTCCGCGTAAGAAGGGGAAGAACCATTCATTCGACGTTTTCAGTTCAAGAATACTGTGTGCATCGTTAAGGGTGATTGCACGGTTGTGTATTTCTCCGGCATAGCATGGACGCTTAAAAAAGGAGGTCAAGTAAGTGCAGCAGGGTGTGTGGATGATTCGTTCTGACCTACGTTACGAAATGTGTGCGCGCACAATAATTGTTGCACTTCACACGTGACTCCTTCAGTGTCATTGTCCTATTCATTCATGCTTGAACGTCCAACGGACATGCTCACAGCGTCTTAGCAATGATAGTGATGTCAAGTCTATCGATTAGTTCGGCTTGATTTTGTGTGGTATCCGCAACTGAATCAGTGCGGCATTCGCTTCAATCTGTAGTGATTTCATGTGGATTCAGGACTACATACGTAGATAAAATGGCTTGGAACTTTGGCGTTAAGCCCAAATCCGGCACAGAAGCAGCTCTAGATGCTTGTGATTACTTTCTTGATGAAGTGCTAGATACCACCTCAATTACAGGTATGGAGGAAACTTACAGTGAAACTGCTCCCATCATTAGATCCGCCTCTTGCGAACATGTATATTTCAATGAGTCTTTCATTTATTTCAGACATTCGTGAACAGGTTCAGTTGCTGAAACATAAGGAATTGCGTCAAGCTGTGTTAGCTGGTGATGAGCGCGTAGTCAGAGTGTTATTGGAGGCATTGGGCGATGAAAAAAAGGAAGTGCTCAATATGGCACCGTCGGGTGCCAACACCTTGTTGTTCTTGTATGTTTTCTGATATGAGTATGTGAAGAAAAAATGTAAATTTCTGCTTCTATTATTCAAGATCGACACAAGCTGGCTATGAGTCAATAACGAAATTGCTTATCGAGTGTGGAGCAGATGGACGATGCCATACTGTTACGCGATACTCACCTCTATATGCTGCTGTACACCACGGACATTATAACATCACCAAGTTCATTCTCAATGCGTTTCCAGAGCTAATTCAGGTAAGAACTAGTGGCAACGTTGATCCAACGTGTTAGAGCACCAGTCCACGGGTCTCAGCGAAAGCAGCGTGAAATAGTTTAAATCAAATAAAAGATTTAATGCTGAATATTTAAAATTACACGGTTTGCATATGGCCGTGTTCAATTTCATATAAATTGATAAATGAAAATACTGGCAGATAATACAGAGAACAGACGATTACTGCTACTTTTCAGGCTGGCTTCGAACTATATGATGACTTGCCTTATTCAGCAATAAATTTTATTTTCAAAGAAGATACAAAGCTCTTTTTAGATTACAATAGGTTTTTGGTTGTTCATTGTCAGATGCCTGTTTGAGTTCCTTTATCTATATTGAAGTCTTATTTCTTATTTTCAGTCAATGACAGTTGAACGATGGCTTCCTCTTCACGCTGCTTGCATAAATGGCCACATAAATTTAGTTGATCTTTTGATATCATACAACTACCCCGAAGAGTTGTATTCAACATATAGGTATGCAAATCCACACTTATTGTCCGAAAAAGTTAGTTTTCTTTTTATTAGGGATGAAACGGGCACGTGGGAATGGCGACTACCATTCGATCCAAACCAGCAAGATGTCACAGGCCAGACAAGCCTTTACATAGCTAGCATTCTGGGTAACAAGCAGCTCGTTCAAAAACTACTAAACTGGAAAGTGAAATGCTTGAAATGTGCGACCAAAGATGAACAAGTGGAAACACCAATTACACCTACAAGGAACCGAGTTTCGTTCGGAATTCAAGCAATATTATCTAAGTTTAATATATCTGGAGATGGCGATAAGGTAGGTGGCACCGTTAGTCGATGAAATGCATTTAGGATAAATATATTTGAAGAACGATTCAACTTCTGATCGGTGCCCAATCAACATAAATTTATTATGTGGTGCCGCACGGGAAACTGCGCTTTTGGCGGCAGTTCGAGGAGGATTTTTGGATGTGGTGCAGCTTCTTTTGCAAAATAAGGCCAATCCAAATATTGTTGCGAAACCGGTGGAGGATCAGAATGATCCAAAGTAATCGAAAGTCTACCGAAGTTTGTTGTGCTTTCTAGTAATTTTCGTTTGCAGATGCAGCGAAGAGATCTACGGACTATGTAATGTTCCAATATCAGAAGCCTGCAAACAGAGATCCGTTCCAATGGTGGACCTCCTTCTCAAGTAAGTATTATTTTGATAAGTAAGGTTCGGTTCTAATTCGATCCTGAACCTTGCCTGAATTGGGATTTAATCTCATTGCTAAACCCAAAAACATTGAAAAATATTTTTTTAGATATGGAGCAAAAGATGAGATTGGAATGGCTCTGCAAATAGCAGTTATGAATGATGATGAAATCATTATAAGCGCTCTGCTAGCAAGACGCGTTCACCCTGATTTGGACTACAAAATCAACAAGAAGGGTCTGCCGGCAGCAAATGACAAGGATATTCTGATTCCGTCTGGCTCAAACCTAACATACAGTCAAATGTTTCCCAGCGTGCCAACGATCGTCGACTGGCACAATAATAATGTCTTATTGAATCAAATAAAGTGAGTAGAATCAGATCATTCCGGTGCTTGACAATTTAAAGCTTCTAAGCGTCATTTCAACGAAAATTGTTTTTTTCTGAACTCATTCACCTTCTTGCATGTATTCATGAAGGCTCTATAGTATTATCTTGCAAAATGAAAAAAAAAATCCGGTTAAATATTTAAAATTTGATAACGTTTTTGTTTTAAAACTGCTAAAATGAGACTTTGAACTTTTCAATTGTAAAGCATGGATTTTGTTGTTTAATATGGTTTAATATTCCAATCAGGATTAAGTGGATGATAAACGGAGTATTGTACCTCAACCCGAAGCTGACATCACACCCGAAAGCAGATAAAATGGCGCTAATGGCGATAACACGCATTGACTTGTCCCATAATAATTTATCAAGCATTCCGTTGGAGATATTTACTTTTATTAGTCTTAAGTATAATTCGCTGAAAGATTGACAAATAGAAAGTGTCCAGTCGACGTTATTTTTGCAGATACCTTAATCTAGCGCAAAACAAACTTGAATGCTTGCCAGAAGGATTGGAAAAGCAAAACGACCCAAAGAAGTCGCCCACTGCTGCAAACTATCACAGTCCAGTTTTGGAGGAATTGTATCTTCAAGATAATCGATTAGTAACCATCCCAGCGATCTATTTTCATTTTCCTTCGTTAGCGATTTTAGATATTTCCAATAATAAATTGCAGGAGCTTCCGTTCGACATGTGGAATTCTCCGAAATTGCGTGAATTGAATATAGCATTTAACTTGTTGAAAGACCTTCCAATACCACCTGAACGGGTAATATATTTCATTTTGCGTATCTAATTTTAATGGCGAAGCTAAAGGATTTGTCCTTCCACAGGTGATATATTCCATTGATAACGAGGGCGAAGGAAAACACGGTTTTAATGTATTGAAGGCATTTCGTGCTGAAAGCGAAACATCAGGAGAAAGATCGAAATTGTTTAGGTAATTTATTTCTTACTGTTTTCATAGTGCTGCTGAAATAAAGTACTTTAAAAAAATGCATAGCCACCATAAATTGATGCACAAGAATATATGGTCATGGAACCTGGACATCACCGACAATGATTTAAAGTGGCAAGAAACGAAACAAGAAAAGGGAGTTTCGCAGCTAAGCAGCTTGAACATTGCCAACAATCTTTTCACAACCATTCCACCAGCATTGGCTTGCTTGGCACTAAATTTAACTCGGCTGAATATGTCGTACAACAGTTTAAGGTTTGCAATCCGTAAAAGCCAAGAATGAGGCTTATCCAAGATTGATATTTCCTCAGATCAATGGGTCATGTAACAAGTTATCCAGCAAATCTAAAGCAATTAGATTTGAGTCATAACGAAATCACATGTTGGCCCAGTCTTCCCCGTATAACAGAGTGTGATCCTTATTTGAAATGCTACAACGAATTGGACTCTTCCGCGGCAGAATCTCAGGCAAAGTGTAGTGATCGCGATCAGTTTACGAAGTCATCGTTCCGAACAACAGTTCTGAAGACGGTATGCAGGCATCGAAGGCATTTAAGGTGGTTTTTATGCCAGATTCTGTAGTTTGACGTTGACCCTCTCGATGATGTTTCAGATTAGAATCGCTTAGAACATTAATACTAGCCGACAACATTCTAACTAGGATTCAATTATCTACAGACGACTATTCGACGTTTAACGAGTCAGACGACTCGGACTGGAGTGTCGTGGGAATACTCAAAAACAAGTTGATTTTCCCAAATTTATCAATGCTGGACATTAGCAATAATTGTTTGAAGGTGTGAATGAAATGTGTGTGTTTAAGGACTATGTCATTTCAACTCGAATTACAGGAGGTCCCGGCAACCATCCACGAGCTGAGCAGCTTGAGTGTTTTGAATATAAGCGGAAATGTAGACATAACGGACCTCCCGCCACACATTGGGCTTTTATCGAGGCTGTGGAATCTAAATACTAGGGGCTGTTTGCTGCAGGAGCCTCTTCGCTCTATGATTGAGAGCAAAAAGTACAAAACGATGGACATTGTTGGGTATTTGAAATCAATTTATGAGGACGCCCGACCATACGCCCGTATGAAGCTGATGGTAGTAGGTGTGGAGGGGATCGGTTAGTGGTTTTATGAATAAGTTAAGCTAAAATAAATGGAAACTTTCACATGATGTACAGGGAAAACAACACTTTTGGATTTGCTAAGGCAGGGAGGCAGCAACAAGAATCGTCCATCAATGGATCATTGGGCTAAACGAATGGGACACAAAACAGGGAGTAAAACTGGAAAGGGCTCCAACATTTCAACCGTTGGGGTGGATATTGGTTCTTGGATATGTGAGAAACGTAAGCGAACTCCCGGCTCGTATGGTCCAGTTATATTTCGAACCTGGGATTTTGGTGGACAAAAAGAGTAAGACGACATAAATCTTCTAAAAACATTTAATTAAAAATGACTCGATTCAATTAGGTACTACGCGACGCATCAATATTTTCTTTCGAAGCGGAGTCTTTATTTGGTTTTGTGGCGAATAACTGATGGCCACAAAGGAATTGCAGAAATATTACAGTGGCTTGGAAATATACAAGTAAGTCATACAGCACTGATCCATATAAATTTAACTCCATCCAATTTAGGCCCGTGCACCAAACTCACCAGTGATTATAGTTGGAACACATTACGACGCAGTTGGCGAGAGCTTCTCTCCGCAAAAAGCCGAGGAATTGCAACAAATAATTCGTGAAAAATTTATCGCGATACCGGACGCTGAAAAAGTTGGTCTTCCGCGAGTTATTGACTCAATCGAGATTAGTTGTCGGTAAGCTGTTCGAAATAAATCTAATGCGTACTTAGTTGACATTCCTATCAATTTCGTTTATAGAAACCTTCACAATATAAAACTTCTTTCCAACATAATCTACGACACAGCTTTTCTGCTACGTTCGCCTGGGTCTAAGGAACCATTGTTGCTTCAAAAAGTGCCTGCTAGCTATATTGCGCTCGAAGACATCGTTGCGACAATATCAAGTAACTTGAGGACTCAAGGGATGGATCCAGTGCTGAACGGCGAATCGTACAGGAGTATAGTTGCAGAAGAGATGCGTTTGCACAATTATAAAAGTTTTCGGTAAGAAATCAATTGGTTTGAGGTCCTAGATTAAGCCAGATTAAACAATGTTGCTCAACAGTGATAGTGCGGAATTGAATCAAGCGACAATGTTTTTGCACGATAATGGAGTGTTGCTACATTACGATGACTCAACGCTTCGTGATTTCTATTTTTTGGACCCGCAATGGCTGTGTGACATGCTTGCGCACGTAGTGACTATTAGAGAGATAAACCCATTTGCCAAAATGGGAATAATGAAACTCGATGATTTACAGTTCTTATTTAGGAACTCAACAACTTCATCAAATAATAATCGGAGGTGAGTTAAAAGCTGTATTTGTTGAAGATTGATTTTATATAACATTATCACCATTAAAGCTTATTGAATAATTTGCTCTGATTGCAGCTACATTGTGAATTTATTGAATAAGTTTGAAGTGGCGTTAACTTGGGATGCAAGAACGCTTTTGATACCGTCCTTGTTACCGACTTGTGATGATATTGAAGTGAACAAAAGTACAATCGTTAAGGTGCATAGTGATTGTTAATGTTGACGTGCATGATTAATAATTTTGAGGTGATTTTATTTTGTAGATTTCACAACGCACCAAAATGAGGGTTTCATCGTTTACGGATTTAAGCTCAAGTGGCTGTGAGTTAAATGGTTTTAACATAACGAAAAAGAAGTCTTTGCCGCTGAAGCGAATACTGTTGATGACTTATTTTCCATCCGGATTTTGGTCGCGCCTTATCACGAGGTTATTGGCGGACGAGGAAATATCAAATGTAGTAAAGCTTTCGTACAAAAGCAAATTGCCGGTAAGAATATTGTTAAATTTCTGATTATTTTCGTATCTCAATCTGAGAATGAATTTTCTGTTGGTGTATTTTTTCAACTTTCCATCAAAAAAATTCTATGAGTATTTGCCAAGATATTGTGATGGTGACGATAACCATTTGTATAGAATGAAAGTAGATACTGTTAGACCAGAATGAATTAAAATTGTGGATCTGCTGTATGTTTTTAAATCGGATTGTTCTTTAGAAATCATCGTGTGACTTTGACCAATTCGGTTCATATAGTAAAATGAGGAGGCTTTCTTTGAAATTGAAAAGCATAGTAAACGGGATGATGCCTCGACGACAGAATTTTACTGTGAATTCCTCACGATTTGTGAATAGACGCACAAGCGAATGTGTAAGTGCAAAAAACTAACGAAAGGCTTATTGTAAACATGATTTTTCCATTTGCAAGTGATGCTTTTTTAGAGGGTAACGTATGGCTAGGGCGATTGGCATCCATTTCCTTTTAAATAAATATATATGGCTTAAGCAAGATATATGGCTTAAGCAACTCATTATAATTGAGTTGGATTGCTTCATTATTCCTGTTGCTAGTTTTGAAACTATGATTATCTGCTTCCCCAAGGTGTGAGTGTAAAAAATGCGATAATGACTCCTGCTTAAATTATGGTTACTCATAAATCAACTAAGTAGACATCCGCAGCAAAGATATGGAGAGTTCCCACATTTAAGGTTGCAAGTCGTAAAACAATAATTGGAAACTGACTTGTTGCAAATATTGAGCATGGTTTTTCTCGTCAGTTGGACATAGATTGTATGGTTGATTGGCAAAAAACTTAAATTTAATGGCAAATGGATATCCTCATTAAAGGCTAAATTTTTAAAGTTTTAGCGAATGTTAACGACGTTAGAATTTTCATTGATACCTAATCATAAAGATAATCTAAAAAATAAATAGTCGTTTTTCAAGATATTCTATTGAATCGAAATACTAAAAGTTTTTATAATTTGAATTCTCAGCTTATCTTCAATATGTCAAGATGTTGGTTGATTTGAAAGCAACATTTAAAGTTTTCACTACGCACACAATTATAAAGACAAAAAGGTATCGAGAACTTATAACCCTTCACCCCTAACTTTTAATAAAAGAAAGGAAAAACGGCTCGGATGCTCATAGAACGTTATATGATCGCGGAAATAAATAAAATCCAAGCTTCCGTGAGAAAAACTCGCAAACATAGTGAACAAATGCTAAGTTCCTTACTAATTTAGGTAGCACTTTCTTCGAAGTCCACATTTTAACTCACGATCGCTGGCCTGTTGCTACCCTGCGTTGAAGCCGTAGTGGACCATGGTGACGGGTTCATTTGCTTATTTCGGCAAGTGCAAATTCGCAAAATGCTGGGATGTTTTTGAGTTGCCACAGGTGTTGTACGTCCACAAACGAATTATTTCGGTTGTATGTTTGGGATTATTGTCAAGTTGGTCAAACATACTCTTTACCAGAAACAACTTTAGTTTTTGGATAAAAATTATTCAGGTGTTAGTAGCTTCAATATTTTTCGTTCGTGAAAAATTAAAAGAAGTTATTATTACCTTTTTCTCATATTATTTTGTACAGTGTATATGTCCAATATATTATTTCGTAAGTCATTTTGGCCAAGCAGTAAATCATTTTCAAAATAAAAGCTCGTTTTTTTCTATTATACAAGTTGTGAAAAAATACGATACCACACTATCACCCGACATGATATCTAACTTTCAGCTAAGTGATACGAACGATGTTAAAACAATGCTAGAAATCCATGCGCAGTGGAAATTATGGCAAACTGGAGTGGCTTTATGTATCGAAGATGTGGTGGTGCTGAAAATATGGGAAATTCCTTTTGCTGCCTCGAACATATTTCGGACATCAACTAATCGTTTCAAACTGAAACTCGATGGTACATGGGGCGATATTAATCTATCCACGTCGAGTATTTTAGAAGTCGATTTACCGCTTTATGATTTGGAAGTAAAACTCGACGACGGTGTTTCGGATGGGGTTGATAAGACGCTATGTCTCGAGCCAAGTTTCACTGAGTTGTCGAAGTTGTTGGCTTTAGCTGTGGATCATATTGATCTGCTTCTGGAAGATTGGTATCCATCTCTGGGCACTCGGTTCGTCCACACGTCGGAAGGGCGTTTTCTAATTACAAGACTGGTTTTCTGTCCGAAATGCCTTGAAAAAATATTGGACATTGAAAATGATAGTGTACATATGAATATGCCGTCAACTTCATCCTCTGGCCAAGTGAAAGGAAGTGGCGACGAAGAAGCGTTTAAATTTAAAGCTCTATCATCGTATTTGAGTCTTCGCAAGGAGAGAAAATCAGAGGTAATGGTCAAACACTCGGTTTTGTTGATTTTTATAAAAAAAAACAATGATAAATTTCTAGGATTCGTTAACTTTTTCGGATGCAGACTCTGGAGTTGGACCCGACTCTGCTGGATCGTCGCGAAACACATCTGTCGATGGACATTGTCTTTATGCAAGCAACGATAGTAATTTCCTGATTTGCTATTGCTGGATGATAGAAGAGTGCATTTTATCAGTGTACAATGAAATCAAGCTGTGTTGTCCATTGCATTTAGAAATTGACATGAAGAAGGTTGCGCCTGATGTTGTATGCATTATAATGGTTTGCGTAGAAATTCGATGGGTTCACTCTATTTTTGTTTGTTTTAGATATTCATCGATATACCCGACAGATATGCAGTGAATCCAGATAATATTGTGAAAGGAGCGATGCTGGGTCGCGGTGCATTTGGATTTGTGTTCAAGGCTTCACTGAAAATGAGCGGTAGTCGCATTTTCAAGGCTGTAGCAATGAAAATGCTTCAACCAGTGCCACCGGGTCCACGTTCGAAAGAGGTGGGCTTTATGGTCATTTGATGCAATTGTGGTAGTGGTTGTGTATATGCAATCTTAGCATGAACTCAATGAAATTAAAGATAATCTAGTGAGAACAAAGTATTCATGGAGGCAGTCAAATTGCTAGACGAATAACTTGTGCTGATTTCGAATAACACTTTTGGTGCAAAGTTCTGTCGTGTCATATTTTTATATCCTTTATTTTTAGAGTGCTTTGCTAGCATATAAAATAGCTGTTGGAAAATGGGATCGTGATCCATTGCAGCATTCATGCAAGGCTTATTGTACTGCGCGGCAAGAACTTTCGGTGCTTTTGACATTGAAGCACCCTAATATTGTTCCTTTAGTGGGAATATGCATCAAGCCTCTAGCATTAGTACTAGATTTGGCTCCACAAGTAAGTCAGCACCTGAGAGGCAAATTATGTTTCAAACTAAAAGCGTCTATTTCCATAGGGTGGATTAGATGTAATTCTTCGTCAATATCGAAGGAGTGGAGCGCATATTAATCCGAATGTATTTCAAATGATGGTTTTGCAAGCAGCCAAAGCTATTGAATATTTGCATCGAAAACGTATCATATACAGGGATTTGAAATCAGAAAACGTCTTGGTGTGGGAATTTCCACAGCCACATGCGTAAGTTTTACGGTGAGATAAAAAAAATTGTGATAAGCTTCTGATTTTTATAGCGAAATCGAATCCAAGTTCAATGTCCATATTAAAATTGCGGACTATGGAATAAGTCGATTTACTGCTCCGAGTGGCTCGAAAGGATTTGGGGGAACGGAAGGTTTTATGGCGCCTGAAATAATAAGATATAATGGCGAAGAAGAATATACAGAAAAGGTAGTTTATTGTTTTAATGTATAACTTTAAAATAATCGAATGAAAACAGGTTGATTGCTTCTCATTCGGTATGTTTATATACGAGATTATTACGCTGAGGCAACCCTTTGAAGGGCAAGAATCAATCAAAGAGTGTATACTTGAGGGAAGTCGCCCCGCGTTGACACAAAGAGAAACACAATTCCCTACATATTGTTTGGATTTGATGGTGCTGTGTTGGGACGAATCGCCAAAGGTATGTTTGTTATATGCTAAATTTCAATGATCGACGGCAACAGTAAATTAATTTTGGAAGTAATTATTATGAGCGTCCGTTCAATCCATGCATAGAGTAAAGAAGAGTCTTCTGTAAAAAAATGAGTTTGATTTTGATTAATACAATCAATTTGCTTTCAGAAACGCCCATCAGCAAGTCAGATAGTGTCTTTGCTGAGCGCCCCCGAATTCATTCACTTATTGGATGTAGTTCCGCTGGTGCACGACGGAAATGTGATTTGTGGTGCTTTTAATCCGGTTGACCTCGAAGGTATTAAATTCTTTCAACCATGAACAGCGATATGTGATTCCGCCGCTTATTATAGATTGCAATGGGAACTACGATTTGTGGCTGCCGTGTTTCAAACATCGTATCGACGTACTAGGAGTAGGATATAGTAGCAAATGGTTGCAATATCGAAGCATTAATTGCGAACGAAAACTGGATGGCAGTGGAATGACAAAAATTGATTTGTTGTGTTGTTGTATCGTAGCGAATGCGATCTGGATTGGAGATTCTGCTGGAAACCTTCATGCCTATCAGTATACATTTTTAGGCTACAATAGTTTGCTTTGAAAAATAACACTTTTGTATTTTTAGGCTGAGCGACTCATCGTATATCTTTTCATATATAATGGATTCCGCCATTAAAAGTCCAGTGGTTACGTTGTTATACATGCCAAACATTCAACGTGTTGCTGTAGGTCTTTTAAATGGGCGTTTGTTTCTAGTAGATGCGACGAAGATACCTACGAACTATGCTTGCGCAGAAGGATCATTTGTTTTGACTGAATTGTGCTCAGGACAAATATTGTACAGTGCATGTGCGATACCCAGTGAAAAGTGAGTATTTAGGGTTCCGTAGCTGATTATGTAATTCTTATAATTTTATCAAGACCTTCAGTCTGTTTGTCAGTAGTCCTTCAGTATATCAATTTTTTTTATAATTGTCTAATTTTCGCAATTAAGAATTTAGCAAAATAATCTGGTCGCTTCTACCTGCACTGAGAAATACAATATATATTTATATGTATTTAGACGTAGGGCTTTGGGTTTCGTCCTTTTTAGTGTCGTCTCCACTTAGCCGGCCTCCTAGATAAATAAACTTATTAGCACCTTCTATGCTTAAGTAGTTCATTGTCAATATGCTTAGTACTGGCGCATTTCTTCACGTTTGGGTTATAACTTTGGGTTTCGTGTAGTTTAATCTCAACCCGATTTCATTGACTGCTGTCTCAAGTTCCTGAAATGCGTCTTTCGCTAAGAATTGTGTGGCGTTAGGGTGGGTTAAAATGATACGCAGCTTGGGATATCCTTAGAAAAACTTTTAACGTAAAATTTGTGTTTGCTTCTTTTGTTTAAATTTAAGTATTTATTTACAAGATTTGATTGAACGTAGCTCTCTGCTGGATTCTGCTGTATGGATATTGAATTGAGTTTATGGAAAAATGCAAATCAACCAAAATTTACATAAAAATGAACTGAAACAATGATACTTTAATTTGATACAATACACTTTCAACTTCAAAACGGCTACAGAATCCTTTCTTGCGACATTTTTTGACCTGTTCTCTTAAAATCATTTTAAATAGAACACATCCCCTGAAGATCGCATGAATATGACTAACCACTAAATTGATATTTTCAAGTAGTGAGTACGAGATATGGTGTGGAGAATCGGCGAGTGCTATCAACATATTCCCGATAAGGGACTGTGTTGTATCTGGACATGAAGTTGTCTATCATGGCGATGAATATGAAAAAAGGAAATCGAATAAAATCAAAGTAACCAATCTAGTGCCAGCGTATAATTTTGTATTTTCCACTCTGAAACCGGGATATGCTGTATATCAATGGAATATAATGACGAAGAAAATTGAAAACAAGTTGGACTGTTCGAAACTGTTGCCATGTTCGGAAAGTCTCAAAAGCATATCAATTGAAGAGCATTTGAGTCAGGTGAAATGTCAGGTAAATGTTATTATATGAATAGTTCTTAATTATCTTTTAAACTGAGAATGATGTTTTTTTAATTATTCATATTTATTTCAAGGGATATCATAATTCCAACTGTATAATATGGTCACGGAGTTATTTTCCCTTAATTGCATGGTGAATTTTCTTTAATTTCGGAATATATTTTGAGATAACTTTTGTTTATTTCCACATTTTATTGGTAGACTTTTTGGCGAGTAATTTTGGAAAATAGCCTTATTTTGAAATAGTAACAATATAATAAAAAAAGAGTCTCCACAATATTTTTATGCTTTGCTTATTAAAAATAGATAACAGCACTAGCAGTTAGTGGAAGTGAACTATACATCGGCACAACATGGGGATGCTTAATAATAGCAGACATTTTCACGTTGAGACCCATAACTGTGTTTCGACCATACGAGCATGAGGTATGCTTCTTGTAATTTTAACTAGCCTGGAGTTTAACACAAATTCCTTCATAGATTGCAGCTATTATATCCATCCCCAACGGCACAAGCTCAGTGATAGCAACAATAGGTCGTCAGTATCGTTCACTAATCGAACGCTACATGGACTTGCAGGACGATTCATTTTTAGATGCACCCAGTGCAAGTGATAGTGGACGATTGCGCCGGGGGCAGTCAAGCTCACATAATATCTGTGATAAGAAAATACACTGCCTTCTTTGGAGAGCTAAAGATTGGATGTAGAGGAACAGCTACGGAATATAATTAATATCGTCGCAATCTTCTAAACAACATGAATGAAGTTTTCAACGGTTGGGCATTAACGCAATTATTGTACAAAGACTTGAATCAACTCACACATTATTTTAATAATGTATTTTAATGAGTTTCAACACGTCTTAATCTGTTGTTAAATAAAATAAACTGTTTTAAGGCGATTCTGTTAACAACTGTTTTATTTCTTATATTCTATACTATTTTATGGCCACAACAAGACAACTTATCTTTTTTCAAATACATTTTATGGGTCATCTTGCAATTACTTATCAATAAGTATTTTAAATTAAGTTGTATTGTGTTGCTCCTTTCCTTTTTGCACATTTGCTTTCTCGCTATTGTCCAACTCCAATGATTCGAGTGTCATTGATGAGTTGCGTGATCCTGCCGACGAGCTTTTTCTATGCTTTACTTGTTTCGTATTTCCAGAACAACTCAACACGAATCTGAGCTCATCGATGAGCTCCTCTTTAAATGATACCTAATGCAAATAAGTGGAAAACATCAACATATTTCATACAGCACAAATGGAATTTACCCCATAGTATCGTGATCTTCTAAAAATAGTGTAAAGCCATTCCAAAACACCGTAGACGCTTGCCAGGGCACTACCAACTATAAGGACAAAATACACACCTCCAAGGTTAGCCATTCCAAGTTCAGCAGCACTGTCGCTTTGCGCTTTTTGCTAGTTTGATGTTGGATTAGGGAAATAGTTGCATTTAGGATAAATGCCGTGCAAAATATACAAAATTCTTTTAAAAACTGTTTCGCAAAAGAGGATCTACTTATGTAAAATGTTTCCGGGCGTCATGCTAAATGGTTGGTTCTTTTTTACGAACGATAAGTGCGGGGCAATTTGAAAATTTGTTTGGAACTATAGCGTAAACCTGGATACCAAATAGGTTTTGGCAAAGAAAGTCCTTAACTCTATAAAAGACTTTAATTTGATTTCAATACTTGGTATTCTACTAGGCAACTGGGTTCGGAGCAAAAGTGGCGTGTGCGAAGCAACTAGCACTCAAGGTGTATTCAAGCACAAATGAGCAGCTTGATTTAGGATCAGATAGTTGAATACATTATTATAAGATTTCCTCGACAGTAACTAACCTTATTCTCACTAGCTCGACTTTTCACGTCGAGAATCATTTCTAAAACACTGAAAACGCAAGCTAGCATTGTACCCAAGAAAAGAATCAAAAATACACCACCCAAGTTTGCCACTTCCAAGGCTAGTGCACCACTGTCCTCGCCCGAATCCTTGTGGCATAGTTTTTAATGAGTTTCATCCATTGAAATTCTAATTGGGATTATACTGATAATGTTGGATACTCACCGAACAGGCTCCACCACCACGTTTTTCTTTCCACCATTTCGTTTTCATTTTAGTCAATTTACCTTGCTCCTGGAGGTTCAAGATGGCTTGGCTCAATTCATTTCGGTATGGAGAATCTGGGAAGGATATGAATATGAATATCTTTTTATTTGAGTTCGTTCCTATTGAAATGGAGTTATAAGTGATGGAGCAAAAACAAATAAAAAGCCTTAATCCGAAAAGTCCTGTGACAGGGCGCTGCCTAGCACCGACTTACTCTTCAGCATAGCAATGCCG
Organism: Oxycera nigricornis; assembly: GCA_963942545.1. Taxonomy (NCBI): domain Eukaryota; kingdom Metazoa; phylum Arthropoda; class Insecta; order Diptera; family Stratiomyidae; genus Oxycera; species Oxycera nigricornis. The sequence continues at coordinate 29,251,136 of OZ012659.1, read as the reverse complement.
TAGCCCTTCTCATCGAGTAATCCTCCGATTTGTGTCAAATTGCACTTCCTCTCGACCGTGTATTCGATTGAAGTGGATTCCATTAGAAAGGCGTAGTTCTCGTTTTCCGCTCGCGCCACCCCCTCCTCATTCGATGACGGCATTAGTTCTGGATGATTGGCCATGTACTCGTACATTCGCTGGTAGGTTTCGTATTTGGCGTCCTGACGTGAAAAGGGATACGAATGAAAGACAGTCGAAACGATAAATACTAGTGTATTTATTTAATTCCGCTAAGCTTTACGAATGGAAATTAAACGGGTGGTCCCTTTGTCCTTGATATTGAAAGGACTTGTCTCTGCTATTGAAGGGATTTTACAAAGAGGACTGCTTTTTGTCAGTTGGCCCTTAGGATATAGCTGTTGTGTGATTGAACATTTCAGTGGGGGACGTGAATTGATAATGAAAAATTAATGGTCTTCAAGTGCCACTTATGGTTGTAAGGTCTTGAACTAGATGATATTTGAATGCACAGAACTGCGGTTCTTAAATATAATTTCTTGCATGGTAATAAATATTTTCATGAGTAGGAATAAACTGAATGGGAAATGGAATAGAACATCAAGAAGTAGGAGAAGCAAGGTGAATATTCATGGATCACGTAGTAGTTTATAGTTGGTTGAAAGTATGGAAGAGTTTGTTTAGTAGAACAAAGTAGTGTTCTTTAAAGGCAATTTACCCACGATCAACAATATGCTTCGTCAAATTGTTTAAATTGCGCTCAAGTTTTCAGACTCACCGTGCACATCTCTACTTACTTCGCATGCAAACCTCGAGTGTAGATTTTGTTTCGAAAGAAATTTGTTGATTTGATTAGACTACATTAAAAATTTATATATGATCCGGAAAGTAATCTTGTGGCTCACAAATTAGTGAAACCTGAATCTGCTTAAGTGACGCGGTGAAGGGGAAACGAAAAATGGAAACCCTATATCTCAGCGATCCTACAAAAATGATAAAAGCCAAAACGATGTGAAAAATGGGGGTCATCTTGTGTTCTCTATAAAAATATTCAGAATTTACTTTCAGAATGTTTAATCACGAGTCGGTCATGGTATCGTGTGTTGCAATCACTGTAAATGAACATTGAAAAACGCACAGGTTTCACTGTATTAAAATGAAAAACCTGACGAATGTTGTGTCTGCTAAAAGATAGAGAAAGAACCCAAAAAAATAATAAATATCAGAAGAGTGCTCGAATTTGATTAAAAACCATTCAAAGGATTATGTTAATTTTTCGACTGAATTCCATTAGTGGTCCAGACTCACAGGGATTCAGAGCGCTCCTCATCGGCTGCAATCTGATAAAAAGCACTTCGTAATTTTTCTTTGGATTTTTTTTCTAGATGGCTGGATCCTTTTTTCCTTTTTTTAGTGCACGCAGTAATAAAGTATTAAGTGATAATTAGAAATCGATAGTTTCGTTTCCCGCCCTACCACGGCCTAGCGCGCAAAAGACATGCGATCACGTAAGCGCTAGGCCGTGGTAGGGAAGGCTCAGGTGAAATCTGCGCCTGGCGTATCCACGCGTAGAGTTTCTCAGTAGAGTAACATAGAAGTTATAGCTTCAGGGCTCAATTTTAGGAATTTGGAAATTGTTTTTTTTTTGAATTTGTAATCGGGCAAATAGGGGGCTGAATCTCTTGAAATAGGATTCGGGACCTATGTTAGAGAACGCACCCACGAAAATACGCGCCAAATTGAGCTCTAACCGAACCCGAATTAGTCTGCGTGACCAAAGGGTTCATTGCCTCGTCTCGTCCCCGGGGCTGAGCGTCCATGAGGTCAACGAGACGAAGGCCTTGGTGAATTTTCGTTGTGATACCGCTCGCTTAACCACACATCTCATTTCAAACCTATCATTTAAACTTCCTGGAAGTAAAATAATTCTTGCTAAATAATTGCAATGCAGGACCTTACCACGAAATGTATGCGGACTTGCACACAGCATGCTGTGGAATAGTGAGTGCACCTAGCTCTATGCCTAACGAGCCCAACTAAATGCATATGGTTCAAAAAGGCAATCACCTCTAAACTTTTGGAGAGACTGAACGAAGTCTTCCGTGTGCCACGAAATGTTCGTTGCCTCATGCCTGATATAAATGGTCGAGTGACTTAAGCACTTACCAACATTAGTAACGAACATCTGAGAGACCCTCAAACAACACAAATTCAATACAATATCATCGCGAGCGTACATATTTCTGAATGTTGATAAATCAAATGATGAATCAAAAATACCTTGAAAAAATTGTAAGTGCTTCCATCCTTTTTGGCGCCGTATTTGACTCCACCTGCTCCATTGGCCAAATCTTCTGCACTGTTGACTGGTGACGACAACGATTCCACGGTAAGGAAAGCAGCCAAATTGGCTGTGTATGATGAAACCATAATCAGCGTGAAGAACCACCATATCGAAGCCACTGCTCTTGTTGATGGTGCTCTGTAGAATTGAAAAATTATCATCCTTGAATCAATTTCGATCGACAAAAGATAAAACAAACTTCGGAGCTATTTCGGAACCCTGCTGCAACAGGGCGCCGATCGTAAACCACAATGAGTTGCTGAAACTGAACTGATTCTCCAGCACAGTTGGTTCTTCCACACATGGATATGGATTGTCCCATTCGACAGGAGACAAGCGACCAAGTATGAACAAGCTCAAGGATACGCTTAAATACGCTGCACCCAAATACAGCCAAACTTCCTTGGAGAATGGAGACATGAAGGAAAACAGCTCGGGAGGCTCCTTGATGGGTTTGCGATACAAAATTGAAATGCCTGAAACAATGTGAAGTGGTTTTCAAATCCTGGATTTGGCGTGCAATTTCAATTTACCCAAGTTCATAAATGGCATGGTGAAATCAACTCCCATTTCACGATCGGAGGTCATTGTCAAATCGGTAATGGCGAGATCAACTCTCTGTTGAAAAGATAATATGATTTGATTGAGGAATACAATGAATTAAATATGAACTGATTTACTCCTTCAATGATTTCCTTGATCATCCCGTTCCATTGTTTCGTCTCCTTATTGTACGATCCATAGACTTTATCCTCTTGTATCAAAAATGTGTAATTAAAGCCAAGCATCAACGAAAGCTCGTGGATGAGTTCTATACCAAATCCTTCGTATTGATCGTTGCCCGTTAATTTTTGTGAAGTCTCCTTCAACATGCCATAGGGTGCGCTCTGGAATGCAATTTTCGTGAATAATATTTATGTGAGGTAATTAAAATAATATACGAAACTTTCTTGAATTTTAAGAATAGATTCTTCCTTCCAGTACAGAAAACAATTTTACTTTTCAAATCAAACGACGATTTGAATCGCAGAATATTATCAAAAGGTCTCGGCAAAGGATTTATTTCAAATTCAAGTTTGCCTAATCAAACAAAATATGTATTTCAAAAATATTAGAAACGTGATAGATATCTTTCCTTCACCCATCCATAAAGAGTATCTAATATAGTCCCAAACAAACAAAAAAGTATGCGGAACTTTCCCATCTGGAGGGTGATTTACTTTACGACAATTTTTGAATTTATTGACTGATCTCAAAAAGAACTTTGTGACCGCCGAAGGAAGCTTAGTGAATGGATGCAAATATTTTATTGTATCTCTCATAGGGTTGTTTAAAAGCAATATATGAGTAATGATGTAAATAAAACGGAACTTCTTGCAATTTCCCATTTTTTCTCGGATCGGAGACTTGAAGAGAAGCTGCGATGGAGATGAGATGACGCCATCATTTAATTTATTTTATGCCCTTACTTTTCTATACACGTCCTGTTTAGTTGAATTTCAATATATATCTTTATAACTTTATATGTTCAATAATCTTTAGATGCTTTAACTATAATTTTGATCCATAAACTTTTCTTCAAAGGCGAATAAGCATCCGGTCTGAAAGTTTAATTGGAGATTGGAGAAGCCACAGCCTTAATTATGGGAAACGAGAAAAGTTTTCCTTTGATAGACGATAAGAAAACACTAGCTGCTAGCTATGAATCACCTTTTTACAAATATGAATTTTCTTTTTCAATTTTCCTAAACAACGAAAAAGAAGTATCAAATGTCCTATCCAATTTCCATTTAAAATTCCGCTTGCAAGTCAAAGTTGTTAAGGATTTCTCGACTGGTTGAACTCTATATTAAAATGTTGAAGAAATTTTCAGAATACGTCCATGACAGCGGCTGCGAGAAGGACGAAATAAAAATGCACTCAACTGTGAAATCAGAGCTGAATGGGGTTGCATTCGTGGGTCAGGGAGAAGACAATAAAGAAATAGTAAATCTATTAAAACTTTTGATTATGAACCGAAGTTGCTTCAACTTTTAATTCTGATATCCGGTTGTATTTTGGGATTAAAATTCAAGTATTTATGCTATAAATTAGTAGAACAGGCTTATTTTCGTCTGATTAATCCGATGATCCACTGTTGATATCCATAGATAAATAGATTAGTCGAGTCTAATGTTCGGAATCAATTAAACCATTTGAACATTTCGTTTCTTTGTTTCTTATTTGAATTTTTATTCATTTGTTATTTGAACAAAAGATTTAGTTATTTATTTGAAACTAGCAGTCACAGTTTATTTTATTCACGCACATACCCTTAGTGAATACTTGCGTTGCACGAGACGAATCCATAAAATTGTACAGATTACTTTTTAACGAGTTCATTTTAATTACTCTTAGAAAACGACAGCAATTAAAACTTAAGAGTATTTTCATCTCCAACAATCACCTCATTATTTGTTTACATCGCTGAGCTCTAATTTTATTTTCTCGATTAAAAAAAATTGAAATCAAAGTAAAATAAATACCACCATTATCGAATTTCACTTCAACGAAACAAATAGTTGTAATCCATTTTGTATTCAAATTCAAAATGAAGTCTATAAATTTGAGCGATTTTAATTAATGTATAGAAAAGTGTAATTTGTGAAGAATTAATTGGTTCGAGTTTAATTATAAGAGATCAGGTGAAAATTCAATTGGGCATTCGTCAGGTGATTATTTAACTTGTAGAGAATGCCAAGAGGATGATGAGACTCTTATCCAATGATGCATAAATAAATGGTTCTTGTACTAGACATTGAAAGGTGTTGATTTTTCATAGAAACAGGATTATTTCTAGACCCTTTTGAATGGTCATTCAGAAAATGGTTCGAATGGTAAGAGGCTCTTCAGGGTGGCGACAAGTATCATTGACGTTATTAACAGATCATTTGTTTGGGTTTGGAGTAGAAATAATCTCTTCCTGGTGCTACTTGAGATTTTATGAGGACAATGATTTAAAACAGTATAAATGTTCTTTTGAGAAATGTTATGAATTTCACTAATATGTGGTCACAATATCTGCAATACAATAAATAGAAAAAAATTGATTGACAGTAATTTATTGCCAAAAAAAAGTTCCAGACTATTTCCGTTCGTAAATTATTCGGTTGGAATGTAGCCATAATCATACACCAACATTTTCATTGAATCAGTTTTTGACTTCTATTTGAAAATACTAGTATTTTTAGGATCTTAAGATCCATCGAAGCTGGTCGCAAGGCCGGCTTTCAACTCCTTCAGTTCAGTGCATTTAAATTGTCTCCTACTTTGTTTATATTTGAGGGATGTTTTAAAAACATTCACAGAAACAAAATATATTAGCAAAGTGAAGACTTCAATAGAAATTCTGAACAGGGGTCATCCATATATTACGTAACACTCCAAAAGGGATGGACGGTATTTGAAAATGTTACTAAGTGTTACATGGATGAAGGCTCTAGCAAATTGTTATGTAACAAAATTTAAAATTAGTTAAAATAATTTTTTTAACACTAAATGATAAAGTCAAATTTTCAATTTATTTGCTGCGCCACAAGGTGTCAGCAGAAGCTAGGCGCGATAAACAAAATTTAGATACATTGTTAATATAGTTTGCGATTGAAATATTTAAAAGGTTGAGGGGGTCTTTGAAATTGTTACGAAGTGTTACATGGAGGAGGAAGGGGGAGTTCAAATACTCTGAAAATTGCGTTACGTAATATATGGATGGCTCACGTACATTCATGCATCGGAACATCTCAATTATAATGACCGAAATTGGATTGTTTTACAGAACAGAAAAAGCGTAAAGAAAGAAAAAGGGAGTTATTTTTGAGACTGTGGATTGCTATGTCTAGAGCAATGGTCGCCCGGGACCCTAGACTGGATCTGTTTGAGACGGAAATTATTATTAACCGAATAGGATCGATTCCAGGCTAATCTTCTCCAAGTATCTTCTGTCATAAGAAAAAGCGACTATCAATTTCTTGAAGGTACCAACGGTTCCTCAATACTCTGAATCCTGGACCCGTAATTCGCAAAAATGAATCTATCTGATATCTATCTTATATCGATTGTGTGACGAAAATAGTACGTAGATAGTGCAAATATTAATTTTCATAAAAAACGGAAATGATCGACTTCGATTGGTATTCAATTAATTAAAAATAAATAGAAAAAATAAATAAATAGGATTCATCGATTAACCGATTAATCGAAAGAAAATAATCCATTGTTTTTTTATATTCTGAATGGAGCAGTCTAGGTTTATTGCATGAAACTTTAACAATTTTGTTTTCAAAATATTTATTAGAACATCACCAAACCGTTTTTCTCTAATCATGGCGACAAAATGGCGATCATAGTGGAACCCTATTAAAAACTGGTTGACATGTCTCGAGTCAGGTAAGTCTGAAACCAAAAATTCCAACGGCATTTTGGCAACGGTCGAAACTAGAAGTGAACATTTTAGGTAAAAAAAGCAAAAAGGCGAACTTTTCAAAAGTTTTTGGTTATATATTCATAAAAAATTCTGATTCTAGTTCGAACTGAAACTGTGTATGCAATAAATGGTTCCTCAAAATTCCAGCCTAACAATGTTTTTGGAGAATCGATTTTTTGGAAAAAAAATAGACCCAGACTACCCTCAATCATTAGCACCTGTCGCATCACTGATTTGATTGTTTGAATAACCTCAGATGTTATTTTGCCATGGAGTTTTGCGGATAATGTCCTGATTTAATGCTTGGAAGGCAATACGATGCAGTCATAAAACAGAAAGCAATGTTTTGTTTGAAATATGTTCATATGAAAAGCAAATATTTAATTGGAAATACTGTACTTACAATGGCCGTTATAACTCGAAAAGTTTTATTTGCGAATTTCCTTCCGCCATTCTCCAGAACTAATTTCTGCGGTTGTCGTTCAACGTGCAATCCATTCTCTGGATTCCACATGCCAGTTTTCACGATTCCTGCCGGCGTCAGTTCTATGATATCCAAAAGGAAATCAGTCCGCAGGCCTTGGTGGTCGAACTTGATTTCGCCCGTGAGACCCTTGAACGTTGTCTGAAAGAACACGACATATAATTGACGTTCTTCCGTTCAGAAGTGCATCCTTGCCGATTTCATGAAATTCACCAGGGTAAATCCTGTTTCCCACGTACTCGAATCATGGCAGTTCAAACTGATGGGCTCGAACAGTTCGAGACTGCCCACATGACGAAAAGTCTCGGCTAACAAATGAACGCCATCGTAAATGAGAGCCATTTGGGTAGTGATTTCAGTTTTAGCTGCAGGATTGAAGGATTCGTTTTTACGAGTGCGACATAAAAAGAACTGTTGAGTTAACCGTTTGGACTGGTTTCATCATTTGCTGCTTCGCCCGGATTTTCTTCATTACCGTCAGCTCCTGGATTATCTTCGGCAGGCGCTTCTAGTTGCTCGGCAAGGTACTGAGTAAGTTGTTGAACTCTGATATCCTCTGGTGCGTACAGGCGTATACCCGTTATATTCGCTTCGCTATATTGGTAAGGCTCTAAATCGACGGTGTGCAGATCTAAGTTGGCTATGATGTATTGGAACCGTTCGTTCATTAGACCAACTTGTTGAATCTGCAAAAAGGATATTAATGACAATGATGGATTTCTAGCCTCTAGTGGTTTTGGGAAAACTTTTTGGGGCTGTATCTCATAATCGTCGAATCTGTAACCAACCTGTCTTAGCAAATCGGGAAGCGTTTCAATGGATCCAACAATTATAATCTTTCGATCCGATGACCGTTTGATTTTTCTCAAAATGTTTCGGTAGTTTCCTTGCAAATGTAAATCGTAGCGGCGAAGAGTGACGATGTGACTATTTTTTCCATAAATTTGTAGCAAATCATCCAGCACTGGAAGGTACGGACCTATTGATAAGGGCCATAATTTAAAATAAAATTGAGTGAAATAATAACAAGGATATTTCAGGCGAGCAAGTTGAGTTCAGAAAATGATAAACGGCTTTGGACATAATTGTATAGATTGTAAAAATAACAATTACAGTATACGTTATTCTACAGCGTTGATCCTATTTGTGTATCAGATAGAGTACATATTTGCGGGAGGTTGTTTAGCGATACTCTTTTTACTCTGGGCTGGTTATAAATTACATTATACCCAGTAGGGATGTGTAGGGTAGTTGCTACTGCATGTGGCAAATCAAGAGTAGCTCACGTATGGTGTCTGATAAGCATTGAAAAAGTGAAGCTTTGCACTGAAATCATCATAAGTAAGTAACGATGACTTTCGGCAAAAGTTTTCTTGGCATAAAAGTATCCCAACAATACATCCCGCAAATGCTGTTTTTTCGCCAATTTTCGAAGTTCTCCATCAAGATAAAAAACTTATACGCACACAATGTTAGCAAATTGTCTTTGTGGATTTGACAGCTGACCGATGGTACTTCAAAATGACATATAGTATATTTCATTGGAGTGTTACAGCGCATATGTTAGTGGGCCATCTATTGTAAAAGTTCGGTTGTAAATGCATACACCCAATATAATAATCCAATCAGTAATACTACGTGTCAAACAGTTGGACCATATTGCGACACCATTGAAATATCGTTAACTTATAACTAGAACTGATCCTGGATCCAACCGGCGATTTCCGTATGGCGTACATCATCAAGTTTTCGTTCATTGTTTTGATATTTTTGTACTCGTGAAATCCCACAATTTCACGTTATGAGTTTCCAGTTGCTATATTTTACGATAAACGCATCCTGTCGCACTTGCTTCGGTTGTGTGAATCATTCATGGCACACACTCAGTTCCAAATGCACCAAGCGGCTCCTCAACACGAGTCGTGAAACCTTGAGTTCTATCGTTTCCATACTGATGCGACATTGTCTAATTGGCACACTCGCAAAAAGATTGGGTGCTCCCTTCAACGATTTCTGCCGAAGTTGCAAATCGGAAAAAGAGGAAGAAACACTCCAACATTTTCTGTGCATATGCCCAACACTGTCCAGAAAACGCATGCAAACCTTAGGCTCATGCTTTCTGGACAGCCTCACGGAAGTAGCTGATTTGAACATTGGTTGCATAGCCGGTTGCATATACGAGAACCTAAATGGTTCTCGTCATCCCACAGCTTGGTTATAGTGCCGTCTCAATCTTCCGTGGTATCACAATGGGCCTATTGTGGTTTAAGTGAGCCATCTTTTGATAAAGAGGGCTGCCACTACAACCAACCAGCCATGGATAATTCATTAAACTATTTCAATACTGTAAACAGAACGGAAAGATTTTAGCATCTTCAATTTCGTATCGCTAGATCATCAGTTGAGTGCTTCTTCATTTCGGGTTCACTGTTGCTCCGCCTGCTGGTGCGAGTGCTGTCTAACAAATCTTACCTACGATTATCTTACTTCCTAACAATAGTAGTAAATTTGCTACATGAATAATTTTACTTCCTAAAATCCATTCAATTATACAATATTCATTTTAAATTCAGGAATAGAATTTAAATTTTTGCTTTACTCTACGAGCCTCAGTGGTTTGAATATTGAAGACTATAGCCAATAATGATGAATATCTATTGTTCCACGTGGGCCTTGAGTAATTTTCGCTCCAGGACGATCATAGTATTGCGTAAATATGAATGGAAATCTGTTTAAGATTGCCCCATGAAATGTTTGTAGTTACGCCATATCCATTGGCCCTTGTTTTCTTATGAAAAGTTTATTTTGTATTTAAGTTTTGTTAAAATGTATATTCAAAGTTTACAATAAATTAGGTGAAGTAAATAATATACATCAAGTATGCTTAATTTCCTAACAACACTTTTTTTAATCTGCTTTTCTGCTTTAGTGGTCGAAACTACAAATGTATGTTACTCTCCCCTAACTACAAATAAGCTGGAGTGTTACTTGAAAACTGGGACTCCTATTCACGTTACAACTGTTAAAGGTAATAATTCATTGGAATATGCATATTTCCGTGAGTGTTTGTTGAAAATAAAATAGGAGCATGCCTTCTGTGGCACTAAAAGCTTCACAGGAAAATAATATTCATATGCTACAAACCCGATTCGTAGAGTATAGTGAATCCTTTCCACTCGTACGAAATAACCAGATCCCGTACAGCTGAAATGATGGTCCGAGGGTGTGGGTGAATGTTGATGGTGGGTAGCTTGGTTTCGGCGTCCCAGCGCGTATCGATATACGGCACTTCCTTGGCATCGCATATACTAAGAGCGTGTGTCGATGATGAGGTCGTCCCCGGACCGAATATGGCAGCCACTCCGGCCTGTTGAGAAGCGAAAAATGAATTCTACATTAGGTAGCTGATTGACTTTTCAATTTTTAATTGGAAAATACTCGCAAAATTTTACATAGTTTTCTCGATGAATCGTATGAGTTGCCAAAGGATATTTCGGCCGTTTTCCCGACTAAAGGGTATGCATCTTGCAACAGAGCCATATTGGCTGATTCGATTGCCTTGTGGAAGATTTTTTCGACCAGCGCATTGTTGTTCTCGTAAAGAAGTCCTGCGAGGTAGAGAGTAAATTAAGAGCGGTGAATATTCTATTTTCAATTCCGACAAATGGATTATTTAATGATGTGAAATTTTCCTGACGAAAAAATTTCAATTATTTTGACCAACTAGCAACGGTTAACGAAAAAATAAAACGAACAAAAATGACTAACAGGCGATCGATAATTTCATGATACTGTAATGTGATAGGATCGCTTCTTGTCTTTTGATTCTAATTTCCTTTCCTAGGTGTCTATATGTCACATGATGAAGGAATAAACAATTTTTTTTAAAAAATTCAAGGAATTTAGAACAAAAACCGCCGACTCAATTTTGGTGCCACTGACCAAAGACTAAATATGTCGATGATAGGCATTACCTGAAGCGCCAATAGATGGGCACAATCCAGGAAGTCTTTTAGAGTGCCGAGTTGAATAGGCACTAATAAAGCTCGTATAAATGTTCTGAAAATACTCTATTTTTTATATCTTACTCGCTATTCATACAAATTTTTAATGTTAACACCCGTAGGTGGTCAAACACTTATGACCTAATTAACGATACAAAATTATGTTTCCCACAACAAGAAAAAGGTCATACACTAATAGATGCAATAACTAATCACTACTCGCAAATGTCCCACATGACACAAGCAACCAAACAGGCAATATGCTAGCGGTGCATTGTTCGCTGCAACAAGTGGTGTCGATCGCGAGGAAAATTCACGAGATATTAAGCGATATTAAGGAAAGTTTTTCATGGCAATACATGCAATTTTTTTTTGGATAATAATTAAATTAACGAACATTCATGGCTTTTCAAATACCTGTTTCACAAAAAGGAAACAAGGAGCAGTATCGTAATAAATAAATAAATAATAATAGAGTGATATAGTTAAATTAGGATAAGATCAAATTAGCAATTAATTAGATCCTAAGTATTTATGTATAAAAAAAGAATAGTATATGGAATATGGTATATGGGAAACTTCCGTCGTGTACAAAATACTGAAGAAGGTTGCAAGTAGCAACCGAAATACGTATTTGAGGAAATACATAAAAAAATTTGGTGAAAAGCAACAACACAATTTTTTTTCAATACTCTCAGTTTTTTTATGAAAATTAAAACACGGTACTATAAAAACTATTCAAAGCTTGCTTAAATTATGCAAATATTAAAAAACTTTGATTGGCTTAACAGCAATGTCTTTAGAATATGAGATATCAGGTAGTATCTTTCGAATGAACCCTTTCTATTTTATGACTTGTAGTAATTTTTTCTTTTTAATTAAAATGTATTGTAATCATGAAATTTTTTTTCACAACTGTTTACAGTTTATAAATTACAATAAACATTGATTACTGTGCTATGCAAATGAGGTTAACATTTTTTTGAGAAAAAATCCTTGTTTTTGCCCTTTTTTTTATTAAATTTAAACACGACTGCAATATTTTTTCAAGTTTATTTTGCAGGATCACACAAATTTTAATACGCGCTGGTTGAAACCATAAAAGTGCAAATCCTTTGTTTGATTCGCGAGATATAGTGCTTGACAGAAACGAACTTGAAGGTGACTTTAATGGTTTTTGAATTTAATTTTTTCTGTAATCATGAAAAAAAAGTTTGCTAATTTTTTTCCAAAAACTGTTGAGTATAATTTTTTAGAATAATAATCAGCTTTAAAATTTACTTTTATAAAAAAAACTAATTTTTTGTACCTATTTTTATTAATATAAAAAACAGCTGAAATTTTTTTCTAAAAATTTGACAGAATCTTATAAATGTTGATACGCGTTCATTGACATCTCAATCATGCAAATCGTATGTTTGGCTGACGAGATATAGTGCATGACAGAAATGATCTTCAACGGGTCAAAACAGCAAACCCCCCGACCGAAGTGTCCCAAAAACTAATCAGCTCTTGAGTTATGCTCGTAGAAAAAACTGTCCACGAACGTACGTATGTACGTACGCTCACGCACACACCCGTACATACTTCTTTCTAAAAACACTTTTAATATACTGTAAAGACCTCAAAACGTAAAGAAATGTTGAAAATTTCAATTTCGATTTTCGAGGCGATTACAAGAACTTCCCATATACTAGGAAGTTAATAAATCCTTGCTGTGATTCGTTTCTTTGGAGTCGAAGTTAACAAAAAATTGATAAAAATTGTTTCCACTCTGCCAAAACACCTTAGCCTTCTTGAACCTTGAGAGTTCCACAGTTTCAAGCACAAAACAAATTAAAGGACGCGGTCCTTGGATCGAGACAGCTAGAGGCAATGTCTTCAGAAGACCAAGGCTTGATTAGGGATAGGGTCATTGATGATGAACAAACATTAAAAAACCCTTTTATGTTATGGTTTTTAAATAGTTTTCACATATTATCCGGTGATTTCTCTCTTCCACTTGAAATTCCTATCAAATATTAGCACATAGAACCTTAACACCAAATAAATTAAAGATACTCCTCCACCATTGCCACAAAAAAAAACAATTTGATGATATGTAGGTCGGAAAATGCAGACGCCACCAAATTTTGTGAGTGCATTCACGTGCTAGCGTCGAATATTTACAAGAACTATTTTTGGATACATAGTTCATCAACATTTTCTGGCAGCGAACTCTAATAGACATTGTTGCGTCGAATAATGCGAGAACTATGAAAATAATTTATTTTTAATCACAAAGAAAATTTCCGTTTTTCAACGATTGACGACTTTTCCACCGAAAATTGCACTACATTAAACACAAATCATTTTTGCATCACTTTCAATATTTTACCTATATTCATATCGTGGCACTTGGACAATTTGAAAAAGATGAGTAGAATCCAAAACAAACAATTTCTATAGAATATCATTGTCGTGTACGATTGCTACTTTAAAAAATAATAATTACAGATAATAAAACGGTGGCAAAGTTTTAACAAAATCACTTTAAGGAAATTTTCCACTTCTCAATAGAGTCCGAAAACAGTGTAATGTTCAGTTTGAAAGCAGCCATTAAACTAAACGTTAGGATCTATTTTTGATGACAACATGAGGCACCTTGCCAGAGTTGTGTGAAATCAGATTGAATTGAAAGATTCGAAAAGATACTTTTTTCGTTCAGTTCAGATAATATTTTCCGAACATAATCCAGACATGGATTCAAAAAGTTTGATTAATTTTTTTTAACCATTTAAGAAGAGAAGTTTTTTTTTATAACAATGTAAATAGATATTGTAGAGGAAGAAACACATGAATAAATAGAAGCTAAGTACTCGTATATTTTAATTTGTATTTAATATCAAAAGGAAATAAGGAACAATCTGAAAATACATTCTTGTCCTAAAGTTCCCATTGAAATTTTATGTATTTCATTGAAGTAGGACATCTAGGACAAACGAATAACTCTATTTGTTTCGTGTTTCAATGAAAGAGTTGACTCTTTTGTATCTGGCTTATTCCTGCATGCGTGGCTCATATAGGACCCCCGCTGTGCGTGATGTGTTCAGTGTTGTTGACGGTTTGCAAGATTGCCTGCCTATGCTCGTGAAGCCTTATGATGCCTGCAGGATAGCTTCTATGCTTAGTTCTACACACCCTACATTATCAATTTTAACTAGACAAAGCGCATGAACCTTGAGCTCCTTTCTGGAGTAAAGTTTTTGGGCTACTACAGTGATTGCCGTTCTCGTATGTATGAGGCCTAAGAATATCGACTTGAAATTGTACCATGCGATCTTGGTTTGGTGTTTCCTAATTTTGTCCTTCCAGTTTATTGATTGCTTTATAGGTAGTCTAATCTTCGAACGAACAAACCTCCCAGTCGTTCTAACGATATTTTTCTCCTTGGTGTTTCCTGTAGTGGCAATGTTATTCTTTTTTAATGCTACGACTTCTTGATCTTTTTCTAATTGCCATTGTTTTTTTGTATTCTGTTCGCTTGCTTATCATTTCCTTTGTGAAGTCCTGGTCAATGTCAATCTTGTCGAATTTCTGATTATTTTTAAGCCCTTTTTATAGATCAGTACGGTTCTTTTTTGCGTTCTGGTAAGAATTTCACTATCACTTGTTTTGTGTATTGCTTTTTTCAGGTTTTTCTTTCCAATTTCAATGTAAAAAGTTTGTGTAGATGTGCTTTAAAACGCGAACTGTTGACTGTACAAAGGAACAAACTGGCTATCCTATGGTCAGTTTCATTAAGATTCGTGCGAACTTCACCAATCCCTGATGCTTCATAGTCTCAGATTTATAGAAAGGAAGTTTATAATGGATTAAGGTCTAAACTCTAATAGCATCTGGAAAACTTTTTGGCAACAGGAAACTTAAATATCAATCATAGCATCCAGATGCGAACGGAAGGAAAGCACAAAGTTTATCAATCCAAGCAAAGGCTAATTATATATTTGCTTAAACTCATTCAAATCCTTTTTCGGATAATTAATAATCTACAAGCAAAAAGCATCGTACAAATTTGAATTCGTTAATAGAACAAATTGCTCTGAACTCTCTCATCTTTATATCTTAAATTGCACAAAACTCATGAAACTTAGCAGACACCATTAGCTCGAAAAAATTATACGTTCTATTTATTTATGATTCAAATTTGATAAGAAGGCCATTAGGGAATTTTCACGCCTCCATTTCTTCCATTATGCAAATTTGCTCCGTCGCTGTTTTCCGTTCCAATCGATGCAAGGGTGAGTGAGGAGTTCCTCGAGCTTCGCATGGAACTTTTCCGATGTTTTACAACTTTTGTGTTGCCCGAACAGCGCAAAACAAACTTGAGCTCTTCCAGAACTTCCTCTTTGAGCGGTACCTGAAATGATGACAAGTTAAAGAAAATCATATGGACATGATGACGACGGCAAATTGCAAGTGTCTGCTCAAGGACTTTACCCGAAAACGACGTGCACGCTTGTAAATGACGAAGAACCACTCGCAAATGCCATAAATGCTGGCAAGGAAACTTCCCACGATTAGGACACAATAAATACCACCCAAATTAGGCATGCCCAGCTCCTCGGCACCATCGCTCGTTTGTTTTTGCTGCAAAAAGAAGGACGAAAGAATGGATGAATGGATATAGTTAGTGGGCGCTATTGGCTGCATAAATTTGAAATTATATAGACAAGAATGGTAATTCGAACGAAAGACTGCAAATAATGTGAATGATGCTTGTTTCGCAGTGAACGATTTGCTTGGCCTAATTTACATTGCATTATAGACGATTATGAAAATGAGCTCTTGGTAAAACTATTTTGTCCTATTCGAGAACTGAAAATATGATCCGGAACTCAACAAACATGGCGAATCACTCACGCTAGCAGATTTAATTCAATTTAATTTGCTATCAATATTTTTTATGACAACTGTCTGAAAGATTATAACGACGAGCACATCTTCTAAAGAAATATCTTTTATCTGGGATTTTTTCAAAGCGATATATATATATAAATATAATTTTTTTCTGGCAAATAGACTTATTATTCTTCAGGAATACAAAAGTTAAACCTGATTTTAAAAAAAATTATGAATTCAGTCACAATAATCATTATGGCTTTTCGCAAAGGAAATTTGACTGGGCACGTGAAAATTTGCAAGGTAGATATAAATACTTTTTGATGTCCTCGGGGCTGGATTTATTTGATTTTGTTGCTTAGCAGAGTCGAAAATTTCGGCAGGCAATCAATTGGTCGGAACAAACAAATCGAATATCTCCATTTCTGTTTCCACTGCTTTTCATCTAATTAACGATTTCGCTCGAGTATCATTCTTCGGTTGAAGGACATCAGCTCACAGCCGATGTTATTATTTGCTTTCAGGCTAAAGGCTGTTAATATAGGGAGGTTCAAGCAGAAAATACAGCCAACATGACGTTTACATTCGTTACCCTCCACTGTTGAATCATTTCTCAGAAATTAAGGACCATGATATAAGCGCCTGGACGTGAGTGCTTGTAAGCTGAAACTCTATTAACTTTTATTCGTGGAAAATATCATTTTTTCAGTCGAAACAACAATCGTAGGACATCATTAGAACAAGCTGGTCTGTAATTCTCGGGAGTATTTAGATTGGGACGTGAAGTGTGTCACAAATTAATTTCTACATAAAATTACTTGAGGATTCTGGAAGTCTTATTCCATGGAAATACGAAATTACTACTACTACTACTACTAAACAATTCATATTTCTCTTGTACATACATGCAGAGATACTGATTTTTTTATATTTATAGCAAAGGATGTTTTACATTCAATAACCTTCGTTTAGAATCTATTAAAAAATCTCTTAATGAGAAAAAAATATTATTTTACTTGCTTAAAAATGACTACCGTTCAAGTTTACATATAAGAGTTTCGGGAGTGTGTTTTTCTAACTGCTAGAAAGAGGATGTAAGCTTGAATGCAGAAGTGCTTTGTGGTTATTTCAAAAGATTAAGTCGCAGATTCAAACAAGAAAAAATTAAGTTAGAATATTGCAGAAATGTTCTCTCAAACTATGTACATTTACCGCAGCAAAGCAAATACTCATTGAATTAAGGAACCACATTACTATTTGTGGCATTTCCTACAAGCGATCATCTGCATATCATATTTGCTAAATATGGAAAGGTTTTGCAAACAAATCAAAATACCATGGCCAACTTTGATTCCCTACAACAACTTCCATTACGTGGTGATATGGATACATAACATATGCATATAAATGCGGTGAAGGTAAACAAGAAACATAACTGAGCTCTTTGCATACTATAAGTTTGAAGTTCACCCTTCCAAAAGAACTCATCTAACTTTAAATGTGCTCTCATGTAGGAGTATGTTCATGTATAGCAACGTTTGAATTTAAAGCTGTTCGTATCTCCTTTTTGTTGTAACATATCATTTTGAACTTACCGAACAGGCGCCGCCACCACGTTTCTCCTTCCACCATTTGTTTTTCATTTTGGATAGCACTCCTTGTTCTTGCAAGTTTAAGATAGCTTGGCTCAACTCGTTCCTGTATGGCGAATCTGGAAATAGCAATGAAAGGACGATATTCCATCTTGGTTTTGATAATAAAATTTGCGGTTTCAGGCACCCAGCCATAATACGAGTATGTGAAAAGGACATAGACAAAGCGATAATAGACTCCATATGCATATAATTGCGTACTCACTCTTTCGCATGGCGATGCCGTAACCCTTTTCATCGAGTAATCCACCAATTTGTGTCAGTTTGCATATTCTCTCGATATTGTATTCAATCGAAGTGGACTCCATCAGGAATGCGTAGTTCTCATTTTCAGCCTTTTCGACACCCTCTTCGTTGGAAGTGGTCATCATTTCCGGGTGAGCTGCCATATATTCATACATCCTTTTGTACATTTCGTCCTGGGAGCCCTTGAATCAAAGAGATATTTGCTTTGAAACAAACCATCGGAAATTCAGATCATTGTGATGAAAACCATAGACAATTAATATTCGTAGAAATTGCAATTCAGCAATAATTATTCTTTGACAACTAATTGATTTTAATTACAGTTTTATGTTTTGTTGATATTGGACAAAGGAGCACATTTCTGGAATTAATTGAGAGTGATTGCTATGTTCAGATTAAACTTGCCATTATTAAATCTCCATAGTAAACGAAAGATCAACAACAAATAATAAATATTCATTTAAATTCCCAGCCTCGATGGCAAAATATCAGATATATTTATAAAGGGCGTAAAACTCCATCATGTATGGTTTTATTATTATGAACGCAGATTTATGATGAGCATTCGACCGTTCTTAATAGACATCTATTGGTTATTCTGTTGTGATAAAATATTTACCCCACAATGTTTAATTACTTTGAATATAGTGCCGAAAATGTTTTTTGTGGGAAAGATGCAAGACTTTTAACCGGTAGTTAGAAATTCGTCAAGCTATTCGAGGATCATCTCAACTTTTATGCAGCCAGACAGCAAGGATGCTCTGATCCAAAGGGTAGCAGAAGTTTTTTGTGGCCTTCGTTTTGACCAGAGAATATTAATGATAAAACTGATCAATTCTGGGGAGTCGCGGTAACCTGGTCCGTGGGTGGTGCGGTGTTCATAGCTACAGCTAGTACGTATCTCAAAAATCGTTCATGTTGTATTGTTCTTAAAGATTCCCGTTCCCTTCCGTTTTCTCCACTGTCTGGAGTTCCACAAGGTTCTATTTTGGGTCCCTTGCTGTTTTCCTGCTTTATTAATGACCTTCCTTCTTTGTTTCGTTCGCGTTGTCTTCTTTATGCTGATGATTGTAAAATATTCACCAGAGTGTCTTCCATAAATGATTGTCACATGCTGCAAAATGATCTCAATCAACTGTTTGCCTTGTGCTCTGCTAATGGCCTCATGCTTAATGTGAGCAAATGTGTTTATATGGTTTACTCTTTAAAGAATTCTCATACCAACTTTGACTACATTCTTTCTAATGAGTCCCTTAAATGTGTAGATGTGTTTAAAGATTTGAGTGTTACCTTCGAAACTTGTCTTCGCTTTCATCATCACTTTGCTGATATAATTAATCGTGCCTCTCGACTTACTGGATTTGTCCTTCGTAGAGCTTCTGACTTTTCTTGTCCTTCCCCATTTGTTAAATTACATTGCTATCTTGTCAGAAGTATTCTAGAATATACTTCAGCAAATTGGTCACCGTACCAAACAGTACACTCTGCATCTATTGAATCAGTTCAAAGAAAATTAACCCGATTACTATTCTTTAAATCTGGTCTTTCCTGCAGCTCTTATTCTGCTCGTCTTTGTTTCTTTAATCTTCTTCCTCTTAATCAACGTAGAATCAAACTTGATCAGTGTTTTCTTTCTAAAATTTGCCGTGGTCTTTTAGATACATCTTTGATTGAAGCCATTAAATTTCGTCCGGTAAATCGAAGCTCAAGACTAAATATCGCCTTTGATCCTCTTGTTGCTGATCTTTGTATTTATTTTCATTCGTCTATTGTGCGATTAATGTGCGATTTTGATGTTATGCAGCTTGGTCCTCTGCCCCTTTCTTTTAGTCTCTTAAAGCGAAATTCACTTTAAAAAGTTGCTAACTATGCAATCCCTGAATAATTTTTTTTTCTTTCTTCCCTTCGTTATATGAAGTTACTTTTCTCTTATCTCTTTTTTTGCTCTAATTTAGTTTATTTCACTTATTACAAAAGATTTTTGGATTCATCTGTATATTGTAGTCTTGTTTAAATAAATAAATAAATACCCATGTTCTAAGGAGACAATATTGTTAAATACCTTGTTTTGAATTTTCCAATTATCAACAACTATAAAAACATTATCATCAAAAATTGACTTTTTATTAATAAGAAAAATATATATTCATTTTCACCATCCTTTCTTTTTGTCACATTGTGGTGACCACAATGTGTGTGTGTGTTCAATTGAATGTTATCTTTACGAACAAAAAAAATGTACTGATTTCTTCTTTATTTTTCGGATCGCTGTTTATTTATTTAACCAAAAATTTATCCATTTCTCTAAAAACCTTTAGAAAAAAGTAACATAGATAAAATAAAAAAGCTTGGCCACTTTGGATTTCTATCGTCGTAAAGTGTTTGTACAATACTGATTTTTGTTGGAAAAAACTCCAAAAGAAAACTTCTAATGTTAGCTAACATATCTATATCTGTGTTCGTAGAAGTTGCTTCCTAGTACAAATATAGACTTACCGAAGCTACTTTTGAAATAATAAATCGCAACTTATTGTTCATCAGCACTAACGTCTCGACTATGCCAGAATGTGTCGTATCCATGGAGACCGTCGTGGCAACTCACATCAATAAATACTTACTTTGAAGAAATTGAAAGTGCTTCCGCCGATTTTCGCTCCATAACTCACACCGCCGATACCATCGGCCAAATCCGCAGCTCCATTGATTGGACTGGAAAGCGATTCGATTGTTAGAAAGGCAGCCAAATTGGCAGTGTACGAGGACACCATAATAAGGGTGAAAAACCACCATATAGATGCTATAGTCCTCGTAGAGAGCGATCTGAAATATAGTGAGCAATATGAATGGATGGATGTAGCTTGCAACTAATCGAGAGTTCTTACTTTGGTCCAACTTCGGAGCCTTGCTGCAGGACAGCACCAATCGTGAACCACATGGCATTGTTCAAACTAAATTGATTCAATAGCACAGTTGGCTCTTCCACGCAAGGATACGGATTGTCCCATTCGGCTGGAGACAGTCGTCCTAGGATGAACAGGCTAAGCGAAACGCCTAAATAGGATAGACCTAAGTACGTCCAAACTTCCTTGGAGAGCGGAGACATAAATGAAAAGAAGTCGGGCGCTTCCTTGGATGGTTTTTGGTATAGGATGGAGATGCCTGAAAATTAACAAAACGTTTTAGTGATTGCAATTATAGCGCCAAATCTACGTACCCAAGTTAAGGAAGGGCATCGTGAAGTCAACACCAGGCTCTCGATCGGAGGTCATGGTTAAATCAGTAATGGCAAGGTCTGCACGCTGAAATAAATTTAACAATCCAGTTGAAATGAAATGGCTCTGTTCGATATGAAATTTGATCATACACTAGTTCAACTGCAAGTTAAATGGACTGGCGTTCAAGGCTCCCACACATTTATCTTGCAGTTTACTACCCTGCTATATCTTCGAGCGAGCACTAATGATTATCGATAATACCAAACGAAAAATATTTTCCCAGAAGAGAATACCATATGCGAAGTCCTTATTCTTATTAGAACATATGTATAGCCACAACGAGAGCCCGATAAGCTTGCTAACGATACAGGGAAGATTACCCTCTTGAAATATTCTGCCCATGAATAACATTCCGCAAACCCAAATATTTTTCCTGTCCACCAAGTCTACGGCGAGGCTTTGGGTTAAAAGTTACGATATCATATTTCGGCCGACCTAACCCGTTGGCCCGGAGCCGTTCTGCAAAAAATGTCAACTGCTTTTACCGCGTATCCACATATCCCTACATTAGGCGGCATTTGACTGAATTTTCACTGTGTCAGAACGGGCGAGCGGACAAGGCTGCCTGCAGATTGTGAAGCAGAACAAGGAGCAGTAGCAGCAGCAATTGCTAAAACATTGGCTTGTGGAAATGGAATCCACTGCCTCAACGAAGCAAGTTACTTTCGAAAGTTTCTGTAAAGATAAAAACAATTTTCATTCTCTATCTGCACACAGTCGGAATCCTTGATCCTGGAGGAGGATTGCAAGAAAGCGTGAGTGGTTCAGACAGGCGGTTAAATTGGGTGTAATAGAAGAAGAACCAACCCCACTACCGTGAGCTGGATTTAGACGGCGCTGAAAATAGTAGAAAATGATAGTCATAAAATATTCGGAGAATTCATGCGAATATTAAAGCTGAAAGAGATCCGTTTTTGTGGTGGGCCAACCTCGAATATTCGGGCTTTACACTCAAAGCGTTTTTTATTCATGGGAAGTCACAGAAAAGTGGTTGCTTCCGTTTAAGGGATCCTCGAAAATACACAATACACTTTCGGGTCGGTGAGGATATAGCCCTTGAATTTTTTTCGGTTCGGTCAGGAGGATTTGCCTTTGAAGACAAGAATTTCAGGTTGTAATGATAATATGAGAATGAATACTGAATACTTGGCTGAACATCTTTCATGCTGGTTTCGTTATCAAAAAGTGGCATTAGGGAAAGTAAGTGAGCGGGAAATGAAATGCCCTTCATTTGGAGGTTTTTAAAGTGTTTAGGTTGGGTTTATTCAATTTGAAATGATTGTTAAGTTGAAAAACGGCTGATGTTCAGTTTAGTTTCGAGTATATTTTGCGTGACTACAAGAATCGTTTGCTCATTGAAAATGTTAATTAATTGCGAGCTTTAATTAAGCATTTGATGAAGCAATCGGTCCAAAATCAACTCTAGCTTAATTGGAAGTATTATTTGTTTGTGGGCGAGTGAATCTTTTTCATTCCTATGGTAGGATATATTTTCCGTTCTTCTGTGTGTTTTATGTACATCCTGCTTAGAACAGAGCAGTTATGAAGCTCTTCTTCAATGAATAAAACATTCAATATCAATGTAGGTAGAATATTTCTGGGACTAACATGGCATTCTTATCAAAACTTGCCTCGAATTCCCTATGAGGCATATCGCGGCTCCTTAGAAAGGCTAAAACAATCTGATATTTGAATTCAGCCGAGTGTTCATGGTTTTTTGGACCACTCTCATCAGATACACGAATTCCCTTAAATTTATCTCCTTACAATGAAAATGCAGGCTACTAACAGCGACAACAGAAAACTGTAACACAGACACCACTAAAACCAGTAACACAGTCCAAAAAGATTCGAAATTTAGGAGTTATTTGTGTAACAGACACGAAAAAGATGCTAGTTCAAAAGAAGGCTCTGCATCGAAGATTTTATTGGTAATATTTTTCGTCTAACTTTTCAGAACAAATTCTGGCACATTTATCAAAATTTGCTGTGAAATCCTTTCTAAATGGATTATTAAGTGAACCTTCGTAAGAAAATGAATGAAAATAACTACGAGTATTTTTACGATTTTGGTAGTGACTCCTGGTTTTGAGAAGGTTACTCTTGTTTGTTAGATAGTGAAACATTGTGCTGAAGTCCGAAATAGTGACTCCTATTTTTGATGTATACAGGAGTTAAACAATTTATATATCGATTTTGAACATTTAGCATTTAGTGATAGCGGACAAAATTTCGACATTTTGCTAAGGCGTGGCTCAATGTAGTACAGACCGTTTTTTTCAGGCTAAACCTTAGAAGTTATGATTAGAACAGATTTCAAACGACAGTTTCTTAAAAATGCCTTCCTGGTAGAAACAACCAACGCTGCATGGCGCCCCGTCACGGTAATCTGACTATTGAAGAGATAGACAATTGTTCAAATTGAATCAACTAACTCTGGACACCATGGAGCGAATGGCAAAAGTAGCTATCGTGTCATCGGTAGCTATAATCGAAAAGTCCTGCCAATTTTAATTTAGTCTTTCAAATATTTTACAATACTTTTAACCCTTTCCAAGGCTGAGAATGAATAGAATATCTGATGTGTTCTTTTTATACAAAGATTGAATTTAAATTAACGGATATTGAGTGACTTTCTTGACGACAGCAGATCAAACACTTCATTATCATTCATCAGGAAGCTGGAAGCTCAATTCTAGATTGAGTGAAATTGGAGCTGAAAACAAAAGCGTGGTGGAAGTATATTGCTCCATCTCCTGTCGTATTCAGTCGATGGGGGAAACAAATCCTATTAAATAACAGACAAAATCATACGCTTGGTAGCGTCAATGCCAAGGGAGATTAGCATTCAGAAGCAAAGTTAACTCAATCCATCATACACTAATGATCCCAAACTTTAGAAAGGAGCTGCTGTAACGCGAAGTACACTTCTCTTGTTCGTGTATTTCCCACACACATGGCTCCTGCAGACTTACTATACGTACTCACCCCGTCCGTGATTTCCTTCAGCATCCCCGTGCAGCTTTTCGTTATGTTATCGCAAGTGCCGTAATTTTTATCTTCTCGCATCTTGAAGGTGTAATTGAATCCTAATAACAGAGAAAGCTCATGAATAAGTTCTAACCCGAATCCTTCGTATTGATCATTCCCGCTCAGGGGTAGATCCGTTTCCTTTAGCATTCCGTAAGGTGCGCTCTGTAAAAAATAATAAATTGTCCCTGTCAGACATGTTATACGTTCTCTTATTGAGTTTTTATTAGGCCCGATCCTTTGACCTGATCCTTTGGTGTGTGCTACGTTTAGGAAACACACGAGATTTGATTGATTTCCAGTTTCTATGATAACAGCATGCAACCATGGCTCAGCGAACACAGTCGTATCCTGTTTCGGCGAAAGAAAACATAAAGACATCATAAAGGACATACTGATATCAGCTTGTAACTCCACGCATTTGAAGTGTTTGTTTGCTCGTTTGTTTGTTTTCGGGGCATTTGAAATATCGATTAGTCTGTTTTGTATTTATTTTGCCAGCACCACTCAATATTTTCTTAAGTCAATTTCAAGGGAAAATATAAAGTTTTATATTTTTCCGCAGGACACTTCCCACTTGGAGGGAAATACGAAAAACACCAGGTGTTCGTCATTATTAAATTTCAGCTTTGAAGGAAATTTGTTTCGCAAGTTTGGAATTCTGCAAGGCAAATGCGGGCAGGAAGTTGGTTTCCCATCGCTTGATGGCGATGGTACTTGAAAATTGGATAAAACGAAAATAGGTATGCGTTTGAAAGGTTGATTATGCAAGCAGCATGTCCTAGGAGAGTTTTTACGAAGAACAAGTTGCGAGTAGAGTTTCTTTTTAAATTTGTCTGGATGACTTTTTAGGAAAGACTCTGATAGAATCTACGTTGAAAGATTGTGTTCGAAGGGGAAACAGAAATTGAAAAGCAGTGCTGTTCTAAGTATTGAGTTCGACGGAACTACATTAGAAAGTTTTGCTAGGATGTACGTTCTGATGAAAAGTGTGCCCACCATCTCTTTTTCCTCCAAAATACCTAAACGCATAATTTAAAACGATGTGGCCTAGATACAAATAAAATTGGTAAATATTTCAATGCAACTACATGTAATAATTTGCTTTTCATACAGCAAGGCTTTCTTTTGGATTGAATACATCAAAAATTAAGTTGACAACAACAAAATTATCCTAAAATCATAATCATCAACAGTGTAATAAAGAAAGAAACAAAAAAAAACATTCATTTACTCTTATTCGAATCATATCCTTTAACCATAATAAACCTAAATCATGTCGTAGACAGAACAAAGACAAAACAACCAACTATGAAACTCTCATTTGTAAGCACAAAGCCAAAGTATTTGTTTTAGCCGAGCCTACATTTGAACCATTTGAAACAGGACATCTTAGGATTACATAAAATGAGGAGGCAGAATTCGGTTGGGTTCAACGTATCACCGTTGGCAAAATATGTCCTAACGCAAACGAGAACGTTTGTGACATAAATGATTAAAATATGACAAAAGAATTCCATAAAGGATTTTATTGAAGTTTTGAAATCTTCGTAATGAAAATGATGCAAATATCCCTTAAGAAATATACGAAAGTATCTGACAAGGAAGTTTTAAAATATTTTATTGTAATTTTTATGGAATGTGGACTTGTTCAATAACTTGATGGAGAAAAATTAAAGCGTAAAAATATGAATCTACTACGTGTCACATTGTCCATTTTTCCTGTATTGTTATGCTGTACTTTTTTATGCACGAACCATTAAAGATATACAAAGTTATTCGTATATTCCTCAATTTCATATTCAAATCGACTGACGTTTTCGTTTTTTCATTACGTGAAACAATATTGCAACTTTTACTTCGCGCATTCATTGCAACACCTCAACATCACGACACGCTACTCGAAAACATATGCAGTTGCCTCTTTCCCACTCACACATAATAGTGTGAAATATCGTTCGTGTTTTGCAATCGACACTCCTTGGAGCGATGAAGATATCAGACGATCGTAAATCGAGATGGGGGATTGATAATCGAACCACCGAGAGGTTTGGGCGTGTGTGCAGCTGAGAAAGTGATAAATGAATGCTCCTTACTCGAAGACGAGAACAAAAGTTCACTTTTAAGTAATCTTTCGTTGAAACATGCATTGTACTCATATTAGAACGAAGTTGGCGATTTCGTTATATGCGATAGCACTAGTTTGTTCTTGTATGTGTTTAGTTTGAAAATCATACCAAGGATTACAGCTTGAGTTTCACCGACCCTGGACATAAGGATGATGTTTCCATCCATAGTACCATTATTGATTATAATGAAATGAACGGTGCGTGGCTTCTAGTCGAAAATACCTGAACCAA
The DNA here is from genome assembly GCA_963942545.1 of Oxycera nigricornis. NCBI lineage: Eukaryota > Metazoa > Arthropoda > Insecta > Diptera > Stratiomyidae > Oxycera > Oxycera nigricornis. The sequence goes on along the minus strand of OZ012659.1, from coordinate 29,224,398 downwards.
TTGAATTATTATCAAAAATCATATATGCAATAGTATTAAATAGTGGTCACTACATACATTTCTTAATTTTATAATAAACTTTAACAGGTACTTATGCAAGCTCCGGTAAAATGCTTGAATAAAATATTCATGAGAACAATCTCGATAGTAAAACTGAAAGGGAACATGAGGAAGGACATGCAATTAGTTTTCCGGCTGTTCAAGGAATCAAGCATATCCATCTCAAACAGGATAGCTGTACTTATCGTATACTGGCTACTAACTCTTACGGCATCAACAATATGCTTTACAGTATAATCCTTGCTTGCGAATACTTACGATGGCCGTGACGACCACGAAGGTTTTATTGGCAAACTTCAAGTCAGCATTCTCTGGCACGAACGTGTGATGCTCCCTTTCGAAATGAATACTATTATTGCCGTTCGGATTCCAGCTCCACGTTCCTGTTTTCACAACTCCCGCCGTGGTCAGCTCGATAATGTCCAGCGTGAAGTCGGTACGTAGTCCTTGATGATCGAATTTAATTTCGCCAGTAACTCCCTTGTAGGTCGTCTATAAAGATGTTCATATCAATAAACACCAGATGGAAAGCATGAAAAGCTGTAACGTGCAATAGACAAACCGTTTTCATGTAATTAAATAGCGTTAGACCAGAAGCCCAAGTAGATGAACCCTCGCAGTCCAAGGATTCGGGCTGGAACAGCTCCAGGTTGCCGACGTGGCGGAATGTTTCGCCCAGCAGGTGAACCGCATCGTACATGAGTGCCATGGCCGTCGTTATTCCGGATTTTACTGCAAATTTATACGAGTGCAATAAATCATTTAATATTCCATTGATTTCGGTACCCTCGCCGACCGCGCCCTCCTCTTCCTCGTCGTTGTCGCCATAAGTGTCCTCCGGCTCGGACAACAGCTCCGAGAGCTGCTTGACGCGAGCATCCTCTGAGCTGAAGACGCGGATGGCCGTAATGTTGCTCTCGCTGTACTGGTAAGGCTCCAGGTCGAGGGCGTGGAAGTCCAGATTCAGGATGATGTACTGGTACTGGTAGGTCATGAGGCCGACTTGTTGCGCCTGGCAACCGAGACAAACGACAACCATTACAACAAATACTCGGCGGATTAGGACAATTAAGCACCACTTGATGCCGATTTGAAGGATCTACCTTAAGTGGATCAATCAAGCTGCAATTACCTGCCTCAAGAGCTCCGGCAAAGATTCCAGCGATCCGATTATTATAACCCTGTAGTCCGGGGACTGCCTAATCTTCCGCAGCACGTTCCTGTAATTGCCGTTTAAATTCAGGTCGTAGCGACGAATCGTAATCGGGCGGCCGTATTTCTCGAAGATGAGCAGTAAATCATCGAGGACTGGCAAATAAGGACCTGAGCACCGACCAACACAAACAACAGCCACCACGCCACGACCAATGATTAGTTCATTATTAGCGCGATAATGGGTATTAATGTATCAATTCGTGCTTGTTCCTTACCCGACTCGAAGAGAATCGTGAATTGCTCCCATTCGTACGCTTCGACTAAATCACGTAGCACGAGGACAAGTGTTTTCGGATCAGGATGAAGATTGATGGTGCTTTGTTTCACATTATCGTCCCATTGTGTATCTATGAAGAGTATCTCCTTCTCGTCAGCCATGCTCATGGCATGCGTTGAAGGACCTCTAGACACCGAACCAAAAACTGCCGCTACACCCTCCTGCAAGAGATTTATTTTCGCAATTTATTGCTGATGTATGAAAGCGTTGTTCACTTCGTCGTGATGGATTCGGAATCCTTGATATCAGAAGTAATAAAAATCGTTGAGCGATGGATTGGGCAACAGAGAAATGGCTTTAAAGGTATTTAAAATGTGTTGGAGATGAAATAACAATACAGCTTTGAGCAGCATGTCCTTGCGTGGATGGTCATGATAGCTATTTTCGTCTGACATCGTTTTTTCAAATGTTTTATTGAAGGGTCAGATTTAATTTTTGTTAACGGAAAAACGGACTTTGAACAGTAAATTTCAATGCAAAAGGATTCTAAAAAATATGATGCAAAATACAAAATGATTCATTAAAGATTACTCAGTCACTCTGCAGCTTTGAATCAATGTCACTTCTAGCGATGTAACAAAAGCAGCCACCTCACTACTCCCCGAAATTTAAATAGCCGAAAAAATAATCAGATAAAAGCCAAGTATATTTTCAAGCTTGTGCTTGAAAATATACTTTTTAGTGCACATTCTAGCCACTTTACACTGTGAAATGTGTACAAAAGAAGCGTTGCGTCGAAAACGTGACGCGAAAGTCAAAAAATCAATATCAGTTTGCGGTCAAATAGTCAATTCATAAATTGTTTCCTTTAGCCGGTGGTGGATGTTGTTGCTGTATAAAGGTATTTACTGAATCTTAACATTTCAGCTGACACCAACTATATGGTGAAATGACATAAATGACAGTGTAACGGTAACTAACAGATGATTAGCAAACGAAAGCGACAAATACATTTACATAATAAAGTGTTTCATATGTTGGTTTCTCTTTTAAGTTGTCAAACCTTGGCTGTAAGAATAATATCGTCAACTTTGTTTGCGAAATCATCTTATTTTCCGAAGCTCATTTCATCTGGGAGGTTATGTCAATAAACAGAATAGTATAACAGTATAAACGAATGCAAACTAAAATAGTGACTGTTTGGTGTGGGTTTTGAAGTGGTGGATCTTTCCCAGCAAAATATATTTCACAGTCCATTTAAAAAAAACACCTGCAAAGGATCTTTTAGCTGCCACTCCATCTAATTAGTATCTACCGTGCTACTCACCGACATCATTTTGCACAGTTTTCTTGATGCATCGAACGAATTCCCGTAGGCAATTTCAGCTGTTTTCCCCACCAATGGATTCGCATTACGAAGCAATTCTAAATTTGCCGATTGAATTGCATGGTCGAATACCTTTGCTATCAAAGGACTGTTATCCTCGTGAAGAAGACCTGAAAAGGAGTCGTTCGTCGTCATCTATTTCGATTCAATTGAATTTTCAACGTACAGCAAGCATTAGTCAGCACACAACTTTAGCCACGGCCAGCATGCACAGCAAGGATATTGGTGAAATGGCAAAGGTAAGGACGTTGAAGTCTCAACGGACTTGAATTATTTTAATAGTACGGTCACGGAGTAATAAAGAAATTTCAAAAGTAAACGTCTTGGACCTGCTGCTCGCTCGCATAAGAATTGCCATGGCATCGTTGGGAAGGCGCGGAAGGAAGCTATTGGAATGGACCTCTTGCGTTAAGTGCTAGCATGAATAGAATTCCGTTCGGCGAGCAAATTAAATTTAAATCTCCGAAGGGAGAAACGAATTAGAGCTCGAATGTGTCATAATATTCTTCCTGCGACCAAACAAATGAATATTCTCGAGGGTGGGCTCAATTTTCAGTTTGCTCGGCATTTTAATTTAACGTTGGCTCAAAATCCAATGAGTTATTACACTCCCGGGTAGTTTCCGTCAAAAATTCCTTGGCGGGATGTGAAATTCGAGCCCATCAACTCCCAACGAAAGTTTTGATGAATAGGACTCTTCCACTTTGGCAACTTCAGTTCGAAATGAAGTCAGAAATCAGTCGGGAATGTATATATCCTTATTGCTATACAAATTCACTTTAGCAAATACAATTGGACTGGTTATTATCGAACGAAAATGCTGTCTGCATGAATGAGCTGGAAAACTTAGCTCTGGGTAACTGAGGACTCTCGGCGGACTCCTTGTTGAACAAAGTTTGCCTAAGTGAGCCACTTTTTGAAGTTTTGAAAAGTTTCCCAGAGAAAGTGGTGAAATAGTTCAAGTCATTATATATATTTGAATCCTTTGCGCCGAAAGAGTGTATGAATGCGTGACTAAGCAAACTTGCAAAAATGCTGTTAGTGAATGAGAAAGTCGTTACAAGATGTTTGCATGTGGGTATTTTCGAAGAAAAACGATGGGAAGATAATATAATATAGGAAACTATAAACTTGTATGAAGATTCAAGGAAATCCCTTTCCAAACGACTAAATGCAGAAACTTTTCAGTTTGGAAGTTTCATGTGAAGAAGTTATTCAGCTCGAGTGTCGTTAGCGTTAATGCTAATCCATATTGATTTGTAACGGTTATTTTGGAGTTGTTAAACAAGAAGTTTCTGGCCGAAATAATTAATTTGTTCTTTGAAGCAACTATTATTTTCATAATTTTCAATGAATCAGTGAGAGCACGAACGTGCAATCACCGACCACTTAAATGACTATTCCCTCCGAATCATCTGAGAATCAGCAAGTTCGAGTGGTAGTAAGTGTTGAGGACTCGAGTTGAGCGACAGGAAGTCGTGTTCCAGAGCACATGCAAAAGAAATCGAGGGCCCATCCAATAGAATGCCCAGGATCTAAGCTTGAGGAGGCAACACATATTAGTTTTAGTTAATGAAGTACGCTACAAAAAACTGTATGTATTAATCACAATAAACATACTATTACCAACCACGTGTATTTGACTTGGCTGAATTTTTATGCTAAGTAATATACGACTTTATCTTTTTCGATTTGCCGTAATTTATCAACACCTTTAATTTCCATCATCCCTCGTTTTCTTCACACTTGGCCTATACCATCTCAGGTTTTAAATATTTGAAGAGATCTTAAGCTATGGTTCTACGGTCATTGTTTTGCACAGAATAATGCTTTTCTTATAGCGGGTTGACGAGGTAATCGGATCACCTACTTTATAATCTCACATTATGTCCTTAGGTCGAATTTTGTTCATCAAAAAAGTCCAGTTGTCCGGAGACATCATCAAAATCTTAATTTTTTCAACAAATTTGCGTTCTTGTCTAGGTATGAGATTCTAATTTTGGTTCTCTATAAAGGATGTAACTTTTTCAACGCAAAAGTTAAGGTATTTTCTGAGAAAATCGAACATTTAGCAAACAAGCCGCGAGGTGCGACCCTTGAGGTCCATACGGTCAACTTCCCAGTAATATCTACATAAACATTAAACAAATTAAACACAATAATAATTTTGAAAATAATTACTTTGAATAATAATAATAATGATAGTACTCATAACAGTAATTGTAATGAATTAATCATATCATCTACGGGAGCGTCCATTGATTACATAAGGTTTTTGGTGAATGGGGGTAGATTGATTTGATTTATTCACGCGGATCAATCGGTGGGGCCTTTTCTACGTTGTTTGTCATTTGCATATCGATGCTTGAACGACAAAAGAGCGCTAGCAAAAATGAAAGCAGTTTTTGTTATTACGCCCACTGGAGAAATTTTGTCGCGTGATGGCCATTTTGAATAGTTGCGTTCAAAATTGCCATCATTCCGGCATAATCACTGAATTAATATTTTTTCACGATTTGCGTAAATGAGATTAATAATTATTTCTTATTTTCTGTTGGTCTTGAAAAATATATAATATGCAGTCAAAAATAGGTTCAATTGCATGTAAAAAGTAAAAAGGAAATAATTGAAATCTTACGATTACTAAAGAATAAATCTACTAAAAACTACAATTTTTTATTTTAAGTAAAAATTTTCCAAACGCAAATTATATACTATATAGTAAAATAACACTGAAGAAGAGGGAACTCTCACCCTTGAAATATATATATGTTATTATAATATGAAATATTTGCGTTTGGAAAAGTTTTACTTAAAATAAATTATTTAAATGGCGCAAAAACACCGAGAAAACGAAGAATACAATTTTTTATTTGATGAAAGCTTTTTAAAGCATATGATCATGCAAAGTATTGACTACAAAACATTTTACCATTCTAAGCGTTGATTACCACAAATGCAAATTTGATTGAAATTTTTCTGATTTTCAAAATTTAAGCAGTTTTTTATTAAAATTAAAACACTCTTAAAAATATTAAAAATCTGCTCAAATTATGCGAAAATTATAACACTTTGATTGAATTTACAACTACGTTTTTAGAATAAAAGATATTGAGTAATATTATTCGTATGAACCCTATTTAAATGGTAACTTTGAATGATTTTTTATTTTTAATTTAGTTTTTTTCATAATCATGGAAAAAAGTTTTGCTGGTTTCCCTTCAAAAAATGATAAGAATGTATAAATTTTATAAACTGGTATTACTGTGCTGTGCAAATCAGGTAAAAAAAATGTTTTTTATGAAAAAAATCCTAATTTTTCGCATTTTCTTTTATTAAATTAAAAAACGGCTGAAATAATTCTTTTATAATAGTAAACACATCACAAAAATGTTAATACACGTCTATTGACACCTTAATTATGGAAATATTATATCTGGTTCGTGAGATATATTGAATTACAGAAATGACCTTGAAGGTCATAATGACTGTTAATGATTTTTTACTTTTTATTTAATATTTTTTGTAGTCATGAGGAAAAGTTTTGATGATGTTTTACAAACATTGTTTGGAGTATATAAATTTTATAAACATTGATTACTGGGTTTCGTAAATCAGGTTAAAAATTTATTGTTTATGAAAAAAACCCTATTTTTGCACTTTTTTTCCTTAAATTAAAAAACAGCTCCAACATTTTTTTTCAAAATTTAATAGATCCACAAAAATGTTAATACGCGTCGATTGACACCTTAATCATGCAAATCGTATGTTTGGTTCGCGAGATATAACGCATGACAGAAATGACCTTCAAAGGAGCGAAACAACAAACCCCCCGACCAAAGTTTACCAAAAACTAATCAGCTCTTAAAATTGCAAAGACGCTTCGATTGACACCTTAACAAAGTCGAAACGACTTTGTTTGCTTGAGTTATGCTCGTAGAAAAAAGTGTCCACGAACGTACATACGTATGTACACACACACACATACATCTCCCTTTCTAAAAACACTTTATATATACTCTATAGACCTCAAAACGTAAAGAAATGTTGAAAATTTCAATTTCGATTTTCGAGGCGATTACAAGAACTGCCCATATACTGGGAAGTTAATAAAGTTATAATGAACGTTGCCAGTATTCATTTGGCTAACGAAAGATTGATATTATGTTTTTTCCATAGGACAAATCCGACATCAGAAATTTCAAAATCCATATCCAAATATTGTGTTTTTTAAATAATTCTTCATAAAATCGTGATTGATTAACTACCTTATGGTCTTTTTTGAGCACATCAAGGATTCCTACAATATGTTTCGCTATCGTGATCAAATCCATGTCCTTTGCTTGCAATACGTAAACTATTCAAACTTGACCGAGTACTCTGCTATTGTAATTATGGGATCGGTTATACTTGTAAATTATTTTGTAACCGCTGAATGCAACTGGTATGCATATTTCTACCGGCAAGGACTTTCAGAAGCTGATTTATATTCCTCCCATCATCACGTCTCATACATTAGTAAAATATTGGCAGTGCGAATCCCACGAGTGGTTGATTTTTTGAAACGGTTTGCTTCATCCTTTACAGAGACAATAGTGGATATTTCATTTTCATCGCTAGTATTGAGTACCTTCGTTCAGAAAACGGCAACTGAGAAATTAATTCGAATTGAAAAACCAATCCGTATTAAACACGAGTGGGCTGATATCAAATATTTTTAGTCGAAAAGTTAAAAATATCGGCGTTAACAAAGCACTTTTTTCAATCATCTTTAGAGGGTCTAGAATTTTGCTGTTTGTGTACTAACAGGACGGGAAGACTACTTTACTCCTCAATATTAAATTCAAATATCGCTTTTCATTTGAGATGAGGGCCAATGTGACGAAGAAGAAAGTTGTAGTGGCGAACTCAACGTCCATTAATTAAAACAAAAATTATTACATTTTTTCCCGACAAATTGTTGCATTTATTATAAATACAAACCTCACATTTTTCGAAGAAATTGTTTTTCGTCACCATACTCTGTTTAGCCTTGTCTTTCTCTTTGTTTCAATTTCTAGATGATAATTCGATGATTTTTAAAATCAATCATATTTGCATTTCATTTTTCAATGCAATCAGCACATAAATCCCGATACGTCAAAAGTTAAGACGGCTTTGAGCAAAAAATCATTTGAATTTGATTCAAGCAATATGAAGACTCCTCCGCTGAAATATGATTAATTCTTCTGTTCGTTCAATTTCATCAATTTTTCCCACCCCGCAGACCATACAGTAGGTCCCGATCCGGACGGTGAAGTGAAATCTCATCTGAAGGATTTCATGTTTCAAAGAATCGTAAAATTTAATGAAACTACTTTTCCATCTTCTATCCTGGAGAGCCTCCGAAAGTCCTCGACAAAAATGTATATTGAAGCATGCAAAGTCAATGCGACGAAAAAGCAAATAAAAAATTTGTCAGTTGAAGGATTTCTTCTGTTCCCGGCGAAAGTAAGATAGACATTGCAATGCTAACTGGAAGCTATTTCCAAGCTCGAGTGACGAAACAGGAGACGGAGTATGAAAGAGCCTTAAATAATGGGAAATGAGGACAACGGAAATGCTTGCAAGCAGTGATTCGAAGATAAAGTACAAGAAGAGTTGTTATAATGATATCCTTGGTTTGTTTGGAAATATATTATGGAGCGTTCCGTGAATATGCAAAAGGAAGTTTCATGTGCTATGTGTCTCCAGTGATACATGGCTTCAATGCTCAGTTTTAAGTAAAATCGATTTTTTTTTGGATAAAAATGAAACTTGATTAAATTTTATTTCAGTTGGAACAATTTGCCTAGACATTTTGAACGGTAAGTTGAATGATTGTCATCAATTTAAAAGTTGAAAGTAACCACCCTTATTTAAAAGTATTATAAGCTCAGTTATTGCTAAAGAAAGGAGTGCAAGTTGCCATCTTCTAATCACAAGCAATTATTGTATATCGGTAGTTGTATACGCTACTCTTTAAGCTGTTCTGCGCTATATGTTGTGATTTTTTTTTAAATATGTCCCACGCTGTTGAAAGTGTTTTTTGTTTAATCTGAGGGTATGAATCACCGAAGACGGACAAATTCTCGAAATGATTGGTTATATTATGTACCTTTCCATCAACGAATTCTTCAGTGATACAAGTAATGAATTTCCCACTTTCCTAATGGACATCAAATCGCCCTTATTAGGAGCTAACTTTGCCGTAATTTCAAATAAAACAAAAAAACACTGTCGACAATATGGGATACATCTAAAAAAAATGCACTAAATTTCAAAAAGTAAAACGGCATACTCATACCTTTACATGATAGTCCAGGGTTTGATTACCGAAGTTTTTTTTTTATTTCTCAAAATATTTTTTGTTACGTGCCAAAAATCATTGAGGTACAACCCACTATCTAATGGATCCTGGTCTTGCAGAAGGAGCTGTGGTTTCTTAGCACTAGCTTCATGAACATCACGATTCTCAGCAGCATTTTCTGTCAGGATGCTGTTTTTTATCAGAAAAAGAACGACATTTATTGTTATTTTGACTGATCGAAGTGGAAGTTATTATTATCAATGCTTTGATAATTTCTTATAATTCATATTTGTTTTATATTCCTGATGAAACATTAATTATTGAATTAAAATTAAGATGAAATTGAAGATAGAGTTACAGTGGCAATGAAGAACTTGTTCAATTGTCGAATTTATTAATTGATAGTAATTGCACATAAGTACATATGTACTGTGAGCTTCAAAAAAAGTTAACACTCGTATTTCGTTTCAAATTCAGCAATTGGCAGATTTATTATAAGTAATCCTTGAAAAGATTTGTTCAAGAATTTATTACTCTTTGAAATAAATTTATCTTCGCGAAAAAATTGTATGAAATTAGCATGCAACAATGCATCAATCCTTTCAAAATAAAATAACCCCTTTTTAAAACACTGACAGCACTAAGCTTCCAAAATTCTTGATTTTCGGGAGAATCCCTAAGTTTTATTTTTTTCATTTTTTGCGAGAGTTTCAATCGTTTTGATTTTCGCAAACCTCAAATTTTGATCATGGGACAGCAAACTTCTACGATGATTCGAAAAATCATGAGATTTAAGTAAAAAAGGTAAATCCTTACACGAGTCCGTGAATTTTTTTTGGAACGAATCACTGCACTATAAAGAAAATTCTTAATAAATACGCTAAACATCACGATAGGAATAATTTGCCAGGAGCTAGATGGGCAAAGCGCCTTACTGATGCAGAAACTCGTGCTATAGCAAGAGAAGTCAAAGCAAATCCACCATAAAGTGCAGTAAAGATATCAGAAAAAATCACGGACACATCAGGAAAACCAGTCAGCATTAATACTATCACTGTACAAAAGTGACTTGCATGGCAGGATACCATAGAAAGCCATACATATCAAAAGTAAATTAGAAAAGTGCCTCCGATCGCCAAAATGTACCAAAATTAGGCTGCAATCCTTTTGGAAAACGTTAAACAGCGATGAGAGCAAATTTGAAATAATTACTGCTGAAAGGCGAAATGAGAGTCATGCATTTAATGAAGAAGATATTACAAGCACTATTAAGGTACAATTCCACTTTCCATTTTTCAACCATTTGTTTTTCATTTTCTTTATTAAGTTTGGCATGAATCTTTTCTTTTAGTATTATTTCATATTTGAATAATACAAACAAATATAGTTTTTATTTTTTATTTATCTCATTTATAGAGGGCGCTGAAATTAAGATCTGAAAAAATCCGTTACTCCATGGCGGATAATCTATGGATTGGTAGATCTGAAACAAAAAATTTTAACGACACTTCAAAAAGCAAGGTTTCTTACATCGTAATCCACCACCGTTTTCAAAAAAATGGCGGACTTGTGGAAAAAAATGTCAAAAATCGACCGTTTTTTCGTAGTTTTTTAACGCCAAAAGTTTTTTTTCTCAAGTTTTTGCTAATATTCTGGTGGATTACGGTGTAATAATCTCTAACAAATAAAAAGCATCAAATTTTTTGAAAATCGGTTCCTTAGATCTGGAGATTATCTGTCTGCCATGTTAAAAAACGTTGTTTTGCGTAAAATGCGTTGAAAGATTTGTTCTATTTTGCTGATAAAAATTGTTTGAAAAATAAAAAATAGACATTTTTCCAAAACACACAATTGATATGTAGAAGTCTAGATTAGCACTAGGCACAGGTAAAAAAGTTGCAGATATAATGTATAAAGGATTTCTCCGATATTTTAGAGAAGAGGAATGAAAGAGACGCTACGCGGCCGACGGCTGATCGAACATCTGCAAAAGCCGAAAACCCGCACACACTTAAAGTCACCATTATTTATATATTAAACTTTTAAAGTTCTGGAAGTCATTTTTGATGTTCTAAGGAGTCGAAAAAAGCAAAAAAAAATCAATTTTTCAAATTTATAAAGTGGACTAGTACCTTAAGCAAGCTCATTGTGGTCTGGGACTGTATGCCGTCAATCTCGTTTTCGTTGAGTCAACTATGAACAAGATGGATTATTTGACTATGCAAACGGACAATATTGCACCTAGTGTCGACAAATTAAGCTTGAAAAAGAACTGGACCTTCCAACAGGATAACGATCAAAACATACGTGCTGTATTTAGAAGGAATGGCTACTTTTTCGGGCTGCTAAAAATCTTCACATTCGTCAGATCTTAACACAATTGAGCATCTTTGGGAACATTTTGACAAAAAATCAGGCTGAAAATCATTCCAAACAAGAAGAACGTAAAGAGGGCCTTAAAGGAACAATGGACCAAAGTCACCCTTAATGTGACAAAAAATCTTGTCGACTCTTTACCTAGAAGACTGAATGAAGCCATTAAGTTCAAAGGAAAACAAACCGAGTATTGAAAATTGTTTAACTTTAGTTTTTGAATTCTTTTTTTCTTAGTTTGCACTAAGTCTTTATTTTCTGACGCGGAAAATCAGCTACATGTGTTGAAAGTTCAAAGTGAATATTTTTGTCTGTGTGTCTTTTTTATCAAAAATTTTCATTGGAGTCAATTCGTAATATAAAGACTTTTACAATTTTGGATTTTATTTTACACTAATAGCTTGTTTATATACATATGTACATATATAGAAATCGTATGAGTCAAAAGGATGTTTTTCGACGCTCTGTGTATGTCCACTTCTTTGGCTTCAGCGTCAGATGATACTCTCACATCACTTGCAACAATCGTGATGTTCTTGGGACCAGTTTAAAAGTGGAAAACTGAAGTTTTCATTCGAACTTCCCGGAAAGGATTTGAACAACAAACGAACGATTTTGCTTTGATATGCTTCAGTGCACAGAAAATATACAATCAACGTGCAAAACGATCGCTGAAAGCAGAACAAACATCCAAACTAAAAACAAACAAACCAACAAAAGCATGCAAGCGAACTGCGGGAACGTGCTCGAATCGCTCCAAATTTCGCAAGCAATGGATATTCTGGAGATTATTTATAAACACAAAACATTTCACAAACAGAGCACGTGAGCTGTAAATTCTACGAAAAACACATTCCACCGCGGGAAAATTGTTCAGTTCTGGCCTGAACTATTCTGGGATTTTCCATAAAATTGACTCACGCGGCGCAATCTGTCGATGCGTGCGCGCGATTGATTGATTCACCTATATTGATATCATATTGACAACGGACTCCTTTCGACAGCGAAATCGTGAGGATCGTAACGAACAAACATTGTTTACACAGCTCCATTTTTACGGATTCACCCGCGGCGGCGAATTACGCGAATCAGCGCCAATCGAAACAAACAAAATGGAAATGAATGCAAACGTTTTTGAACTTTCACACGTTCATTTTGTCGGGGAAATCGTATGCGTGTGCCGTATGTTTTGAAGACGGAATTTCCACTAAACAAAAACATCTATTTTTACATGGAGAAGTTTTGCCAGACCCACATATTTTTCTTGCCATTCGAATGAATTTAATTTCGCTCGTTTTCGTCAAGTTGATGGTGTCAAAATGTCTTGTACACATACTTAGGTTGCGATGGCTGTGGAAATGTGGGATCACAGATACTGATGTACATACACGTGTGGAGACTTATGAGGTGTAAAACAGATTTATAATTTGGGTCGCCTTCGTTTTTGATTGAAGATAACAAAAGGACACTTTCGAGCTTATGTCAGTTGGGATGAACATGCTATGGAACAACTGTGGTAGTTTGAGAAATACAACTTGAAATTTTTTGTCGTTACTTAAGTGGATCATTTTTTCAATAAAATCGATTTTCTAAAAACATGATTTTACGTACTATGTATATGCAAAATTAGTCAACAAACTTTTATCTTGGTTGGTGAAGTCGAGAAATATATATATATATGTATAAGAAATATATTTATATATACATATTTCAAAATCGTGTTAGCCGGGTCGAAAAACGTTGTTTCGAGAAAAACGCGTTTGAAGTATAAGCATCTACTAAGCGCGCTCATACACGCTTTATATACATATATAAAGCGCGCTCAGAACATACATAGATGCTTAAACTTTAAACGCGTTTTTCTCCAAACAACGTTTTTCGACCTGGTTGACACGATTTTGAAAAACCTGTTTTATCGATCGGGCTGAAAATTTTACTGAGTACTTACCACATGTATAGCTTCAGCTCCTATTAGATTCGGATTTTTTTTTAAATAGTTGAAATATTTTATTAAACAATTTTATTGCAAAAATGAAGTTGAAAATATTGAAAAGTCCGCCATTTTGTTTGTTTTTCGTCCAAAATTCTGGTACGACCTGTAGGCAATCAGTTATATTTCAACATGCCATTTGGATTTTTTGTTTCAGACGTTCCAGTCGTGAGATATCAAGTCAACCATTTTGTGTGTGTCTCCGCTGTAGCTGTAGCATTTTGTCAATGAAAATGAACAAAAAATGTTTTTTATCATAAAATTTAATGTTAATCCTGTAATGTACAAGGGCTTTATAATATTTAAGTAATTACGTCTATTAAAAATAATTGAAATTTCACGCAAAGAACCCAGATTGTCATCTTAAAAAATCCGTGTGTTTTAATGTATTGTTTTGCTGTTTGAGTCTTCTAAAATTGCCATGTCAGCGAAAAAAACGACAAAATAAGTTGGAACAAAATGAGAAATTCACTTTACTTTTTTTTCAAAAATGGTGGGAAATATATATATGTATGTCTCTGCGTGAGACATGAAACGAGAACAGATGTTAAAAAGTTTATTCTTTGGGCAGACAGTCTCGGCAATATTTTATTTCACCACGGTCATACAGGTGTTACATTTCCAATCAACAACTAAACTCAAGTGGTCTTAAATTTGGGAACCTGTGTCTTAATTTCATAATGAGTGGTGCCAGAATACAGGATTTTTTTGGGATGCTTGTATAAGTTCGGACCCGATTTTCATAGATGGCGGTGTTTTTGTAGAAACTACAAAGCTACATCAGCGCCATTTAGGCGTCAAACACGATGTAGGGCAAAAATAATAATTTTGTCCTGATCGGTCACGAATGCCGAAGTTTTATCGTTTCAATACATTCGCCATATCTATGGAACGGTGCATTTAAGGCATCCCATGTTATACAAGTTTCATTAAACAGTATGTGTAGAAATTGCATAAAAATATATTCAAGCTGTTTGTTTGAATTGTATCTTAGTTTCTGCAACATTAAACAATGGTTTGGTAGATTTTCGAATGATTATCCCAATATCAATGATTAACCACCGCCACAGATATTAATGGCCGTAAGCTTAACAGAATAGAAGTTTATAAAATGAGCCTCTTTGAATCAGGATGAAAAATGGATCTTGTACATCGAAGTTCAATGAAAAAGCATTTAGAGGAAGTAGGTGAAGGTGCAAAATCAATTGCGGAAGCTAGCTTGCATCTGATGTTAGTGCTACTGTGTAATTGGTAGAATTGCAGTGGAGAAATTCATTGTACTCATAACTCTAAGAAATTTAGGGTTCCTTAACTGAAATTTCTCGGATGAACGGCATATATGACTAAATTTGTTTCTTTCTTCCAGCCAATTTTTGGCCCACACTTGTCTCTGTTTTCTTATCTTTCAACCATCATCCAAGCTAAGTATCAATAGTTTTTTACATTTCATTTTCCTTAATTCAATATTAGCTTGTGTTTTTTAAAATATAGTGTGAGGTGAGGTTGGTGACATTTTCTTGTTAACTGAAGGTATGCTCCGTTAATACGAAGGTTTTCTGAAAAGTTTCTGACTTGTACATGAAGATGGCAGAACTTTCAACTAAAGTCAGGGAATGTGTTATTTTGCATGGTCAGTTGTTGTTTGACAATCACTTGACGTTGTTGTGAGGGTTTTTACAAAAATGGAAAAAATTGAGTACCGAACTGTCATTAAATATTTGTTTTTGAAAGGCAACACGCCCACGCGAATCAAAAATGAGTTGGACGCCGTATATAGAGACAACGTACCATTAATTACGACCAAACCAAATGATACTGAATGACCGTTGAATTAAGGTTAGAGAGATAGCAGAGGCTTAGGCATATCTAAAGAACGCGTTTGTTATATATTGACTAAAGAATTAGACATGTGTAAGCTATTCACTAGACTATTACGCATCATTACTTGATAAGCTAAAGACAGAAATTGCAAAAAACGACCGTATTTGAAAAATAGATAAGTGCTTTTTCATCAGGTTTAAATTCACGAATTGCACTTTGAATTGGTTGGTCATGCACCATATTCTCCAGATCAGGCTTTCAGTGACTTTTTTCTGTTTCCTAACCTAAAAATTTGGCTTGGTGGGCAAAAGTTTTCATCGAACGGGGAAGTGATACCATACGTAAACGCTTTTTTGCAGAGAAAACCGGAAACTATTATTTGAAAGGGTTAAAAATATGTAGTTACATAAAAGGAGACTATGTTGAAAAGTAAATCTAAATTTTACAAAAAAATGCCTTGTTAATTTGTTAGGCCGCAAAATTTTCAGACAATCCTTGTAGTTAGGCTAGATCTTAATATGGTCGAGCATTTGGAGTTCAGTGCCGCCGACACCTTCACCAGGAGTTTAACTCTCAGTGTATCACCGATGAATTGAAGTGTAAACTGTAATTTCCTAAAATATTTAATAAATTTTTGAAAAATTTTGGTTATTTTATTTGCAGTAGCATATTTATGATTTGATTCGAAATTTCGAATTAAAGACGACTCCGATTCATTTAAAAAACACTCACTATCTCAATTTCAAATGTATCTAATACAATCAAGTTTTAAATGACGCACTAAAACGCCACATATCCATATCAAGCAGCCATAAATACAGATAATTGTGAATAATATGTATTATGCATGCTCGTAAAATTTTGTTTAAAAAAATATAAATTTGCCGTACCTTCCCCACATAGGAAGCAACCTATGTTGTTGTTGTCTAATGCATGCGCATAAATGCATGCATATACTCATAATTTTTGATTCGAAACGCGAGCCATATATTGATGTTGCTGCCATCAATAAAAGTTCCGTACATAAATATTTTTATGAGGCCATTTCCACCATAAACACCATGCCAGGCCGCGCGGCATGCTATGCTGGAAGGAAGAAGGAAAAGCCCGTAATTAAAATAGCAGATGGAGCGACTCGCCAGCACACCGTCTGGAAATTGGAGCCCCCACCAGCAACATCCCAAGGATCATTGGATACGTTGTTGATGGAGCTCAAACTGAGAAATTTTAATTTCATGGCGAGAAGGGCAAAATGTGGCAAATAAAAAGATGCAATTTATTGTGGCCTTTCGAATTCTGGCTCCAAAGATGCAATTATCTCTAATTAGAAATAATTGATTCAGATAAAGATACATTGAATGTGGTTAAGTAGGAACCTGTGTTTGATGTAGTATCCACGAAATTTTAGTTGTGTTGTGTCTCTTGATAAATGTTCAATGGATTTACCACTACCAACATACCCATCAAAAATAGGTGGCCATGTGAATGGAATCAGATGCGCCCTGCAACATTGTCCCTGTGATTCCGTAGAAAGTCTAATTATTCCAAAATGGAATTCTCTTCTATGTTGTCTACAAATTGTCCTTGCTTCAAACTGATTCTGATTGACACTTTCGAGCTGTTCCGTCCAGACCAGAACTCGGCATGTCCATCACGAGAACAATTTCATTTCCTGGGATATTTTGCGATGCATTGTTGCTAGCAACTATCGTCCACTGGTCTCCCGGCAATTTTCTTGGCAATTTGATTTCGACATAGTATCAGAAGAGCTTCAAGGATGAAAACAACTTTATATATATAGTAGTCGCATAGTAACCTTAAAAACGTCAGCCAAGTCTTTCGTAGCCTTGAAGTTCGAGGCCAAAGAGTCGACACTCTTCCTAGCTGTGTTGTGAAAACATTCTGCATTTGCTTAATCCTTGCGTATGTAGAGTAATGCAAACATAAACAGGAGATAAATCAGGTAGGCCCACTACTGCGCTTCGTTGAGAAAACAACTTGACATGGACGAGGTAAATATTATGACACCATGCAAGGATAAGAAATGTGTTTGCTCCAAAGGGATACGAAGTAGCAACTGAAAGTAAAATAATGCAACAATAATGACCGTGTTATGAGAAATAGATTTTTTTATAGGTGGCAGCTTCTGTGTCAATTTGGTCCTTACTATTTCGTTCAGTTTATTTATGGAAATTTATTGTTCATTGTATGCTGGAATTTATTGCTTTGTAGTAACTCTACATTTTGTTCAGTAGTTCATGATGTTCCCTAACTAGAAGTCAATTTTGTAACGGTCTCTGAAACCTTAAAATTTGAAAAAGATAAGTAAGTAAGTACTCGACTAGAAATTAATGATGAGAAAAAAATCCCAGATCTTTTTAAGGAATGCCTGATGTGAAGTGGAACTGATAAGATTTTCCTCACCAAGAATGCCTGATGCTTGAATTACCTGAATATAATATGAAATACAGCTGCATAAGGGCAGCACATCACACACACACACACACACACCAAAAAATGTGGAAATATTAGAAGGACCCATAATTTGCTGTCCCATTCGTAGTGATTTTTCCATTTCACTTTGAGGGGGCATCTTCACTCTGGCTGAAATCCATTTATCATGTGAAGTCATCGTGATCGGAGATTGAACCTCAGGCTCAGCCGCAAATGGTGTAATTGGAAAGCAACTATTCTAATGAAGACATTTGATATATAAAAGATCAAATGACACTTAATGAAGATTTGAAGTCTATAATAAAGATATGGTAGGCTCCAATTATAACATGAAGAATAAGTGGGGCAGTAGAGGTGGCTGTGCACGCAGAGTATTAAACCAAAAAGATGATCTAGTAAAAAGTCCACGTTGGGCGTTATCTTGAATTAAAGTTTGTTATTATCATTGAAATGGTCTGAACATCATACTCTAGTCCAAACGTGGTGCTTATCAGAAAAGTCTGATACCACGTTACCTTTTAAATGGTGTAGACATCCTGCTCTGGTCCAAACGTGGTCCTAATCCAGAAAGTCTGATAAGGCTATCATAGTCTGCACCTGACTTGTTCTCGAGAAGGGATACCTTCAAAGGCATGCCTTATCAATGGGCTTATCAGGACCTGATATATGTTCTGGTCCTTCCTAAGGCTAATCCTAATCGGGATCTGTAAGCTCTATAAAATGTGTCCCAAACGGTAAGAGTAGCTACATCACAGCACTTGAAGGCTCCCTTCGACTTGTGATGTTTGGACCGAGTTGTCTTCAAGTCATGGACTTCTTACCCTAACTTACTTTGTACTATATACACGTATACTCCAGGAAATATTGATTATGAATGCGATGTCCAAATTCAATTCTTATTTAATTCAAATCATTTCTTGCCTATTGACTTTTGTGAGACGTGATAAGTCTACCGAATTCTCTCTTTGTACTGGCCGAAATTAGTGGTGAATGTAACAATGGTTTAAGCTTCATAACAGTTCAGCTGCTTCAAGTTAATGCACTTTTAGTATTAGCAGATTAAGAAGACCAATATCTATTTAATTCTTGATTGTTTAGTGGTCTGGCGATTGAAACAGATAAATATCCACATGAAGATACTTCTGATTAAATCAAAGATATTCCTGGCGGGAATTGAAATGCGTGACACTATTCAATTTAGATACCCAAGCATCAAGTTTTATCTTCAAAAATATATGAAGTTTCTGAGAATCTTGTTGAACAAATATGAAAAAAGAAGTTCGGTCGATAATCAGGATTTTGATTAAAATTAGATGATTTGGATGAGTGCCGCTTCATGATTTTTTCAACTAATAAAATTCGATTTGCTTTGTTCATGCTTGTTCAAGCCTAAAAACATCCTAGCATTTTTCATTACAGCTAACTCAAGGGTACACTTGTAGCAAGGATAAGGCTCAAGAATATAGTGAGCGTTCTAGGGCGGCAAAGTATCTTTTTTAGTGCTTTACTCCTACATCTTATTAAGAATGTACATACAAAATTACTCGTCCTTGCTAGCACTCGTGCACACATCCTCAATATAAGTTGGCTCCTTGCTGTTTGTGTCCGTTGTTTCGGCATCCTTTTATGAATAAGTGACCTTATTATCTGGAGTTACAGTAATTTGTAAGAAGGGTCTGCTTTTAAAAGCAATGGACATATGTAGAATTAACATTTTTATTGAGTAGCAATATTTTGTGCTTTCAAAGCAACCAGAACGAGCAAATCCACGAGCATGTACAGCTTTTATGAGGTGGTAGGTACTCAGATCGCAGTCAACCTTTTGTAGTCCTTAACCCTTGAAGCTGATTAAACACCTTCATATTATAAATGATACACACCTGGCAGTTTTAGGGGCTTTCGTTTCGCAGGAGCCTTATTTAATGAGAAATCAACGCGTTCAGGCCAATGATGGTACATATATATTTTTCGCATGGCAATTTTTCAAAATGACGATTGTAGGTAACTGAAAATTTACTTGGGATTTGATCAGAACGCAAGAAAGACTTCCGGTCAGGTTGGCGTCATGAAAAAGAACTTTCAGTGAATTTCGAAAAAAAATTTGCATTTCACTGAAAATATTAGTTCTACTTAATGTCTTCGTCCTGAAAGTCTTTTACATGATGATTGAAGAATAACCAACCGATGATGATAAAAATTATAAATCTTTTTGTCGAATTAATCCTTATCTTAATTGCTCTTAATGTTTAGTATGAGTATTTCAGGTGCTGTAAGATCCTTCCAATCTATCCTTTGTAATAATTCTTAATCAGATTATAACTAGTTAACAATGGACAGTTCAAAGTATTCAAGCTTCTTGTGAAAGAGTCTCTCCCATTTTAAAAATTGCTAGAAAAAAATTAAGGGATTCCCTAGGATAGGAGCTTCCAAATATTGGCGCACGAAGAATGTGTAGTTTCCTGTCCTGAGCGTATCATCATGTCAGGAACCATTTTGTACCAGATTCTTTCAGTCAGTCTTTCACTGACTTGAGATAGTCTATGGATTCCACAGGGTGTCAAGTGTCCTGTTCTTTCAAAAGCAGAAATAAATAGATATGTACAATAAAACAATATTGATGGGTAAATATTTTGAATATTACGCTTCATTTCCTCACCGATTAAAACAAAAAGATAGGTGATGTATGGTGTGAGAACGTGAAACCTGACATTGAAACTAATCCAATGATAACATAATCAAATTAATTATGTACAGTCGTACCCCGGTTTACGACGTTTCGATCTAAGTCGTTTCACTCTTAAGTCGCTGTACAATTCTTACCACGTAACTTAATTGACGACAATTTGGCCCCGTCTTTACGACATCTTTGGCAAACATGTTATACTCTTCGAACTTCCACGATTTTTTATTAATATAAGAATCAGGTCTGTTCATTTAAAGGAGAAAGTCCCTAAATATTAACTGACAGCATCTGTAGTTAAGCTGAACTTTGTAAAAACGTGCAACGTCTTCATGTAGATATCGAAATAATAAATAAACAACAAATGAAAATGAATTTTATTGCACCAAATGTGCAACAGAACAGTATGCATTTATAGGCTGATATTTTGGCCTGGTTATCTTTACACAGATGTAAAAACCTCAGCCAATAAATTGTTTAAATAAGGAAAATTAGAAAAGGATAGCTCACAACAAACAATCATTCCATTCTAGGATTTTAAATAAGACGGTTGTTTTTTAGTGGTGAAAGTGAATATATAGTGTCCATATAAAATGTGTGATAAAAATGTTAATACGTCTTTGGCGTCGAAAAACAAAAAAAAATAGAACATCAGTGACATTGGAAAAAAAATATGTTTTGAGACGGGTAGACGTTGGTGAAAAAATAACAGACATTGGATTAGTAATGAAATTAAAAATGCCCAAAAAATAGAGAAAATCCTCAAGCTGGTACATCCAAATCTTGTTCTGTAATAACGAAATTACGAAGTACCAACATAGAAAAAATGGAAAAGCTCTTGAGCTTGTGAATTGAAGACCTTAACCAGAAGAACGCTGCGCCGAACACATTGATGATTCAGGAAAAAGCCAAAATTTATTCAATTTTGTGGTGAGTCGAGATGGCGAAACATTAACTCAACAAGAATCTTTAAATGCTAGTCGTGGATGGTTTTACCGATTTAATTGATTGAAAGACTACTCTAAAAACAATTTAACATACAAGGCACTGCTGATTTTGGATAACGCTCCATCACATTCAGTGAATTTTGACGACCTAGATTTGAATGTCAAAGTAATATTCTTCCCACCACATACCACTTCTCTATTACAACCTATGGACCAAGGTGTAATTGCTTCTTTTAAAGCTTACTTTCTTCTTCTTAATACAAACGGACATTTTGAATTTGGCTCACCAAAAAGAACTTTCCGAAGTAGACAACGGAAATGTGTCAGAACTATTGGAATCGCATGATACGGAAATATCAGCTGAATGCTTGATTCAACTTTAAGACGGTTCAATATACGCCGAAAGTGATGTTTCTGAGGTTAGGAAAACCATTGAGCAGATTGCTTTCTATGATTGCCCTTTAACATTTAAAAAATTGTCGTAAGGCTTAGAATATTTAGATCGAAGCGAAAGATTTATGCAGCTGATAAATGATGCTGCTCTTCCCTACAAGGAATTGCATACAACAAAAAAAAAGGAAACAGTACGCAACAGGACATCGATTCCTAATTTATTAAGACAAGATGTTTCATCATCATCTAATTTCAGAAAGAATTCTGATGATGATTATGATGATATTATCAACTGATTTGTGAGCTGTTAATCGCTTCGCAATGTACAATTAAACTATTGAATCTTCAAAATATATACTTTACTATCATATCATCCCTAAATTTGATTTTTATTTCATACATATGTATGTACGTAAGCTGTCATTTGTTATTAACTTGTGAAACAAATACTTTGACTAGTTTTACGTCGTTTCAAGTTACGTCACCATTTCACGGGACACAAACCTGTCGTAAATCGGGGTACGCCTGTACATAAAAATTAATCAATAACAATGATAATGCCGAACAGGAAGAGGATGAAATAATTTGATATTGCTGTTGTACCAAAAAGCAATTACAAAGAGAAGCAGACAATTGTCTGATTTCTGAACACCGGTCGTTGAAAAATTCAAGGACCATTTATGGTTTCAAGTCCAAGTATGACCGGGTTTATTTTAGTAAGAATGAAACTGAAATCTGTGGTTGTTTCACAGAAATAATGGCAACCAAAAGATTACCTGATTTTTCGTTTTTTGAACAGCCATCGGCTACCACAAAAAGGCGAAGGTTTGGAGATCGATCTTTTTTATTAAAAAAAGAAAATATCGGCTGGCGTAATTAAAAAAATGCTGTACATAGGTCCGTCCCCGCGAACCTGAGGATGGTGATCGGTCCAGTGTCTGCATTCGGACACAACCGAAGGGGGTTTGGAAGGGGCCAAGTCCACGAAGCCTTACCAGGTGTGAATCTGGTACCACGTTGACCGGGGCCCAGGGAGTTGAATCCTCCCTTTGGTCGCGGTGAGGACCCCCTATAGGGGGTGTGGACGTGTTGGTTGTGGTTAAGATCCATATGCAGGTAGAGCCCACTTAGATGCGCTTTGAAGTCTTCATGCTTCCGAGCATTGGGACTTCTGCAGCAACTTTGGGGGCTCGGCGTAGAGTTACGAGATAACCCAGTGCCGAGACCGAGAGATTGGCGAAGGAGTAGATTGGCCTCGTTTTCGCCAGTAACCTCACTGCGTCTGCAATCAGTAGGCAAACTGGTACACCTAAGTAGTGGTGGGAGGCAGATTGGTTGTCACTCAAAACAAACCCGCGACCGAAAAGGCCCATGGCTTTAAATCACCTTGATAGGTAGTTACGTTAAGCCCACAGAGACATTCTGTTACATACGTCCATTTCAAGTTTTTTAAATTAAAATTTCACAATAAATAGGCAATAACAATAGAATGGGCAATACTTGTTAGGTAAATTGTTACTTCCTCAATTATCTTGTCTTTTATTCAAATTAGAATCTCTAATAATCTCTACAATTTTCTAAACTTGAAAAAATCTCATCTCATTACGTTTCAGATGAAATCGCGACAACAAGAAGATACACAGCCATTGAGACGACACTAACTACCCCGTAGGGAAACATAATATCACGACGAAAGAATAGCACGTTAGAAGTATTCCAAAATGTAAATCCAACGTCGTTTCTACCCAAAACGTTTTACCCACGCTTACAGCTTCAAACGATTGTCTACTTACTTTTCTGTCCACGTAGAATATCTACAGTAAAATATTTCGTCGAAGATTTGATAAATATCATGCGATTATCATTCAGTATCCACTGAATACTTCTTATAAGGCCAAATCCCTAGGGAAATCAAAAGCACGAAATTACCGCCGGGAACAACGTAGATGAAATTTTCGCGAACAAATTATCACGTTGAATCGGAAAATGCCTCTCGTTCCATATTCCGCTATCTGGAAAAGGCATACGTGTAAAATGTGACTAGGATGGCCCGGGGCGCCAAATCGTCTCACGTTTTAAAGGACAAAACTTTCAACGGTTTTGATAACTGATGCGTGAATTTCATTACTGGTTGAAAGAAGGGAAGAGAATAATCCTTTGAAAAAATTGTTAACCGGACCAAGGCAATGTGGCGTTGCAAAATCAAAATGTCGTCAAATTTTTCATAATTTAATTTGAGCTCCTACCAACTAATCAACAAAGAGTCCTTTTAATCGTCCCTCCACTGCTATAATTAAAACGAATAATCAAGTCGATAGCTTCGTTTTTATGGTAATATTCAAAGCATTTTCAAGTATTGCAGCGTGTGGTGTCCGTAATGCTTTATAGCCCAGTGGATTCCAGGATTTTGCACCTGGTGTGCTCGTTGATTTTGTTTGTAAAAGGCTCGGCTATTGCTTCCAAAATGTTATCGTGGACATTGTAATAATGCAATCTGCAGGAAGCAAAACTCACATAAAAGCCAAAAGTTCATGTTCCTAGTTGTTTGGCTTCAAGGGATGATGTTTTCGTCCTTGGTCGCATCAAGGGCGAACTCTCGCCAATTGTAATTATTCGTTCGAGCTCCAAACGTAAATGCATCGCAACGTCGAGTGCGTGCAGGCGAGCAGATTTGTTTTGGAGGCTGTTCACAAACTCCTCAAATTAAACGAAACTTTAAAGCTTCGCCAACTCGGAATCGGAACGGGAAGTCAAAGACCCTCCCCACAGGCAATGAGTGAGGGTGCAGGATACAATTCCACATGCAACAAATGTGAACCTAATATTATTATCGCCTCATTCATATTGACTGGAAGCAACGGAGATCGAGGCCGTCCTCGACGTATAATCGGAAGCCTATTTTCAACACGCTCTGGGCAGAATGCATGATGGAGCACTCAATTTCGGCATCTATGTAGTTGGACTGGAGCCAACGGGTGGACCAAAGTGTTTATTTTCATTTTGCCAAACATTTGTTGCTTCCGCAGGGGAAGAAAAGAGCAGACAACACCACCAGTCAATGGTTACGGCGGCAGGACGTGTGTTCGTGCAAGAATTTGCAGGACATGCGCGTGAAATTCGGGGAACTGTGTCGAATGTAATCCACAGCTGGCTGGTCCTTATGATCTCCCGCTGTTGTAACAGCCTCGAAACAATGTTTCCCTACGGTTTTGTCACCAGGCAACGACTGAGACACATGCTGTAGTCGTCCTCCACAGATGCTCGGTCTGTTGATGTTCATAGTTGCTCGTTAGCTTGGGCACATAGTCCTTCAGAGCTTCATTGCTCAGCGATGAGGAGCCTGGAGGAATTATTCTTCCCCTAAAGCTCACTCGAAAATAGGACTCACCATTATTCGGGCGATAGAGCGAGCAGGCATATCGATTTTCCAATGTGAGAACTGTGTTTCGGGCTGAGATTAGGACTTGATGGGACTATGAAGCTCGCAGGAATCCGATTCAGGACTTAAATCCAGAACCAAACATTAACAGGAGTTGCCGTTACTAGTGTGCATTCAATCCTGTTTTTAAAGTAAATCAAATGGAATGAGTTTTCAGAATGTATTCTAATAAGTCTAAATTTAAAGAAATTGAATAACTAAGTGAATCAAAAGAAAGTTGCCACCATGGAAGAGATCAGGGGAGGAAGGTGCCTTATTTTATTGCATAGAACGATATTTCGTACGTTTCCTCCATTAATTTGCTACGACTGATATGTTAAGTTAGGTTCTGAGAGTTTTTCCGCTTCACTCAACCCGTGTTTTCCATTGCACCCCGTAGACATGGAAACCTTCTAATCCATCCTGTGATCCATTCTAATTTTTTAAGGAAATCCCGGAGTCGATCCATTCTAATAGTTCCAAGCTCACTCAGATCCGCGAAAAAGAATACCTATAAGTGCTTATGTCTTCTAACAGCTAGAGCCGGATGATTAGTGAGGACGCACTCAACGTCTTTCTAACGAAACTATCAGGCTTATAATGTTTTGCCTTTGAAAAGGGATAACCTTACAAAGCTTTTCTCGTATTGGGTAAAGGTTTTCCATTGCCAGAATATTTGTTTTTCAACGACTTGAAGAAAATGTTTTCATATGGGAATGTTTACAGAAATATCATAGATTTTCCCGATAAGCTGCTGAAGTTTACCAAAATATATACATCGCATCAAGAAAATAGAAAATAGTCACTTAAAGAAAATGTTTTCTCATATATAATGCCATTTTGGCAAGGATCTTCCAGTTGAGTTGCAGAGTAGACTAAAATCAAGACGTCACTACTGTGACGTTCATTTATTATTCAAATTGTTCACTTCGCAGCACACACATTTTTAGAGGGACATTATTGGTGCTAGTTATCCTTATTGAGCTTTTCATAGTTTAGAAGTGTCTCACTACTGCGGCGAATTACAACGAAACTCTTTTTGAAAAATCAAACGATTCCAAAGCGAATCTCCAAAAGAAATTTCCTGAATCAATCTACATACTATTTGCAACAGTTATATCCTGCTGAATCGCTGGAACAATCAAAACATTAATGAATAATATGAAGCAAAAATGTCCTGAATAATTTTCAAATACTATTAATTATTTGATTATTTCCTACGGCATCTTGAATTGGAGTCAAGCTTCAAAAGGTAACCGCAAGATCATCTCCAGACTAGTAATGAAAGGCATGGAAAACCATTTGCAACCTCCCTATGCTAGCCTCAACGGCTGAAGCTTACAAAATAGCCCAAGAACTAAATTTTTAAGGCACGGTTTCCATGGAAAGAGCGAAATTCATATTTATTTATTTATACACACCAAACAAGGAATCAAGTAAACAATACAAAATACATAAATAATTAATAAGTTAAAGTAAATTAAATTAGTTTAATTACAACTTAATCAGGCTTAGTTGGGAAGTGCGTGGCTATGATGACAATATGGCCTTTGTCAAGTTACGTTTAAAGGACGATTTAAGGATACCCGGAGAATAGTGGTTACTAATAGTGTTGAATATTCTGCAACATCTATTTATCGGTTCATTATGACCATAGGCCGTGTGATGCCGATATTCTTCAAGCAGGGTTGTGTGTCGAGTATGTCGTTGTTGGTCATTAAATTTTATCCTATCAGCGAGGGCTACTATATTTACTGCGCCGCTGATAACGTCGAAGGTGAAACTGGCACTAATTAGTGTTCTTCTAGATGAAAGAGGCATTAAGTTTAGAAGGTCTAGTCTATATTTGTAGGAAGGAAGACTATGAAAAACACTCGGGTTGTAGAGGTCCCTCAAGACGAAGAGCAAGAATTGTTTCTGGATAGATTCAAGTCTGTCGCTGTAGAGCACAAAAACGGGATTCCAAATTATGCAAGCATATTCGATCAGAGGCCGCACGGAGGTGGTGTATAAGGACTTGATAACCCAAATGTTTTTGAACTCCTTGGCACGTCTCTTAATGAAGCCAAGCTGTTCATTAGCCTTTGATAGGACTTTGCCATATTGCAGATTGAACCGCAATTGGTTGTCTAAGACTACGCCGAGGTCAACGACATGATCAGCCCTGTGTAATACGATGTCGTTAAGGTAAGAAGAATAGGTAGTAACTGCATTCTAACGGGAAAAGCTCAACACGTGCCATTTGCTGACATTGAGATAGAGCTTATTCTGACTACACCAGTGTGCAAGTGCTTGAAACTTGGACTGGAAGAAGGCTGCATCCGATTGTATTTATTTATTTATTTATTTATTTACACATTTAACAGAAGAAATCCAATAACAAAATGTGAAATAGAAATAAATACAAAAAGCAAATTCTGAAGAACATGAAAAGTAATTACATAGACAAAACATTTTCAAGAATTCTTTTGAAAGTAACTATGCTAGAGGGAAAAGATCTCGGCGGTATAGAACATAATCTTTTGCAAGTTCGGCGTTTGAAATTGAGTCGTTTAACCAAGTTTCTGTTAAGCAAATAATGTCATGATCCGCAAGAAGGGTTGATACGTTAAACTCTGCAATCTTGGATCTCATACCTCGAACATTTTGACAGT
Organism: Oxycera nigricornis; assembly: GCA_963942545.1. Taxonomy (NCBI): domain Eukaryota; kingdom Metazoa; phylum Arthropoda; class Insecta; order Diptera; family Stratiomyidae; genus Oxycera; species Oxycera nigricornis. Next base: position 29,196,461 of record OZ012659.1, on the reverse strand, counting down.
ATATGCTTAATGGATAGGGTCCTTCGTTGACTTCCGCAGCTGGGAAAAATTTACAGCTGAACGCCTTTTCGTGGTAAATTCTTTCACCAGAGCTCCATCAGGCCAAAATTCAGATTTGAGAACGCAGTCCAGCTCGTGAGGAACAGTTATTTTAAAAGAGGCAATCAATTTGTTCGGCTTGTTCCCTATGGGAAGTTATTGTAATGGGGTCGATTTTGCGAATCCCAAATTTTCACATATCTCCACGTTTTAAGGTCTCTAGAATCCAAATCCATCGTTTTTAGAGAGATGTCTGTGAGTGTGTATGTACGTATGTGCGTATGTGCGGATGTGCGTATGTGCGTATGTGCGTATGTACGTATGTACGTATGTACGTATGTGCATTCGGAATAATTTTTCGTCTCGATTATCTCAAGAACCAAAGATCGGATTGACGTGGGACCGGTTTTAAACGACGCGTAATTACGTAACTTAGAACTGAATGACTTTTCAGCAAAATCGGTTAAGCGGTTTTTTTATTTAGGATGAAAAAACTGAAAAAACGACTAAAAATTGCTTATTTTTAAACTGTTGATACGCACTATTAATTTGTGCAGATACCAAATACCTTCATATTAATGTTGTTATTATTGTGCGTTTTAGTAAAATTGTGATCAAATTTATAAAAAATGTTATTTAAAAAAATATTAATTTATAAAATTCCAAACTTATATTATCAGGTTTGGGTGAATGGGAGTAGAGACGCTAATGCAGTTAATAATTGGATATTGTTATAAATAATTTAATATTGTTAATGACAATCAAATAATATTAGTTATAATCTGATATTGTATATATAAAGTCAATTATAATTATTCAGTAACGGTCAAACATTCTTAATAACGAATGATTATTGTAAATAATAATTAAATACCCTCAATAATAGTTGTGGATTCCGAGGCCGAGATGGAGAACGAAGTTGAGGACGAAGTGGAGGACAAGAAGGATGACGAGGACGAAGAGGATGAGGTTGCCGAGGCTTTGGTAGAGGATGACCAGGTGGAGGAGACGTCTTCCTCTACCAAAGCTTTTATGGTTAGATAAAAAATTGATAAAAATAATAAAAGTAATTATATTAATTTATAATAATAATGTTTAATAATATTAATTATTAATAAAAGCAAATTATAGCTTTTTATTCACCCCACTGGGAAGTTAGTCGTGTGGGCCTCAAGGGTCGCACTTAGACCACATTTTTTGGTTTTTGTTATGCTATTTTTATTGCTGTTCGAATAAATAACTAAAAAAATAGCCATGAAATAAGTTTCTTTTTGGGAATGGAATGATTTGATCATTTTCTTTACGTAGGAAAGCAGCCTGGCATATAACCATCCCAAAAATCTGTTTTAGAGTCAGATTTTAGATTTGTTAATTTTTATGCTGCCAGGTCCTGTTCGCGTTGCAGACGTAGAGATAAAAATGTGAAGGAAAGCTACTTCCTCTACAACTAGTTCGGCCAGTTGATGGGAAATATAGTCCTTTTAATAAAAGTAAATAGTCTTACAACTTTGGTCAATGTCCGCTGTTCAATGTTAGTTCGTTATTGTTATTGATTGTGTTTTGATGCTGTAGTAAATTTTTAAGTCTTCAGCATAGAATAGGTGACAGTGTCGCAGATAGATCAGAAATGAATATATTAAAGAGCAAAGGGCCTAAATGACTGCCTTGTGGTACTCCGGAAGATGCAAAAACTCTTTTAGATAGGTGACCTTGGAATTTGCCCATCTGAGTTCGGTCACAGAGATAAGATTGTAGCCAATTGAGTAGGAAACCAGATACACCAAAATTACGTTCTTTACGTATTAGGGTTTGATGATCAACCCGGTCAAAAGCCTTACTAAAGTCTGTATAGACCGCGTCAACTTGGTTTCCCTTTTCCATTTCACAGAGGACGTCAGAAACTAGGATTATGAGATTAGTGGAAGTCGACCTGCCTTTACGAAATCCATGCTGCTGTTCGTTAAGGAGAGGGTCTACGATGGCAGTGAGAATATCACAGACTAGCTTCTCAAAGAGTTTGGGGATTACTGACAAAATAGCGATCCCTCGGTAGTTATCAACAGATCGCTTATCACCACTTTTATGAATAGGTATAAGATGCGAGGATTTTCATGAGGACGGAAAGACACCTACATAAGAATTTACACTGTAATGAGTACAGAACTGTAAACTTAGATAGAATTTCTAAAAAAGCTTTTACAGTATGAGAGACATGAATCAAATTGCTATCGAATTAGCCGAATTGAACGACTAAAAGAAGACTCTTCAACAAAGCAGCTAGCTTTTTCAATATACTACCGGATAAAATGAAAAACATAACGAATCCAAATTCCTTTAAAACAATATTCAACGACAATGTTCTGCATGAATGGCATTCGAAGTAATTTACAATCAACTCCAAAAGAAAATCAAAGTGAAACATGAAGTCAATACGAAATAAAATTATCAATGAATATCATAAATTATAAATCGAACAAAAAGGATTCTAAGTCCCACAAATTAAGTTCTATCCCTCATCCTCATTCTTATTGTCTGTGAAGTACTATGTAGTGAAATCTAAATATGGAAAACTAATGAACATTTATGGAGAGACTGATTTGAAAGAGATGGAAGTGGTTTGAGTCGGATGAGGCGCGAACTTATTCATTTCTTTTTGAAGATTTCCACCTTCCAACGTTGAAAAAATATATTAATGCCATAAGAAGAATACCAAGAGAGCGGTCACGATTCATGTTATCAACTGTACTCCTCCAGATTGACGGACAATCATCCCGGTTCCCACATTGTCGAACCTGGATGGCAACACATCTCTCGCCCTGTTCAGACGTGGAGAACGTTGTATCTATCAGGCGGTGAATGCGAGCTGGTCCGGGGAGCGCGAAGAGTGAAAATGGATACTGTTGGGGTTGGGGCTCGCTGGAAACGCTGGGAACGCGGGCCGATGGAGCGCCAGAATGGTTTCATGTACGAATTGCGCGCACCCCGAGACTTGATGTTATCGTTAAAGAGAATTATTTACGAGATAGTGGTAGCTTTTGTATACGGATTCTGCGTTGAGTGCGTGCACGGCAGGACCAAGTAAACTTTCGGCTGGTTCGTTAGCCCAAGGTGGATGATAAACGAGACATCTTGTAGATTTACGGACGTCGACGAGCAGTTCAGCAAGGATACGTGCTTGGAGCGCCACGCGAGTCAGTTCAGCGCCAGTTGGATCTGAGGGATCAGCTCACAGTGCCAGTGTGGTTCGGTCGTGCCCTCGACGTTTTTTCGGAGGCTCAGTGTTCGATTCAGTGGATTCCTGGACCTGTTCAATAAATCATTTGTTGTGCTTGTGATAACCCATCGTCCTGCTAGCACCACCAATCATGGCTTGCAACAGTGACTGTAGAGATATCGTCGAGTTGAATGTTGGCGGGGTGCACTACACGACGACCCTTGCCACGCTCCTTGCTGATAAGAGCTCGATGCTGTGCGAAGTCTTCTCGGATCCCAAGTCGAACGGAACCAAGGATAGCAAAGGAAGGTTCTTCCTCGACCGCGACGGAGTGCTGTTCCGATACATATTGGACTTCCTAAGAGACAGACAAATAAATCTGCCGGAAGGCTTCCGGGAGCGTTCGCGGCTGAAGAAGGAGGCGGAACACTTCCGCTTGGACGCGATGGTCGAGTGCATGCAACAAGAGCGCGACGCCCGCCCAAGTGGTTCGATTACGATCGGCTACAGAGGAAGCTTCCAGTTCGGTAAGGATGGTCTGGCGGACGTCAAGTTCCGGAAACTCTCGAGGATCCTGGTGTGCGGACGGGTCGCCCTGTGTCGTGATGTCTTTGGCGACACACTGAATGAGTCGCGCGATCCTGACCATGGCGGTCTGGATCGCTACACATCCCGGTTCTTCCTGAAGCACTGCTTTATAGAGCAAGCGTTCGACATGCTGCACGATCAAGGCTTCCGTATGGCGGGAAGTTGCGGATCAGGAACAGCTGGATCTGTGGCAGAGCCCAAGCCCGGCGTGGATGTCGAGGAGAACCGTTGGAACCACTACAATGAATTCGTCTTTGTTCGCGACTAAAGCACGGAAAGACAATTTTCTCTTTGATCCGGAATTCGAAAAGAGGCCCTGCGGGTAAATAGAGTCTTTCGTTTCAATTTTCATTTATAATTTGCCACCGCAGCCGGTTGTGTCTTTGACGGGATAGCTTTCAGGACTACAGCAACGTCTATAGAACCCAACAATAAACTCTTAGTCGTAATTGGATTAATCGATGAATTTAAAACAATGCCATTGAGCACTTTGAAATTGTTTGATAAGTGGAAAAGTGGAACAGACTGGTGAATTTCTAATCATGTGACGAGACCGTTATGACCGAATTCCTCGAACGTCTTCCTTAGTTGAAATCAGTTTAGCCTCGCTGTTTAATCAAGCATGATGTGCTCGAATTAGGAAATTGCTTACTCAAATTGTCCCAAAATAGGCTATATGAAAACTGTATCTGGACTACCTTACTAAGTAAATAAATATCATAGATACTTTCCAATTGAAAGATACGAACAGTTTAATTGTTTTTCGTTGAACATAATTGTCGGTGTCTAGCATAAAAAGGGACCTACGAAAGATATTTCCCCCTAGCTTAACAGTTCAACCTAAGAACATTGTTTTAAAGTTGTTCACAGCAAAAAGTAACGATATCATAGATGTATAATCTAAAAGTAACGTTTATTTACTGACTTTATTCACCTGTTAAAATGCATTTACCTTTAGTTTTATCAACATATGAATAATAAGAAAACAATTAATTCTGAGTGTTTTCTTGAGAAAGTCTTTGTTTCAGCTACAGAAAACATTCAACACCTGCTTTCATTCTGCACAACAGAAGTGATTGTGTATGATTGCTAAGATATCCGAAGTGATTTTTGTAGGGCATGAAAAAAAATTTAAATTTGTTTTTATATATTTTGAATCTTAATATTTGTTTTAATTTGAAATTAATTTTGTTGTGCTAATCAAAATAGCTTTTAATTTTGTATTGGACATTTTTTAGCCACTGCAATTGAAAAAATTCTGATTGTCTTGAAATAATTAATAATTATGATTACAGAGTAAAAGTTAATCACAGATCATGATGATTAACATCCACAATTTTGCTTTTATATTTCCTCTTAAGGATGTCCTGAATATATCTCATAGTTCTAAGCCAGAATGCATTATTCGATTTGAAATATTTTCATGATTGTTAGCTGTGGAAGAGTTACTTCAACTTATAGCACATTCCAAACACAATTCGCCGTAAGTCTATGTCATCAACTTCATAAATCGAATATGACGAAATTATAGTGCAGTCTTTCGGGAATTTCACGATGAAAGTTGTTGAATTTTTAGAGGCAGTTGTATAGATTTCACATACGACAAAGAAATTTCAGTGTTATTATTAATGTTGGAATTGGCATGGAACCTTAAAAACATATTAAATACATTAAACAATAAATAATTCTCGAATCGAGACACATTTCAGAAGTACCTCGGACTTTAGAAAAAATCTTTTAATTGATTTTTTGAAAACAGATTTTTAAACTTTTTATGGTTTTCTCAATAAGAATATTATAGTTTACTATAATGTGTACATACGTTTAGCGCGATTTACGACGAGTTTTTTGAATTAATTCACTTATTCCTTATGAGAAAAATCCGTTTAAGCCCTGTATTTCCAATATCACTCAAACGCCAGGCACTTATAGATCACGTTCTTTGGTTAGAACACCAGAAATATTTGGATTATGACTATAAAATTTTTCTAGACACATTTTTGAGATGTTATATTCATGATAAGAACGGAAAAAACAATTTTTCATAAGGTTCCTTTATAGAAACATTTGAATCTTTTCTATCTGCTGATATGCTGCGTCTGGTGAGGGTTGCGTCGATTCGGTTTCCGTCGTCGTCGTCGTCGTCGTCGTGACATGGAGGTGGGCATTGCAGCCCTAGCACTGCGACCTGCTGGTCGATTGTACTAGCCTCATACTTTTCCTTTCTGGAGTTAATGCTTATGTCTTGAATCTTCCGGATGAGATTATGAACCTCATCAGGTCGTCCAAGGCTAAGGTATGGAACTCCTTGTCTCCTATTTGAGGCATGCCAAGGGCTCTATATCTGTGTCTGGAGAACGCGAGACAGTAGCCCGCTGTGCCGCTGTTTCCTCGTCCTCCTCACATCTAGTGCACCATGCATCGTCCACTATTTGCAGAAGAGCTTGGTGACTTCTCAGGCGTCCGTGGCCTGTAATCACTTCTGTGAGTTTTTTCAGTCTGACTCTATTTAGTTTCAGACAGTATTTTGCGACTTCAGGTCGTAGGTTTGGCAGAAAGAGCTTTGTCTGTCTGCATGTTGGTAGGTTGAGCCATCGTCTTCGATGTTCTTCCCTGAGTGTCTCATTGATCTTTTTTGAGATTAGATTTATGTTCGTTGGCAGAACAGGCTCAGGACCAACCGGTGTGATCTCTGCTCCCTTCTTAGCCAGTTTGTCTGCCTTTTCATTACCTATAATGTCCACATGTGCTGGGACCCAGGTAACTGAGACTCTGTTTCTCTGGCTCAGCTTTTTGAGGCTGTTCTGGGCACATTCCACAATTGAAGTTTTCACATTGTGGGAGCCCAGGGCCTTGATAGCGGCCTGACTGTCTGAACAGATTTTTATCTGTTTGTTTTGTATTCTTCTGTCTTGTAAGAGGTCCGCGGCTTTGGCTATGGCGTGGACTTCAGCTTGAAAGATGGTTGTTTTTGTACCCAGAGGTATCGATATTTGAGCCTCATGTGGTCCAGGGCGTATATATATTCCCGCCCCAGCCCCGACGCTCATCACTGATCCGTCTGTGTACACTATGATATCAGCGGGCCTGTGAGAAAGGTGACCGAACTTAGTCCAATCATTCCTATCAGTCAAACTCGTTGTGAAATTTTTTCCAAAGAAGAGCCTTGGGATTATGTAATCGTTGGGCAGATCAAGGAGTGAGTCCACTTTTAAACTCTTTAAAAGTTTGAGGTGTCCCTCAGTCCAGCCGCCGTCTTTCACAATCCCGGTTCTCCTTAGGCGTGCCATCGTCTTTGCGGCATGTTGCTTCACTGATAACTCCAGTGGCAGCATGTCCATGATCACGTTGAGTGCTTCCGTGGGAGTGGTTCGCTCCGCTCCAGTAGCACTCACTAGTGCTAGTCGCTGCACTGAGCCTAGCTGACTTTTTGTAGTATCTAGGTCTGGCCATTTTCACCACACTCGATTCGGTTTCCAGTAAAATACAACAACTGTTCGAAAAATATGTACAATTCAATTTTGAACGACAAGCCATCTAAAGTATGGACGATTCCAAGATCTGGCGGCGTTATTTTCCAGAAAAAAAATTCTCGGGGCTCTGGATATTTAGAGCTATTTCTAAATCTCCACAAACTTTTCAAAATTATGGGTCGGCAACACGAAATTAGGATTCATTTTCCTTGTGCCGTTTTGCAAAAATTTTAAAGTCCAAAATAGGAGAAGACGGTTTGAACGGATCACTTTCTTTAAACATACGAGTACATCGGGATATCATCATCAAATCGATGTGTATATTAATGATTTTTATTTCTTCTGTGCCTTGACGCATAATTTTTTTTGAAACAATGAAAAGGATTTTGTATATGTGTTGAATATACACTCTGTTCAAATAAACGGAAAATCTCTTGAAATCGAGTAGATGGTAGCACCGGCAAATTTCAACACTTTGAGCTTGAGTTTATATTGCCTCCAACGTTCTTATGCAGCTAAAAAGTTGATTTGAATTTGAATTGTCAGTCATTTTGTGCTCGACATTTTGAAAGTTGAAGGAAACGATTTAAGAAAAACGGTTGCTAACAACAGCATTGTTGAAAGTCACATGAAACAACCAGTTCCCGTTTTTTTTGAGTCAATGCACCCTAGTCTGTATTGATTGTATTTCAGATGAAAAATGCGGGTAAAACAATAGAGCTGTGAAGATAAATTGATTATTAATTATTTATTTATACACTGCTGAATCTTTGATACTGGTAGAAAAAAGTTAGTCAACAAATGAAGAAACACAGAATATGCCGAGGACACAATTATCAAAAATTCGCTACTTTCAGTAAACTACACTGACTGGCAGGAACTAACTGATATGATGTACAGATATGAGTATTTCTAGGATCTTGTAGTTAATTTCGTAGGTTTTGTGATAATCAACATGACATGACTTTTTCAACTTGAGGAATAATTTTTCATTTTACATAAGACCGAAAGAATGTTTGTCAACTGTTTTAAGGGATGTTTTGCACTCTAGTCGATAAAGTTTGAATTAGTACAGTTTTTACGGAAAAGGTCATGAAACTGGAGAGTAATTCAAAGTATCTAATCTGGTAAACCGCGGACGCAATTATTAGGGTGCATCATATTTCGGGATGACATAATTTAATGTTTCATTCAATGATTCTTTGGATGAAATATTTAATGAACATTATATCGCTATCGGTCGTAATAGATGACAGAGTAATAAGCATTGAATAGCCGATTTGCAGTCAGTGCTGTTGTAAATCTTTTTTTTTTACGTTGGGAGACGGAAATCTTCAAAAGATACCGAGTCGCTCCTACTTCTCCGCATGTCGGATTTTCACCGACTAAATCCATTTGTCCAGAAATTTCTGTCAAGTTTGATTGCTTCTCCTGCGTCGCATTGTAAATTTTTATGTATGAATATCCCTTTTTCCATGCAAATCAACACATTCAGGTTGAGTTCTTGGACTTTTTTATACACCTCAGCCGTGAAAATCAGTCTTCGTTGGTTTTAGATAATCTTATATGCCTTGGTGATAATCCGTGCTATGCCCATTATGTTATTTTTTCTCGTTTGATTCCATATTAGGAGTTCATATGCAATTTTCGAAATTATGTATGCCTTAGTGGTTTGAATTTTAATGTGGTTAGGAAAGTACTTGAAACGGTGTAGGAGACCAACAATAGCTGCGAGCTTTTTTCTCAATTCATTAACATACGCTGCCCATGAGAGTTTTTCGTCTATTGCAAGACCCAGGTGTTTTGTTTGCTGAACTCTTTTTAAGATATTACAGTTAACTTTTATCAAAGGTTCAGTATCTGCTTTGTGTTTTTTTTAAATATAATGTATTTTGTCTTGTTCGTGTTCATGTTAATCCGGCATGAAGTAACCAAAGCTAATAATTGTCTAGGTCTTTTTTTATTGTTTGTTCTACGTCAAATTCGGTCTTGCCTGAGTAAATCATAACTGTATCGTCTGCGTACATTACTACTTTCGCAATTACTTCTGAATTAGATAAGGTATTCGTATATAACAAGAAGAAAATAGGACCTAGGACAGATACTTGAGAAACGCCAACACTAATTCGCGCTGATTGGCTGTAGTTGTTGCCGATTCCTGTTTTTTGTGGCCGTTCAGGCAATTAACTACTCAAAAGATCCTTCGCCTTTCCAAAGATTCCTACTTCCTCCAATCTTGTGACTAACGTGTGATGAGCTACTGTGTCAAATGTTTTTTTTAGAACAACGAAGATTGCTGTGACGTAAAGACCTTTATCCATTTAGTATTTATTTCGACATCTTCGAACCCAAATTGATTTTTATTCAATAATTGGTTTTGTTCTAGTTAGTTTTTAATTCGAGAAGCTTTTTTTCCATTATTTTACTCAGGGCGTTCAGTGGCTTTATTGGAGTTATTCGGGTCTGTTTCTAATCCGCCCTTAAATATAGGTACATTATTTAACTACATAACTTCTTTCAGATACTTTGGAAATTCTGCTTTTATGATCGACACATTTATTAATTTAACTAGTATAACTAGTAAGTCATATGAAATGTACCCAATTAAAAAAGTTATAAAAAATATATGTGGGAATATTTTTTATTCATTCAAAGTCATTTTGACTTGATTATGGCCTTATGATGACTTAAAAAACGTGTCGTACGCTGCAGGAATGTTATCTTGTGGTGTTTTGGCCCACTCACGTTCAATCGCTTTCTTCAGCTTGTCCATACTGGCGTATTTTTGAGTCCTCACCTTACTCTCCAAAATGGACCAGATAGAAAAATCCATCGGATTTTCGTCTGGGGAATTCGAAAGCCATTGTGTGGACGAAATGAAGTGTGGAATATGGTTTTCCAGCCATTCTTGGTTCACGCGAGCTTTATCACGATGCCGAGTCTTGTTGAAACGTCCACGACTTACGACCGAAATGTTAATATGCTCACGGCTTCAGAGCACCTTCTAATATATTTTTCCGATAATAAGTCGCATTGGTTTTGGCGCCTGGCTCAATGAAAACGATCGGAGAGCGTCCAATAGAAGCTGCTGCTGCCCAAACCATTATTTGTGATGGAAAATTATTTCTGGTGGCCGATCGAGCTTCACGAATGTTTGGGAATCGACCACTCTTGAGCAAGTGAATCAGCTGTTTGGCTCGTTGTAACCTAACCTCTTTTGGTTTTGGTATAAGATCGTGTGCCTTTTGCAACTTAAAAGGCTTGAGATTGAGCACATTTTTCAATATGCGTCGCATGCTTTCTTGCGATATTTTCAGTTCCTTGACCATTTGATTGCCACTACGTCGAGGATTTCGGAGAATTGTGTCTTTCACCTTATGAATCATTTCTGGTTCTGTTGCTGTTTTTTTCGGACTACCACCATAGCGTTTATCAATGCTGCTGGTATCGTTGTAACGTTTTATGGTGCGATAGACAAACTTTCTGTTCACTTTGAAATGGCTGAGCTGACGAACAATATCTATTTGCCAGCCAAATGTAATGCCATAACACTATTACGTTTAAAATCCATTACAAATAAATTTTTTGGTATGAAATTGTGACACTAATGCTTTTCGTGGCTTGTGGACAATATAATGAACTGTCGCCAGTGTATTTTTGGCGCAACTTTCATTGGCGGTTTGACAGATATAACCGATCTGAAGTTGGGGACACTTCATATGACTAACCCTGTAGTATATCTGCTTTTCCTTTATTAATTTTATCTAGTCGACGGAGATTCATTCAGGCCTTGGCCCTGTGTGGTTATTTAAAGAATCAATCGTTGCGATAACTTTTTTTCTATTGGTCAGTCTCAAATGAAAAGAAACTTTGGGCAAGATATTTTGTCTTGAAGCCTCTAAATTAGGCAATTCTGATATAATTCTGTGTCTAATAGTCGAGAAATTGTTGTTGAACACGTCAGCAATTTTATCCGGATCTGTAAATTTGCTGCCGACGTACTGTATTTCATCTACAGTATTTTTATTATTATTGTCGTTTTCCTTTTTTCTCAGAACATTACCTATAATATTCCAGAGTTTACGTGGATTATTCGAGCCTTGATCAAGTGGTTTTTTTTCATAATAATACTGCTAAGCGATTTTAATTATTCTTTTACGATCATTTTTGATGAATTAGTAGATCTGTGTGTTCAATGTATGCGTGGATCCTTCAATAGTAACTTGAAAGCTTTCCGTTTTTTCTGGAAGTGAAAATTATCTTCATCCACGTATCGGTTCTAGTCGTTATTAGTTTCGTAACTGTAGATTTGGCTTTTGCTTCTAGTATAGTCTCAGCCAATTCTCGAAAACTTCTATGTTTTTTTTGTTATTAGTTTTTTCGTTATGTCTCTCAGTTTCGATGTGGGCTATGTATTTTTTCGGTATAATATTTTTTAGTTATTTGTGATTTTATCGTTACCCGTATAAGGCAATGGTCCAAACACTTAGCATTCTTGAAGACTGAAATATAATCTATACTCAACAATAGGAGGACGCATTTCAATCCAACGAACTTTGCTTGCTTGCTCTCGGATGAAGCGTATCAATTTCTTTCTAAAATGTTGGGTCACGTCTTGATACCAAATATATTTTTTTTCATATCACTTCGCAACTAAATTGACAATTTCGTTCTTCATTTCGACAAGCTCATCATGACCATTCGTTACAAAGTTCACTTTCAATTTACCATTTTAAAAAGTTTCCAGCGTTTCAACCATAAATCCAGGAACAACAACATTGACTGTCTTTCTCAGCATTCGACCCAATAACATCTGTCCTGAAAGAATGGATGGCACTAAGTAACGACAGACGCTCGCAAAGGGTTATTAATCTTCACTTCCATATTCTGGTCACAAAATAGCTTTGCTGTCGCTTTCCTTAATTAAGTTTATGACTAGGCAGCAGGACTCGATAGTTCAATGCGTCGTTTTTGCAGTCAGCAACGTTTTCACTTCGCATTTAGGCGATTGTTATTTTCATTTTAATTGGTACGTGCCATCGGAATAATTAATAACTGGAGAAGGAACGGTCTGATGCCAGCCGCCAAACTCCACAATCTCCAGTGCTAATGGTAGCATCCATAAATGGCAGGCACTGACAATTTATTGTAATTGAAGGACCAAGAATTGGTCATCGCATGCTGTTGTCCTTCCAATCTATGGCAAATTGAACAAAATGTAAATTTTTCCGATGGTGACCATGAGCTTGATGTAGAAATGGGTGTAGGTCCTGACGACAGTCAGTAATGAGTACACGAGCATGGATGCGTGGATCTTAGTTGTAATTCTGGAAAAATTTTCCCTGTGTTTACCATGCTGATGGTGTTTACACTTCTTTCGATCGCCTCATTGATTCAAAACGCGCCATCATCTGCACTTGTAAAAACATCAGAAGTTCACAAAGCGAATCCTTGTGTAAAAATTGATTACATCCATTCAACACTGCGGTCGCAAGTCAATATGTATCCTTGATAGGATAAGAAGGACATTGTGCTTGTCATGCTGCTATCTATTTAGTTGAGTCCTGGCCGATTCTTGACCGAGCAATACCATCAATCAAATATTTCTGCAGAAATTCGCCCATTCGCCTGGAACGAAACTATGTGAAAATTCTGTTTTAATCTGGCAGGACTATCGCTTTTTTCAATGGAATACAATCGTCGGTAGTTTCTGCTCTGATGCTTGCAAAGAATAAGTGGAGGAATAAGCAGACATCGTCATTGAAATTTCTACGGATGAGTGTTGAGATGAATGGAATCAATGCGCGCTTGAGCATCCTTTGCGTCCATTGATCCTGGCATGTATGCCTCCCTGTCTGATACCAGTATAGTGTTGAATATACATACTGCTGGTGCTCAGTGAGAAAAAGGTATTCAATGGCGATAATACGAGCATGAATCGACGCTTTTCACTGCAATTTTTGCAGACATCATAGCAATAGGTTTAGTGTGGTGATATGTCCTGCAGACAATGGCCAGTTACATACATGGACTAGGACCAGGAATGATGTAATCAGAAATATAACTAGAAGATAGTTTCACAGGAGGAAAATATTTCATTGAAACCTGTATAAACTCATCGGATATAATTCTTCTGAAAAGAATTCTTTTGACATTGAAAAAAGTAATGTTATAGTCCTTGCGATATTTTATGTGCTCTTAGAACTCTGCATGCACATAATTAGAGAATCATAATTAATTCGGTTGTTGAGTTGCTGAAAGATGCTGTCATCATGTTTCATAATAGCATCCTTGATGGAAGATGGAGGTCAAAGCTCATAATCCCTGGCAGTTTTCTTGTTCGACTATAAGGAACCGTATTTGCTGAACCTTAGAAAAGGAACATATCCAACTTGGTCATTAGGAGGAATGCAAGGAAAAGGTATCACTCGCTCTTTTGATTATCTCGGCCAAAACTTAATGGACATGTCTGTCATCTCTGATGATATTTAACGATGACATCAAGGAGAAATCTCATGTCTGGAAAACTATTAATTAAATGGGTACTTGTTTTTGTGTAGGAATTATTAAGGCGTAAGTGAAATGTAGAGTGGGACTGATTACGAGATTTGGTTTTAGAAGTTTGTACCAAGAACCAATAAACAGATCGATATGAACTCAGGCTTTAGTTTTTTTCAACGTTGGGAGGTGGAAATCTTCAAAAGATACCGATCAGCTCCTGCTTCTCGGCATGCCACATTTCTGCCGACTAAAACCACCTCAGTTTCCTTCAATCACTCTCTTCATCAAATTTAGTAATTCTCCGTATTTAAAAATTTCAGTACATAGTACTTCCCAGACGACAAGAATCGGTTTAAGGGATAGTACCAAATTTGTAAGTTTTAGTATCCTTCGAAGACGAAAATGGCATATACATAGCCAGAAAAATACCCTTTGCATCCAGGAACAAACGAAATGCATTTAAATTAGTTACTAATTAATCGAATATATTACAACATATTATTACAACATAACTATCAATTTATCAAAATCGACTGAAATAAAATAACTTAAAATCCAAATAAACAAACAAAACAAATTGTAATTGCATGTTACTAGTAATATCCGTCAATTTTGGAATATCAAGGAGTAATGTTTCCAGGAATGGTTTAAGGGGTCTTTTTAGTTAGGATTTTCAACAACAAAATTTAACCATTTTTTCAATAGAAAGAAAAGAGATATCATTTTGCAGTTTTGTTCATATGTTACTTGGTATTTTCGGGGTACAAAATTATTTTTTTAAATTTTGTTATTTTTTTACCCATAACATATTTTTTAAAAAACATCAAAAAGCACGGCGGACGTGATTTCATGTGACTGGATTATCTGGAAACAAAATAACGCCAAATTAATCCTTGTTTAAGGTACTTGTATGTCAAGTACCGGAATAATTTTTTTTTTCATTAAAAAATAACAAAATGGCGGCCATTTTTTAAAAAAAACTATTTTTGAGGGTGGAAAATTTAGTGAAAATCGGAAAATATTATATTATTATTATATTATACAACAACATATTAAAAAATCAGAGTGATCGGTTGAGTAGCTTTCCTAAAATCGTGTCCGCCAGCTTAGAAAACATGAATTCGAGAAATGCGAGTTTACTTTTTTTTTACGAATTACGAAGCACCGTTCTAATAAATCATTCGAAGTTGAATCTTCGTATATTGGCTTGAAAATTGCCTGACCTTCTTGATCAAGAAGTGGACCATGCTTATACTTTCGTAAATCAGGAGAGCGGAGCGGCAAAAATGCTGTTTCACGGCATCTCGCTATACACGATTGAAAATACTTTAAAACTAAATTATAATAAAATGGGAAGTGTGGTTTCGGGATGACGGATGGCGTCCTATTCAGGTGCTGTCACCTTCATTAATGTGCAATAAGAGTGTTAGCAAGTAGCCAAACCAAAAGCACACTAGAAGACAAAGTTGTTGACTAGACTAGGAGGTTCTAACCCGTGATAAAAAACTGAATATAGAATAGCGACGTAGGCATATATACGAACCAATTGACAGTCGTTATACTTCGCAGATACAAATATTAAAATAGTTGAAATATAACGAGCTTAACCCATCAACAAGCCTAACCGTGGTCGTGCTGTCTGGTGACGGATGGTAAATGACAGCACCTGAAGAGGACGCCATCAGTCATCCCGAAACCACACTTCCCATTTAATAATGGTACCGGCCAAAAGCCTAGAAACAAGAACCTCCATTAATGTGCAATAAGAGTGTTAGCAAGTAGCTAAACCAAAAGCACACTAGAAGACGAAGTTGTTGACTAGACTAGGAGGTTCTAACCCATGATAAAAAACTAAATATAAATCATAATCATAATACCTTTCAAACCGTATTCTTGATGAAATTTTCTAACGAAATTTGTAGAAAAAAATTTGGATTTTTTTGAAAAATTGTAACTTGAAAGACCCCTTAAAGCAATATAAGGGAGTATAACATTCTACAAGGAATTTAATTCCTGAATAAAAAAACCTACGATTCAGTAACAACGCTTCACCGTTTTAGGTCGGAAAATTATATGGGAGTTCAAGTAATAGAAAAGAACTTGTTGCCACCGCATACAGATTTTTTTCGAAAAATCATATTTCACTGGGAACTAATGGCATATACGTCTATGAAATAAAACCACTGAAAAAAATAAAGCAAATGTCTTTAAGATGAGAACATAGTCACCAGAAGTGGGCAATATCAAGAGTGTTTTAAAAATAGCAAAGTGATGAATTTTTTTCCATGAGGATTAGAAAGAGATCCAAATAATTGGTTGGAAATTGCCTAAGATACGGTGATACATGATACCACGACAGCAAGCCTGGAAGAGATAAAATTGCTGAAACTACAAGAACACTACCATTTAATTACTTGACAAAAATACCTCAAAAACAGATATTGCCAAAGTCGAAATGATTAACACTAAGACTTAATCTATTCTTTTTTTATGTACCAAAACCTTAAAGAATGAAGGGACTTCCTTAAAGTTTGCTTTGGAGAATAAACTAATTTATTTGGATGATTTTGACATAGGACAAAAAATTAAACGAAAATTTCACTCACAACGTTGAAAAAAATTCAAATCGACCATTCCACTACCATCTTCTTTGCCTGAACCCGAAAATGTTATTCTGGCTACGGACTTGTATAATTTTTATACGTCGTATATTCATTTGTTTATTCTACAATTTCGTTATTGAGTTTTCTATGTTTGAGCCTAATGTTTTCTTAAGCTGGCTACACACATTACTGCACACTTGATTTGTTGTTTTTTGCAAGTATGCCGAAGATTCTTGTATTCTCCACACGGTATCTACAATCTGTGTAAAGAAATGTGCAGCCTATAATTATTGTTGGTGTATTTCATTTTTCTTCAACAATAAGTTCTTACAATAATTGGTTTCACGTTCGTTATTTATTTGTTTGCCAGAGCATTCCCATCCTGCAAAACATCCATCATTTTCTCTTAACGTTTCTCATTAAAATTTACGGTCTCCTTACAGGATAAGCTTTTTGGATATATTTTTTGTGGGAAATAAATAATGTCTGTGAATTTTGGTGTGACTTAGCACACTTTTTACGCAATTTATTATGCGTTAATCAAAGTAATGTTCGTATTAACAGGTCTATGAATTCATTTGGCCTAAAAAGGAGATTATTGTCCTAAAATAATATCTTTTTGATGGATTATGGTCATTTGGTTATACTTAATACAAGATATTTTTAATGATTGCGGATTAAAATTATTTGAGCCTCATTGTAAGCTTAGAAACCTAATAAATTTCCTTAATGGAAGGACATCCAACATTATTCTGGTTTAAGCCTAAGTGAATTTTATTTCCAATATTGCAATCCCTGCCCTCGTTTATACTTTTAACTTTTTATTAAAACACATTCAATATATTCAGTAGCTTTTCTCCTCGAATAAACCATTGTATCTATGCATGAAATATATTCCAAAATGTATCTTGTGCGCGAAGATGACGCGCGAAATTCAAAGAAAATTTTCAATTCAATCTCGTAAAGTGATTTTCAACACTGCTGCTCCTGCGAAAACTATTGTAAGGCCCAAACATCCGACGAAAGGTGCCTTATTGTTCGCATTATCCAGGCCGACGCCGACGAAATTGGAGAGAGAGTCCTTTCGCGCCACTTTGATTGACAGGATGACATTTTCCCATGTCGTGATTGTTGAATGAAAGTGATAAAGTGTTTTATAGTGTGTTCAGTTTTTTATTCGTTCGTTCTATCATTCAACGCTAGGAAGTCTAATTTAAATAACAAGATGAAGGACCATGCGATCCTATTAGTGGCGTGAAATGTTCGATTAACTTTTGGATTTTTGGTCAAACGATTTGCCTAGTTGTTTATTTCTATTGTTTTTGCGCTGAATGATGCCAGCAGTAGCGGAAGAGATTGACTAGAGCATCTGAAAGCAATTACATGTTGAAGTCAAAGCTAATAAATATGTATTTATGCTTGTTTTTCCGAGAAAAACAGCGCAACGAAGCTCCTTGCAAAGTAGCAACCGCCACAGCAATTTTCTACAGCAGATTTAGTAATTCTTTTGTGCTTGCTAGCATTCATTTTTAAAACGGAAAATGATTATCTGTCGGTGAAATTTTTTTAACGAAAGCTTCAATTGCTGCAAGAAGATTTGTAATGAGCAGCTTTTGAGACAGTCCTGTAGGAAATGATTATCTATATTAAATCAAGAAGTAACATGCAAAATAATCTTTTGCGGATTAAAGCGTTGATTATCTTTTTTTTTATCGTCGGGAGATGGTAGAAGAAACTCTAAACTACTCTGCTAACCGACCATTCTTCCCATTTTTCTTCCATGCATTGTTGGTTGATTATATGAATCCTTAGTCGTGAACGATGCATATTAGTTATGGTTACAAACTTCATAACAAGCCGCGAAGTGCGACCCTTGAGGTCCACACGGTCAACTTCCCAGTAATATCTAGATAAACATTAAAAATATTAAACACAATAATAATTTTGAAAATAATACTACTTCAAATAATAATAATGAGAGGTATTCATAGCAGTAACAGGAATGGGTTAATATTAATCATATCATCCACGGGAGGGTCCATTGATTAAGTAAGGTTTTTGGTGGATGGGTGATGATGATTGATTACCACAAATACAAGTTTGATTGAAATTTTGATGGTTTGTTAAAATTTAAGCGGCTTTTTTTAATTAAAAGACTGCAAAAACTATTAAAAATCTGCTCAACTTATCCAAACATTTTAAAATTTTGATTGACTTTAGAATAAAAGTTATAAGGTAAAAGAATAGAAGATAATAAAAGAGAAGAGAATAAAAGATATAAGGTAATATCATTCGGAAGAACCCTTTTCATATGGTAACTTTGAATGATTTTTTATTTTTAATTGAATTTTTTTTCAGAATCATGAAAAAAGTTTTGCTGGTTTCTCTTCAAAAACTGATAGGAATGCATAAATTTTATAAACATTTATTACTGTGTTGTGCAAATCAGGTTAAAAAAATATTTTTTATGAAAAAACCCTTAATTTTCGCATTTTCTTCTATTAAATTAAAAAAACACTGAAACGGATTTTTATAATGTTAAAATTATCAAAAAAAAATTAAAACACGTCGATTGACACCTTAATGATGCAAATCGTATGTTTGGTTCGCGAGATATGTATATTGCATGACAGAAATGACCTTCAAGATCATGATGACTGTTAATGATTTTTTATTTTTTATTTAATGTTTCTTGTTATCATGGGAAAAATTTTTGATGTTGTTTTTACAAGCATTGCTTGAAATTTATAAATTTTATAAAAATTGAATACTGTCTTCCGTAAATCAGGTTAAAAATTTATTGTTTATAAAAAAACTCTAATTTTTTGCACTTTTTTTTTCTTAAATTAAAAAACGGCTCCAACGATGTTAATACGCGTTGATTGACACCTTAATCATGCAAATCGTATGTTTGGTTCGCGAGATATAACGCATGACAGAAATGACCTTCAAAACAACAAACCCCCCGACCGAAGTATCCCAAAATCTAATAGTAACATCCTTAAATAGAATTGCCCCTTTATTTTTCCTTCCACTTAAAAAAATCGCAAAAAACCTTAAATTTTTGCTCTCTACTGTGGTGTAACCCTTTAAGCACTGATGATGAAAATGGTGCCTTAAGAGTGCACGCGCTTTTAATTGGGAAAATTTATCTAGATGTAGGTTGCTCTATATTAATTAAATACAAATAAGAATTTGACTATACCAATTAATTATTGTTTGCAAATACACTATCACCAACTTTTTCATGGATTTCGCATATTACTTCTTGTATATGAAATGACAGCATCAAACAGAATGCTGAATAGAGAGAAAAAACTATCCAGCACTGTCATTACATTTGACATCATCGATTGCTTACATGCATTTGTCAAAAACACTTAATCGTGCTACAGTAAAATAACATTGTAACGTAACAAATGAGGAATATTTTTTATTATTTTAAACCAATTTAAATATTTCAAGTTACCACGTTTTTATTCGACTCAATTAATCGACTTTCAGGCAAAATTTAGAAGGTTTACCAGTCTTAAGATGTATTTTCGTATTTGGGCAGAGATCAAAATAAAATGGTTAAAATGTCAATGCATGTTACTCAGCACCATGTTGTGTCCTTTAAATTTTATTTGTTACTTGGGGCGGAAACTCGAGTAAATTTATCGATTTTCTTATTACCAACAAAAACCACCTGATTAAGTAAAAAAACATTAGGGATTTAAATTAAGTACTGTTCCACTTTTTCACGAATGAAGACATAAAGCCAAAATTAAAGGCTTATAAATAAAAAAACACGCTTATATCAAAACTTAATTGAAAAGATAACAAAGAGACTTATGACTGTACACCGTACTGTAATTTGAAAAAAAAAATGGCAGAACAGAACGATTGCTGATTGCATCCTAAAAGAACTAAACAATCAAACAAATCGAATTGATAGTCAGTTTGTGAATCTATTAGACCATATCTTTTATAGTAGCGCATAGCGAAAACATAGAAAACTGCAACAGAAATATATATGAAACCAATTAGAAATGCCAAAGCATTCAATTTCGTAATGAACATCAAATGTTGTTAAATGCAATTTCTTATAGAATAGTTCCGGTGAACGGTCAATAAAAGATACAATATAAAAGTAATGTACTATTGAAGAAGTAAAAACATTTATCCTCTTTGGAAAAGGGTAATATATGAAAATATGATGAATTCTTGTAAAAAACTAAATAACGAAAAATGGAATTGGTTGTCTGTTCGAGCTTTTTGGTAAATTGGTTTAATAATACAAGTCGTGAGTTTCTTTTACCAAATTTTATTTTATTTTCAAATATATATTTCGGCTACTACTTGCAGCCTTCTTCAGTGATGTGATGTCGTGAACACATCACTGAAGAAGGCTGCAAGTAGTAGCCGAAATATATATTTGAAAATAAAATAAAATTTGGTAAAAGAAACTCACGACTTGAAAAATGGAAGGTAAAATGCAAACTGTCTAACTAAAAATCATTTGTTGAAACTTCAATCGCAATGGGTGCAATAATGGGATAATAATTGTATATGTGTGTGTATATGTTTGTTTTTGTTCGTATATACATAATCAAAAGTGTTATCTGTTTAGTGCTTACATATTCTTTAGTTTAAAAAAAACGATTTGGATCTCAGCAATAAAGATGAAATGAAAGCTACTGTCGACTATATTTCATGCGTGATTAAAATGAAAACAAAACAAAAGAGAATAAGCTAAATGAAAGCTAATGACTCTTCCTGTATACATACTTGTTTAAGAAGTTGAATTTTATATTTACAAAATTTACAAAACTATTATATACCTATCTTAAATAAAAGTATATACTGAATAATACCTGTTGTCATTTTATTGTTGTTCTGTATGAAGTTCAACATTATTCATTGATAGCGCTTCAGATCTTGGTATAATTGCGTGAAGGTCCATTGCAAATAACTTATAAAATTAGGTACATTTGATTTTCGCTCAATGAATTTTAGTAGGATTGTTTAAACTGCAGTTCATAAGGAGAGGAGGGCGAGACTAGAGCCCGCATCAGACTAGCTACACTTCCAGCCGCAATCGCATGGTTATCAGTCTGGTGGCTGCAGGGACTGAAACGCGACTATCACCTTAAGCCACTTGCTTGTTACTCACATAATGGAGCGTACACCCATATAAAAATTACCAATAGCCAAAATTTTATTTGCTGTTTTGTTTTAACGAAATTTTCCCATTAGCACAAAAGAGCAACAATAACTATAACTGCTTCTAAACGTCGAGGCATCGATTCCACTATATTTTTTTGAAAGTCCTGGTGTAATCTTTTCCAACTCTACCTTGAGTTTTTCTTTTAATTGATTTTTATTTGTAGCATCACAGTTTTTCGACCGGAACTTGAGCTTATGCCACAAATTCTCAATTGGGTTATGATCAGGAGACTGAGGAGGAGTTTTAATGAGATTGGGAGGGTTGTACATCAAACACTCTTTATCTACATGTGCTGTATGTTTCGAATTATTTCGTGCTGAAAGGAATATACTGGGGGCATTTGTAGTTTCTTTGCAGAGAACTTCAAATTTTTCCGCGTGATATCTAAATATTTCGTTTTATCCATGACTGTGTCTATAAGCTCCAGCTTTCCAACACTATTAGTTGCCATAGAGCCCCATACCATGACCAAACCTTCTTATTTAGCCCCGTATTTGGTTTCCTAGAATCGATTTCCTTACTGTCAGAACCGACTAAGTTGATTTTTGTTTCTTCCGAAAATATAACGTTATTTCAGTTACTGTTCGGGAGATTTACATGGGTTTTTGCGAATTCCAATCATTTTTTTCTAGCACCTCTACCGTTTTATCCATCATCCCGCAAAACGTTACGAAGTGTTTCTGCTGATATTGACTCCTTGATTCTTGACGACACTTAACACGACAAGTTGGCCACACTGGTTCTACGATTCTCCTTAATTACTCGTATCATAAACCGTTTGTCTCTTAGGTGTGATTTTTTTCTACCTCTCCTTGTTTTGTTCTTTAGAATATCTGTACATTTATACTTATACAAGGTGCACCATCTTTTGTGTCGGTATGTAAACACTTACTAACTTTGACATTTGTCAAACTGATTGATTCGATGAGACTTGTTTTGAAAACGGCAATTCAGTACAATTTGAATCATGAATTGCTTCACACCGAAACAATGTGCCGAAATAGTGACGATATACCTCGAGAATAGTCGTTCAGTTGTTTTAACTCAATGTACGTACCGCCGAAAATAGCGTGGTCAACAGGCACCGTCTGACAACACTACCATCATTGGGCGCTATTTCCTCAGAGAAAACGAAACAGTTGATGGAAACAGATATCGGTGGATGTTGGCCCATTATGTCTGCCCGCGAATGCGTGAAAAAGGACTTGACGGTTACTGGTTTCAACAAGACGGTGCGCCATACCACACTGCAAATCAAATAATTTAGTTTTTGCATCAAAATTCTCTGGACACCTGATGTCAAAAAGAGGTGACATTGAGTGGCCACCCAGATGCTTGTTTGTTTTTTCAGCAGCTTGCCTACTTGTTTACGAATGTCTTTCTTATCACTGTTGTTGCAGAATTTGATCGCTGCTTCAATATCTATCACTATGTCTTCTTAAAGAAAGCTATTCCTCTCGCGTATTTAGGACCCCTGTTCAAGAAATCCATCTGTTTTTTCGTAAAATTCTCTGTCGACTTGTTTACTACCAGATCGGGGATGATGTGAACCCTAGGAGTTTCAAGGTGTTTAGATGTTCCTTTGATGCGGTGTCTGAGTTGTCCAGTTTCTTCCTTTTCCTGAGTTTCTCACAGTTGTACGCTTGATCGGTTTTTTCCAAAATCTCTAAGATGTCACCTTTCCTGTTATTCTGCATACTCAGAAGGCTTAAGTGTGTGTTGTAGATTTGCAACGATTTTTGA
The DNA here is from genome assembly GCA_963942545.1 of Oxycera nigricornis. Taxonomy (NCBI): domain Eukaryota; kingdom Metazoa; phylum Arthropoda; class Insecta; order Diptera; family Stratiomyidae; genus Oxycera; species Oxycera nigricornis. Next base: position 29,173,091 of record OZ012659.1, on the reverse strand, counting down.
TTTAATATTGCGTAAAAACGGCTTATATTATTTTTGATGCTCATCATTTCAAACGCGACTTTTTGTTTGTTTGTCTGAGGTGAAGATCGTTAAACCCGTATGGTGTGACTTATTGGAATCACTTTATATTTCATACGAAATGGACTACCAGACGAACTACCAGTCGTACTCGCATGCTGATCGGTCCAATAAGACTGCAACTTTCGCTGCGGGGAATATTCAGTGGTGTACTAGAAATAGTAATTTCAAAAAACAATAGATGCTCTATACTCCCTATTACTTCTCCTTCAAGTATTTCGTATATTAGATTGCTGATTAAAATAAACGCACACCCTTCTTTTCCTAAAAGCAATATTCATTCTTAGAAAATCACGACGGCAAACAATAGCAAAACTGCCTAAACTAAGGTAAAGATGAAAATTAATATATTTATATGAGAAGGATACATCTACTATACTATATGTTTAAAAGGGTAGCAAAGACGAATGACAATAGAAGAAACTTTTTCCACGATTTCTGGAAATCCAGAAATTTATTGACATAGGCGAGTGTAGGCAGATCACTGAGTGATTCAAAACTCTTAAATGCTTCTG